>CM052798.1:50180116-50196309 GCA_028533885.1 Nasua narica
CTCTCGGAGAGATCCCGGGGTTAGAAATCTTTCTCCTCAGGGTGATTTCATGGGTGTTCAGCGTGTTCTGGTAGATTTCCAGCTCACTTTTGGGGACCGGTTGCTGCAGGATCTCTTACTTCTCCGCCATCTTGCCCCCCTCCTGAAAACAAATTTCTTAATCACATGTTAACTTATGTATTTATTTTTTGGTAAATTATTTGCTGCCTAGAATCTCCTTAATAAACATAACTTAATCTAGTCACCTCCATGTAAGTCCAGTTATTACATGGCATGAATACAATGAAGTAAAAATTTACATGGACATATCAGTAAAGTCTTAATTCCAGGGAATTATCTATTACTGGACATCATGGGGAGTGATGCCTTGTTTGTGGCTATTCTCTGGCCATTGTTAGCATCTATTGAGTCATGAGTCATTTATCCTGGTCATTAGGCAATGGCTTCTTTCTTTGACATAGATATTGTTTATATCCCTTGTCTTTTCATGGTCATTGACAGATTATGCCACATTATACACTCTGACCTGGCTCTTCATCATATTGTTCCAGTGAGCCTGTTCTCTCTCTCAGAAACTTTGTCCTGTCTAGAAGGGAAGTAAATCTACACTTTTTCTCAACTAATATGTGGGGTACTTGAAGATGCCATTCTAGCCCATCTACTTACACATCTTTTTCAGGCATTATTTGGAAAGTAGGATAGTGCCTTCACCCACACTGCCCCCCTCCCAAAGGTGTTTACATTCTAATCCCCAGAACCTGTAAGTTACCTTACATGGCACAAATAATTTTGCATATGTGTTTAAATTAAGAATCTACTGGATTATCTGGGTGAGTCAAACTTAACCATATAGGTCCTTAAAAATGGAACTTTTCCCAGCTGAGATCAGAGTGAGATATGACTATGAAGGAATGGTTGTAGAGATGAAACATGGTTTTGAAGATGGAGGGAAGGAATCATGAGCCAAAAAATAAAGCTGGCCGATAGACCCGGGAAAAGGCAAGGAAATGGATTCTCCTCTAGAGCCTCTAGAAAGGAACACAACCTTGCCAAGACCTTGATTTTTATCCCAATGAGACCCATATTGGACTTCTACAGAACTGAAAAACAGTAAAGGCACCAAATATTATTATAGTACGTTTAGAAAACTACTTCCTGGCCAAGACTAATAATGAACCAAGGCTTATCTGGGAAACATACCAATTCTCAGATTTCTAAGATTCCCCTGACCTTTACTGAGGATTCTAAGATATCTTATCTCACCCAGGGAATCATTGAAAGGAGCGGGATCCCAACACTTTCCCAACTCACAACACTGACCAAATTCCTTTATATTTTTCACTAATGAAAAAATATCTCTCTGTTTCCCTCAGTTAATTGAATTTTTTATGGCTCTTAGAGCATGGTGCAGTTTTCCCAACATTTTCCTTGATGGTATAATATTTATGCTGTGTTCTTCACGCTTTTAACATGTTTTTAAGTCAAATACTGCTTTTTATAAAGAAATCTTACAATATAAATATAATACTTACAATATAAAGCTCTGGCTTTCAAGACTATTGGTTTTATACTGAGTTTCAAGAACAGATTTTATAAATTGAGAAGTTTAATAATTATTTTGCCGTGTAACTTTACAAAAACAATTAACTTAATGTCTATGGAGAAAATTGAACTGTTGCCTAAATGGAAGCAAGGATGAGATTTGGTGTTCATAGGATTCTTTTAAATTTTCATTGGATCAATAGTAATGACTCTTCTTTAATTTCTGATATTGGTAACTTGTATTCTGTGTGTCTCTCTCTCTATCTCTCTAAATTTGTCTCCAGTTAGTCTGGCTAGAGGTTATCAATTTTTTTTGGTGGTTTTAAAAATCATCTTTGAAATTCCTTGATTTTCTTCACTATTTTCCCATTTTCAATTTTATTGCTTTCTATTCTAATTTTTATGATATCTTTGCTTGCTTTAGGCTTAAATAGCTATTCTTTCTCTAATTTCCTAATGTTCAAGCTTAGGTTATTGATTTTGGATTTTTATTATTGATTTTAGATTTTTATCCTTTTCTAAAATATGTATTTAATACTACAAAGTTCCCTCTAAACTATTGCTTTCACTTACTCCCAGAAGTCCTGATAAGTTGCATTTTTTAAAAGATTTTATTTATTTATATATAGGGAGAGGGAGCATGAGCATGGGAGCTGGGGGGTGGGCAGAGGGATAAGCAGGCTCCCCGCTGAGCAGAGAGCCTGATGTAGGGCTCAGTTCCAAGAACCTAGGATCATGACCTGAGCTAAAGGCAGACGCCTAACCAACTGAGCCACCCAGGCACCCAGATAAGTTGCATTTTTATTTTTATTTAGTTCAAAGTATTAAAAAATTTCCCTTAAGACTTATTTCTTCACCCATGTGTTATTTGGAAGTATGTTCTTTAATTTTCAAATATTTGGAGATTGTCTTGATATCTTTCTCATATTGACTTTTAATTCAATTCTATTGTAGTTTGAGAACACACTTTGTATGATTTTTACTCTTTCACATTTTTAAGTGTTGTTACAGCCCAGAAGGTGTTGTATTTGGTGTGTCCTATGTGAGCTCAAAAAGAATGTGTATTCTGTTGTTGGATGGAGTCTTCTATAAATGTGAATTAGATCTATTTGATTGATAGTGCTATTCAGGTCAAATATATCCTTACTAATCTTATGCCTGTTCTACTTATCAATTGCTTATATCTAGTCTTCCACTACAAGAATGGATTTGTCTACTTCTCCTTGCAATTCTATCAGCTTTTGTCTTATATATTTTCAACATTGTTTTTAGGTGCATACATTTTTAAGTTAGATATGGCTTCTTGTAGAATTAATCCCTTTTGTATTCCATAATGTCTTTTATTGTCCATGATATCTTTTCTTGTTCTGAAATCAGCTTTGTCTGAAGTTAATATAGCTACTCCAACTTTGTTTTGACTAGTGTTAGCATTGTATTTCTTTTTTTATCCCTTTACTTTTAACCTATTTGTGTCTTTACATTGAAAGTGAGTTGCTTATAGATAACATGTAGTTGGGTCCTATTTTTTTAAGCCACTCTGAAACTCTGTGCCTTTAACTTGGTTTGTATAGATGATTTACATTTAAAGTAGTTTTTGAAATATTTGGATTAAAAACAATCATATTTTAACTGTATTGTATTCATTGCCAAAAGCTTATTTTTCTCTTATTTTAATCAAATAATATTATTTCATTTTATTTCCTCTCCTAGTATATCATTCATACTTCTTTAACAATGTAAATGATTTCCTAGAGTTTATTATATACATTTTATAAATATTCTAAGTTCTTTAAATAACATTATTCTGCTCCATGTGTAGTTTAGGTACCTCATAACAGAGTTCTCTTAATTCTTTCCTTTGTCTCTTGTGATATTACTGTCATTTACTTTATCCTTATTCAATAATCACCCAATGTGTTATTATTTTTCCCAATGCATTATTTATTTTTTTTTAAGATTTTATTTATTTATTTGACAGAGAGAGACACAGAGAAAGAGGGATCACAGGCAGGGGGAGTGGGAGAGGGAGAGCAGGCTTGAGGGAGAAGCAGGCTTCCTGCAGAGCAGGAAGCCCAATGCGGGGCTCGATCCCAGGACCCTGGGATCATGACCTGAGCTGAAGGCAGATGCTTAACAACTGAGTCACCCAGGTGTTCCCCCAATGCATTATTATTATGATCATTATTTTAAATAAGCAGTTATTGTATATAGATCAATTAAGAATAAAAAAAGTAAAAGTCTATTTCAGCTGTCACTTATTCTCTCATGCTTTTCTTTTCTTTACATAGATCTGAATTGCTGACATAGCATTTCCTTCTCCAACAGAACATCTTTTAATATTTCTGGTAGTGGCTAGCAATGAATTCCTTCACTTTTTATTTGACAAAGTATTTTTCCCATAATTTTGAATGATAAATTTTGCTGTGTAAATAAGTCCAGTTGGTGTTTTTTTTCTTTTAATTCTTTAAATATTTTACTCTCCTTGTTCTCATGGTTTCTCATAAGAAGTTCACTAAAATTCTTTTATTATTATTATTTTTTAATGTGTTATGTTAATCACCATACAGTACATCATTAGTTTTTGATGTAGTGTTCCAAGATTCATTGTTTACGTATAACACCCAGCGCTCCATGCAATAATGCCTTTCTTAATACCCACCACCAGGCTCACCCATCACCTTACCCACCTCCCCTCTAAAACCATCAGTTTGTTTCTCGGAGTCCACGGTTTCTCATGATTCATCTCCCCTTCTGATCACTAAAATTCTTATTCTTGTTCTGGTATAGGTAAGGTGCTTTTGTTTCCTTTCTGGTTTCTTTAAAATTTTTCTTCTTTTACCTTTGGTGTTCTGCAGTTTTAATATGGTAGAGTTTTAATTTTTTTACTTGTTCTGCTTAATGTCTTCTGAGCTTCCTGAATCTGTGAATTAGTGCCTATCTTAATTTTAGGAAGTTCTTAGACATTGTTATTTCAAGTATTTCTTCTACTCTGTTTCTTTTCTTTTTGTTACTCCACTTAGACATATGTTACATCTTTCAAAATTGTCTTACACTTTTTGTGTGTACTGTTCTTTTGTTTTTCAGTTTTTTCTCTCTGCATTTTAATTTGAGAAGTATCTATTGACCTGCTTTGAAGCTCGCTGATTCTTTCCTCAGCTGTATCGAGTCTACTGGTGATCACACCAAAGGCATTCTTCATTTCTGTTAGTATTTTTGACTTCTAGCATTTCCTTTTGATTCTTTCTTAGAATTCCCATCTCTCTGATTGAATTACCAAATGTATTTGGACGTTGTCTACTTTTTCCATTAGACCCCTTAAAATAGTAAAATAGTTATTTTAAATTCCCTGACCGAGAATTCCAACATAACTGAATCTTGTTCTGATGCTTACTTTGTATTTTAGGCTGATTTTCCCCACTTTGCTGGGCCTTTTACTTTTTGTTGAAAGCTAGACATACTGTATTAGGTAATAGGAATCATATTAGATTTCTATTGCTGCTATAACAAAGTACCACAAACTTAGTGGCTTAAAACAACACAAAGTTATTTATTTATTTATTTATTTATCTATTTATTTATTTATTTTTAAAGATTTTATTTATTTGACAGAAAGAGATCACAAGTAGGCAGAGAGGCAGGCAGAGGGAGTGGGGGGAAGCAGGATCCCTGCTGAGCAGAGAGCCCGATGAGGGGCTCGATCCCAGGACCTGAGATCATGACCTGAGCTGAAGGTAGAAGCTTTAACCCACTGAGCCACCCAGGCTCCCCAACAACACAAATTTATTATGGTATCATTCTGGAGGTCAGAAATCCAAAATATGTCTCTGTGGGCTAAAATCAAGGTATCCACATTCCTTTATGGACATTCTAGGGGAAAATCAGAAGCCTTTTTTAGCTTGCAGGGGCTACCTGCATTCAGTGGCTTGTGGCACTTATTCCATCATCAAAGTCTGCAACTTCTGGTTAAATCCTTTACAGGCTGGTATCTTTTTAGTTCTCTCATTCTACTTCCGTCTGGCACTTAGCCTTATGATTATATTGGGCCCACCTGGAAAATCCAGGATATTCCTGGGAAGATGAGAGGAAGACATTCCTCTCCAGGTCAATTGACTGGCAATGTTAATTCTATTTGTAAGTTTAATTCTCCTTTTCCATGTAAGCTAATATATTCTGAATTAAGACATCAACAGCCTTGGGAATGGCAGATGCATTATTTTTCTTTCCACAGGAACTGAGGTCAATAGGCCTCTTGTTGGAAGATTTATGGTTATCTGGCTAAGAGTTGGTCTTTGTTCAATATTTTCTGAAGCTATAGGTGCCAGGAGCTTCAAATTTCTTGTGTTTTTTTTTTTTTTTTCTTTGCTCTCCTCCTGACCTTGTCTTCCAGTAACCATTTTATTCTCTGCTAATAACCTCTGACCCAGTCACCCAGGTAACACTTCCAACACCTCTTCTTCCAATTAAGGAGCATCCATTTCATGAATGCCCTCAGTTTCTCCAAGAGTCTTCCATAGACCACTCTTCCTTGTCTTCATAAGTTGTTCACTTGGTTTTCTTATACCCATCCACTGTTCTCTTCTTGGAAGTATAACCATAATTCATTTTGTGTTTTGTGTTTTCCTTTCTCACTTTTAAGTTCCAGGGTGATTTACATAAGTGCAAATTTATGCTTCCTAACCCACGCTGAGTCTTTAGAACCAGTTTCAACCCCTACCTGGATTTAGCTTACTCCCTCTTGATGGCATCAGTGAGTATTTTAAGTATGTGCCTTTCTCTTTAACCCTTCTTGTTCTCAGTCTTTTTTTTTGTCTTTATTTAAATTAGCTTAGATGACGTATACTTATTAGAATATAAGTATTATTAGTTTCAGGGGTAGAATTTAGTGATTCATCAGTTGTTTATCAGACCCGGTACTCATTTAATCAACTGCCGTCTTTAAGGCCCATAACCCAATTATCCCTTCCACCCCACATCCCATCCATATTGCATCCAGCAACCATCTGTTTTTTTTTTTTTTTCTATAATTAAGAGTCTCTATCATTTGTCTCCCTCTCTGATTTAATCTTGTTTTATTTTTTTCCTCCGTTCCCCTATGATCCTCTGTTTTGTTTCTTAAATTTATCCTTTCATCTGTCAGTGGACATCTGGGCTCTTGCCACAGTTTGGCTGTTGTGGATTGCTACTATAAACATTGGGGTGCAGGTGCCCCTTCAGATCACTACATTGGTATCTTTGGGATAAATCCATAGTAATACATTTGCTGGGACATAGGGTAGCTCTATTTTCTTTTCTTTTTTTGGGGGGTAGCTCTATTTTCAACTTTTTGAGGAAACTCCATACTGATTGCTTTGAATGTGTAGATTGCTTTGGGTAGTATAGTCATTTTAACAATATTTGTGCTTCTAATCCATGAGCATGGAATGTTTTTCCATTTCTTTGTGTCTTCCATGAGTATTCCATAGCTTTCTGAGTATAGATTCTTTCCTCTTTGGTTAGGTTTATTTGTAAGTATCTTATGGTTTTGGGTGCAATTGTAAATGAGATCAACTTACTAATTTCTCTTTCTTCTGTCTCATTGTTGGTATGTAGAAATGCAACCAATTTTTGTGCATTGATTTTATATCCTGCCACTTTGCTGAACTCCTGTATGAGTTCTAACAATTTTGAGGTGGAGGCTTTTGGGTTTTCCACATAGAGTATCATATCATCTGTGAAGAGTGAAAGTTTGAATTTTCCTTTGTGTATTTGGATGCCTTTTATATATTTTTGTTGTGTGATTGCGGAGGCTATGACTTCCAGTACTATGTTGAACAATAGTGGTGAGCGTGGACATCACTGTCATGTTCTTGACCTTAGGGGAAAAGCTCTGTTTCACCCCATTGAGGATATTTGCTGTGGGCTTTTCAGAGATGGTTTTTATGATATTGAGATATGTACCCACTATCCCTACACTGTGAAGAATTTTAATCAAGAAAGGATGCTTTATTTTGTCAAGTGCTTTTTCTACATCAATTGAAAGGATCATATAGTTCTTATCCTTTCTTTTATTTATATAGTTTATCCCATCAATTGACTTGTGGATGTTGAACAGAATAAAAATCAGGAATAAATCCCACTTAGTTGTGGTGAATTATCCTTTCACTGTACTGTTGGATCCTATTGACTAATGTCTTGGTAAGAATTTTTCCATCCATGTTCATCAGGGATATTGGTCTGTAATTCTTTGTTTTGGTGGGGTCTTTGTCTGGTTTGGGGGTCATGGTAATGCTGGCCTCATAGAAAGAGTTTGGAAGTTTTCCTTCCATTTCTGTTTTTTGAAATAGCTTCAGAAGAATAGGTATTAATTCTTTAAATGTTTGGTAGAATTCCCCTGGGAGACCATCAGTCTCTGGACTCTTGTCTGTTGGGAGATTTTTGATTACTGAATCAATTTTCTTGCTGGTTTTGTGTCTATTCAGGTTTACTATTTCTTTCTGTTTCAATTTTTTTAGTTTTTAATTTTCTAGGAATGCATCCATTTCTTCCTGATTGCCTAATTGGTTGGCATATAGTTGTTCATAATATATTCTTATAATTGTATTTCTTCATCACTGGTTGTGATCTCTCCTCCTTCATTCATGAGTTTATTTTTTGGGGTCCTTTCCCGTTTCTTCTTGATAGTCTGGCTATGGGTTTATTGATCTTATTAATTCTTTCAAGGAACCAGCTTCTAGTTTTGCTGATCTGTTCTATTGTTTTGTTTTGTTTTGTTTGTTTTTTACTTCTGTATCATTGATTTCTGCTCTAATCTTTATTATTTCTCTTCTCCTGTATTTTGGGCTTTGTGTTATATCTCTACCTCCTTTATGTGTAAATTTAGGTTTTGTAGTTGAGACTTTTCTTATTTCTTGAGGAAGACCTGTATTGCTATGTAATTCTCTCTTAGGGCCACCTTTGTTGCATCCCAGAGGTTCTGAACTGTCCTTTTTTCATTATTGTTTGCTTCTGTGTATTTTTAAAAATTCTTCTTTAATTTCCTGGTTGACCTATTCATACTTTAGTAGGATGTTCTTTAATCTTCACGTATTTTTGGTCCTTCCAAATTTTTTCTTTGGTTGATTTTAAATTTTAAAGCACTGTGGTCTAAAAATATGCATGGTATAATCTCATTCTTTTTATACCAGTTGAGACTTGATTTGCAACCCAGTATGTGATCTATTCTGGAGAATGTTCCATGTGCACTTGAGAAGAATGTATATTCTGTTGCTTTAGGATAAAATGCTCTGTATATATCTGTGAAGTCATCTGATCCAGTGTGTCATTAAAAGCGCTTGTTTCCTTCTTGATATTCTGCTTAGATGAGCTTTCCATTGCTGTGAGTTTGATATTAAAGTCTCCTATTATTATTGTATTATTATCAATGAGTTTCTTTAATTTTCTTATTATATTTTGCTTTATATATTTGGCTGCTCCCAAATTAGGGACATAAATATTTACAACTGTTAGAACTTCTTATTGGATAGACCCCTTACTTATAATATAGTGTCCTTCTGCATTTCTTATTAGTGTTTGGTTTAAAATCAAGTTTGTCTGATATACGGTTGGCTACTTCAGCTTTCTTTTGATGTCCATTGGCATGATAAATAGTTCTCCACCTCCTCACTTTATATCTGGATATGTCTTTATGTCTAAAATGGGTCAATTTTAAGTAGCATATCAGTGGGTCTTGTTGTTTTTTCCCCCCATTCTGATACCCTGTTGCTTTTGATTGGAGCATTTAATCCATTTACATTCAGAGTAATTATTGAAAGATAGTAATTTAGCACCAATGTATTACCTCTAATGTTACTGTTCCTGTAGATTGTCTCTGTTCCTTTCTGGTCTGTTACTTTTGAGGCTCTCTCTCTACTCAAAGGATCCCCTGTAACATGTCCTGCAGAGCTGGTTTAGTGTTCACAAATTCCTTTATTTTTTGTTTTTCCTGGGTACTCTTTATCTCTCCTTCTATTCTGAATGACAACCTTGCTGGATAAAGTGTTCTTGGCTGCATATTTCCCCCATTTAGCACATTAAATATATCATACTAGTCTTTTCTGGTCTGCCAATTCTCTGTGGACAGGTTTTCTGCTAGACTTATGTTTCTACCCTTATAGGTTAAGGACCTCTTGTCCCAGTCCGCTTTCAGGATTTTCTCTTCATCTTTGAAATTTGGAAACTTACTATATTATGTTGAAATGTTGACATGTTTTTATTGATTTGAGGGGGGTTCTCTGTGCCCCCTGACTTGAATGTGTGTTTCCTTCCCCAGACTAGGGAAGTTCTCATCTATAATTTGTTCAAATAAACTTTCTGCTGCCCCTCTTTCCTGCTTCTCATCATCTGTGACCCCTAATATTCAGATATTACTTTGCTTTATGGAATTACTGAGTTCTCTAAGTCTCCCTTCATGATCCAGTAGTTCTCTTTCTCTCTTCTTCTCAGCTTCCTTATTTTACATCATATTATCTTCTGTATCACTCACTAGCTCTTCTGTCTCATTCATCCTTATTTTTATAGCTTTCATTTATGACTCCCTGTAGGTATTAACATTTGTACTTTCAGCCTGACTAGATTTTAGTCTTTTACTTCTCCAGAAAGGGATCTCTAGTGTCTTCTATCCTTTTTTCAAGCCCAGCTAGTCTCTTTATAATTGTTCTTTTAAATTCTAGTTCAGACATCTTAGTTATATCCATATTGATTAAACCCTTGGCAGTGAGTACTATCTCCTGTTCTTTCTTTGGGGATGAATTTCTCCATCTTGTCATTTTGTCCAGAGAGGAATAGAAGAAAGAACAAAAATAACAATAACAAGGGTAACAGGAAAGAAAGAAAAAAAAAAGGAACCAGGAAAAAAAAAAATAATACAAAGCAAGAAAACAAACAAACAAAACAAAACAAACAAACAAAACAAAACAAAACAAATCCTGGGTATGTTTCGCTCTGCTTGTTACAAGAAACTAGATCCCAGAATAAGAAAGAAAATTTATATGTATGCCAAAGTGAAATAAAATAAAATGCAATGAAAATGAAACAAGATGGGATCAGAAGAGAGACAAACCATAAGAGACCCTCAATCTCATGAAACAAACTGACGGTTGCTGGGAGGTGGCTGGGTTATGGACATTGGGGAGGGTATGTGCTATGGTAAGTGCTGTGAAATGTGTAAGCCTGATGATTCAGAGACATGTACCCCTAGGGCAAATGATACATTATATGTTAATAAAAAAATAATAAAATGCAATGAGAGGAAACAAAAAGTTAAAAATCATGTATCTACGCTGTATACATAAAAATAAAAATTAAAAAAATTAAAAAATTGAAAAAATAAGAAATAATACTGAAAGACTAAAGAATAAGGAAAACAATGAATGCATTTACTTCCTAAGACCTTTGCTGCTCTCTGTGATCAGTAAACTTGGTGAGCCAGTTTTTTGTGCTGGTCTTCTGGGGAAGGGGCCTATAGTGCTGATTCTTAGGTGCACTTGGCCCAATGGAAATGCATCTCCAGTGCACAGGGAGATCAACTCTGGATTCTACTTTGTGGCACTGTTTTGCTCCCTGATGGCTTTCAGCACCCATGGGCAGATGAAAATGGCCCTGCCTTGTTCTCTGTCTCTGGAGCTGCACATTCGCACCCCCTACTCTTCAGTGAGGCCTCAAAAAAAAAGCAATCACTCACTCTTGTCTCCCTGATTTCTCTCAGAACTCTGTGTTCACCCAGCCCATGACCAAGATTTTTTTTATCTCAGGTATGCAAGTGAGTTTCAAAACTACAAATTTTACAATTCCTGTGACACGGACTTGTGTTATTCTTCCAGGGGAGTATGGGTCTTCCCACACTTATGCCTTTTGCTGGACCCCTGACAGGAAAGTGGTTGCAGGACTGTGGAGTGGTTTGCAGTTTCTCGCAACACGGAGCAGAAAGCTGGCACTTAGACTTACTGTTTTCAATCAGCTTCCCCACTCTTGTGCTTGGGAACTCTGCCACGCTCAGGCACTCCCATTCTTCTTGTGACCCCAGGGATACTGAGACCACATTTTCACACCTGGGATTCCACCCCACTTTGCCACCTGAGCACCTTTAAGCCCGAGACTTACCCCACCATTGCAGACTTCTTAACGTGCCAGTTTTTGTGCTCTGCTCCTTATAACACTTTGTGGTAACCTCCCTAAGCAGGCTTCCTCCCTCACCATATCCTCAGATACATCTCCCTGGATTCAAGTCTTCACACCTTCTATCTTCCAAAAAGTGGTTGCTTTTTTACTTGTAGAGTTGCAGCATTTCTCTTCTCAGATCTCTGATTGATTTTGTAAGTGTTTAGAATGATTTGATAACTATTTAGCTGTACTTGAGGGACCAGAAAAATTTAGGGTCTCCTACTCCTCCCATCTTAACTCCACCCCCATCTTAATATATAGCCTATCATGTCTTATGACAAAAATTGAGGCCTTCAGTTAAAAACTTCCTCATTCTCTGTTTCTCAATTATTGACTCAGACATGGCATAGGAACTATGTAATTAACAAGGAAGAATAAGTTCTAGTCCCTACATTTAAGGAAGTTTAAAAACTTACATGCTCAAGTACAAAATGAGGTCTCTATGCAACAAGTGCTCAAGTTTGAAATGGTAACAAAAATTCAAAACTTTAAATGTATTATTTTCTTGTAAGCATAGAATGACTTAGAAAATAAGGATAATTATTACCTCTATTGCATAAATTAGTGAACCGAGACTCAGAGATATAATGTAATTTGATAGAGATGATGAGTGAAAGAATGGTAGAATCAGGGTTTGCAATCATGTCTGTCTTATGAAAACTAATGGCCTCTTTTAAAAATCAGATATAATATTAATATTGTGTTGACTCTGTTCTAGACCCCTTCTATGGGTTGTCACAAACCTCTGGATGAATGTGAGAACAGGCAAGCATTACCAGCAGTGGGTTATAGATACTGCCTTTAATCTTATTCAGAACTCAGTAAAGCATATGTCTGTCTTTTCCCTGTCCTGGATTCCTGATTTCTAGGGTTTCTTTCTAAGCAGCAAAGTGAAATTAGATCAGGGGAGATAAGATAGGTATATAATTATGTGATTTGTTAGTAATCCTGCCTTGAACCAGTAGTAGGAAAACAAAACAAAACAAAACAAAAACAAAATGTCAGCAGTAGCTGGAAAGTTTCTCAAGCAAACAGGGTAAAACCCATCCTTTATTTCTTACATAAGTCACTTTATTTTATTTGTTGGCATTCTTCTTTGTCAGGAATATGAGATCTTTCCCATAGTTTCTGATGGTAGGAGCCTACATGGCTATATGAGGTCCTCTCACTTTTTACTTCTTATTTCAATTGCATGTGTTTTTTTCTTAGTATTTTATTACCATTATTATAAAGTGAGGTTCTCCTTTCACAAATATCTGAAAGGGAAAATACATACAGTGTATCTTTGACCAATACCTTTGTTTCTGTCTAATTAGAATCCCATTATGCTCATGGCTACTTTCATAACTGAGTTAAAAACAAACAAACCAAAAAAAGTAAAACACTGGATAGTACAGCCTATTTTTGCTTCTTGTTTTGACTATTTCCTCCCCAATTGGGTCTGAACTGAATATTTCCTCCTAAATTTATGATTTTGCTCTATTTCCATTAGCAAACTTCATCTTCCTCTCATCTTCTCCCATAGATTATCCTTCTAATCAATACTTCCCACTTAACATTCTTATTCAAGCATCATCTTAGAGTGCATAAACCATCTTTTAATTGAAATTTATATCCTTATGTGAGCCTTGACGATGCTTATATTTTATTTTTTTAAAGTTTTTATTTAAATATCAGTTAATATACATCATAATATTAGTTTTGGGTGTACAACACTTCTTTTAGTTGTGACAGCTTAATTTTTTTCCAAAAAAATTTTTTTTTGCTCAGTAGCAGAGACCTGAGACTTCTTCAGCAGCTTTCAAAGTACTTACCATTCAAAGAGGAACTTCCTTATGTAAAGGGACAAGGGACCATTGGCTTTAATAAGGTATTCAAATTTTATCTCAATTCCCATCAACCGTCTCTGTGTCAATTTTAAACAATGGCCTTTATTTTATTTACTGCTGATGTCGGTAACCCTTCCAAGTATGGTTTTAAGCATGTGGCTATGGGGCATAAAAAGAAAAGAGATGCCACACATAAAATCTCAAATATATTTCTAAGATCATTAGAGTTGTCTTTTGAAAGAAGGAATATGACTCCCTGGATCAAATATAATTATAAATTTATAAAATATCATGAAGTTCTCACTGGGCCTATAATTGTTATTATTAAAAGAATTTAGAAAAATATTATTCAAATACTTTTTCTCTTTTTTTCAGTATGTGTGTGAAGTTTTCCTTCAAGCTCTTTGTAGAGTGTGACTCACTTATGAGACCTCTAAAATTGAACAAAATTTTCAAATACAGAAGTAATCCAGTTTATTGTCACTCCTATTATTGAAATAAATTGCCATCCCAAAATCGCAGACCTGTTAGATCTCTTTGCTTTTCACATTAAGCAAAATATATTCTGAGTAGAAACTGCCTAAAACAATATTTAAAGAATGACTACTGTGGGAAAACTAATCTTAGAGAAGTCAAGAAAGGAAGATCTTATGAAAATCCCTGAACTCCCAAAACAACTTTAAAGAATAATGGCTTTCAACCAGAAGAACACTGTCTGGGGCGCCTGGGTGGCTCAGTTGGTTGAGCAACTGCCTTCGGCTCAGGTCTTGATCCCGGAGTCCCGGGATCGAGTCCCATATCGGACTCCTGGCTCTGCGGGAAGTCTGCTTCTCCCTCTGACCTTCTCCCCTCTCATTCTCAATCTCTCGCTCTCTAATAAATAAATAAAAATTTAAAAAAAAAAAAAAAAAAAGAAGAACACTGTCTACTCAGAGAAAGCCCATGAATATGTAGTAGTTAACTGATGACAAAACTAGGGTTTGTTGTTGTTGTTTTGTTTGTTTTTCTACCAAATTCCCTCTCATATGAAATTGTTTTGTGTAATAAGAATGGATTCAATAGTTTAGTGTTTATAATGGGACACAAAGCCTGGGGCAACATCTCCTTAAGATGGGTAAAGGGGTAGAAGGACTGACTGTTTTGAAATGGGGAGTATGTATTGCTAAGAATACCAAACAACTCCTTAAGGATAACCTAGGTTCACATTTTGCTTAAGGTTTCTTTGGGGGTACAGTTTAAGAAATTTATTGTCTCAATTCTAGGAGATTCCAAAAGAGAGTGACCATATTTTACTTTGGCAAATCTGTAAAACATGTGTATGTGTGTGTGTACACATACCATTCTTATTCATTTGTGAGGCTTAGCAATATGTGACACAACAAGAAGACTTTAAATGTATTCTGGCTTTCAGGGTCTTACACTTAGTCCAAAGCAGAAGCTAAATTTGATAGTTTTCCGATGAGAAAGGTGGGTAGGTCCCCAAAGCGTAGTTTTCCTGATGTGGTTGACAGTGCATTATAAGAATGCTTGGCTTTAGTGTTCCTTCTTGTAGGCACAGTTATCTTTCATGAAAATTAAGCACAGGGATAAAAAAAGGCTGGAAGTGTGTGGTGTGAAATTAAATGGTTCAAATTAATCAAGGATAGGAAAAATGGAATACTTATACTTTTCAAATGGAAAAGTATAATATTCTTAAGGGGCATCTAGCATTCTTGAGACTTACCTGAACTAGCTGCATAATTTGCCTAATTCACATTCATAAATTAGCAGAAGAGGTCTGGTAGAATACAGGATTTGGAACCAGAGAATCCTGAGCTGGAATACCAATTTTTCTATTTGTCAGTAAAAAGACCTTAAAAAGTAAATAATCTTTCTAAGCAGTATTCTTATCTGTGGAAAGAAAAATAATGAATACTTCCTTGAGTTTTTATATGGAACACTAAAATACATGCAAAATTTCAAATGCCTATCTCATAGTAGGCGTTTAGAAGTATTATTTACATTTCTCTTACTGCCAGAGAAAATAGGGTTATGTGTGGTATTGCTTTATTTTAGTGTCTCAATTTTAAGGCTCTTAGGGTTTATCATTTTAAGGAAATTGAATTCTTAAAATTGAATTTCTCAAAGGAATTCTGAATAGTCAATGACATGGACCTAAATCTGAATCTTCTAATACATCCTCCAAAAACTATAAAAATAAGGTAGATCAGGGGTTAGCAGACTTATTCTGTAAAGGGACCAGATAGTAAATATTTTTGGCTCTTTGGACAACAGAGTCTTTGTCGCAACTATTTTATGCTGCTATTGTAGTGTGAAAGCAACCATAAAAAATACATAAACAAATAAACATGACTTTTATTTCAAAAACAGGTGATGAACTAGATTTGGCCAGGGAACCATAGTTTGCCAGCCACTGAAGTAGAAGAACAAATATAACCACACAAATTCTGTATCTTTACTATAATTATGTCAGAGGAATTATATATTTCAAAATGCCCCTAAGTAGAAAAATAAACATCAGTTTTTAGTGGAGCTATTTCTTTTTTTTTTTTTTCCCAAATTTATTTTAATTTTTCAGTGTTACAAGATTGATTGTTCATGCACCACACCCAGTGCTCCATGCAGTACGTGCCCCTCTCGATACCC
>CM052798.1:50196809-50211631 GCA_028533885.1 Nasua narica
AGGGCGAATGGGGGGAAATCGGAGGGGGTGTTGAACCAGGAGAGACTGTGGACTCTGAGCAACAAACTGAGGGTTTTGGAGGGGAGGGGGTGGGGGGGTGAGCCTGGTGGTGGGTATCGAGAAGGGCACGTATTGCATGGAGCACTGGGTGTGGTGCATGAACAATCAATCTTGTAACACTGAAAAATTAAAATAAACAAATTTGGGGAGAAAAAAAAAGAAATTTGTTTTCACTTTGAAAACATTAGTTCTAAAGTCAGATAGACTAGAATAGAACCTCAGCTCCACTATGTTGTAGCTGTGTGACCTTCAACATAAAATGCAATGCCTCTAAACTTCAATGTTTTCATATGTAGGATAATAAGTTTGTAAACTCTTTAATAGAAAATTGAGACTCTAGGGACCTGGGATGTTGTAGGGGCATGGGTTGTTATAACAAAGAAAAGGAAAATGCTAAATTGCTCTGCTGAATTAATATCAGATTAGAATAAAAGAATAAATATGGAAAAATATAAGCAAAGAAACATCATGGCAGAAAGCTAGGGTCTAGCTTTGAGACTTTTAGGATCAGAAATAGCTAACTGAATTTTAAATAGCTATTGAATTTTAAATTGTGTTACCATGATGAAAATACTTCCCTCTCTCCAAAACGTTGAGTAGTCTTTTTTTTTAAATTATTTATTTATTTGTCTCTGGGGAGATTTTTTTTTTTCTTCCAGCTTTATTGAAGTATACTTGCTAAATAAAAACTTTATATAGTTAAAATGTACAACTTGATGCTTTCTGTGTAAAGTCTTATACACACACAAGTACCTTTTTGTGAATGATTTGTGTGATACTAATGAACTCAGTTAATGAAAGGTAGAGCAAAGACAAACAAAATCATAGAAATAATCCCTAAACTCAGCTAAGTCAGTGGAAGCAATTCAAAGCCACAACGTAGGCCCCTAGCAAAAGGCAAAGATCCTAGAGAGTTTATTTATATTTCTGCAGAATATATAAGAAGTTTATAAGATCATTTCTATAACACTAATTTCCCTGTCCCCATCTCCAATCTCTAATTCTCCTTCATTTTTATTTAGAGCAATATTATATTCTTATGTGTTTTTATTTGTACATTATTTACACCCTCCCAAAACTGCAAGTACCATGAAAACAGTTCTTGTTTACTATTGCATCCCTATGGACTATAACTATGCGTGGAACATACCAAGGGTTCAAAAAAAGTGTTGGGTGACTGAATGAATGATTGTATATCTAGATCTTAAGTTGCAAGAAGACACTAGCTAACCTCTTCTGCTTGCTTTAGGCTTAAATAGCTATTCTTTCTCTAATTTCCTAATGTTCAAGCTTAGGTTATTGATTTTGGATTTTTATTATTGATTTTAGATTTTTATCCTTTTCTAAAATATGTATTTAATACTACAAAGTTCCCTCTAAACTATTGCTTTCACTTACTCCCAGAAGTCCTGATAAGCTGCATTTTTTAAAAGATTTTATTTATTTATATATAGGGAGAAATATATATAGGGAGAAATGTATGAACATTTTCCACTTTTAGTGACTCAGAGTTTTCCATACAATAACTATGACATTCTCTCCATGTCATCCTCCAGAAATGTCCTGTCCTATCCAACAGAATAGCCACTATCCATAGGTGGCCACTGAGTACTTGAAACAGGTATTCAGTCTGGATTGAGATCAGTTATAAGTATAAAATAAATGGATTTTGAAGGAATGGTATTTTAAAAAAAAACTATCTTTTAATTAATTTTAAATTGATCACATTGTTTGAAGATTTTTTTTTAATTTATTTGAGAGAGTGCACAAGCGGGTGGAGGGGTAGAGGGAGAAGCAGGACCCCAACACAGGGCTTGATCTCACCATTATAAGTGGAGATAAAACTAATCATTAAAGTAAAAATAAAAAGGCACCCAACCAAAGGTGGATAATGACTCAGGGACACAGGAAACCCAGACATAAGGACTCAGAGCTCTGGCTTTGAAATTATTGTTCTTCCACCCTTAAATTTTCCTTCAACATTGATTGGTGAAGTTTACTACATTACTTAATTCCTAATGAGAACAAGGATTCTGTGAAAACTTTGCCACTTATATGCAATCCCAGACTTGACTTTTTATTTCATAAATGTATAAAATATTCCATATGGTTGCTTCAAAGCTGGTACATTTTTTTTAAGCTGGTAAATTTTCACCAAAAATCTTGTTCTAAGAATGCTAATGAGAGGATTGTGCTGTGTCCTATGTCAGTTCTCTATAGCATCTATGTCAGGTAGTAAAGGAACAAACCTTCAGGTTGTGATTTTGTGGAATCATGGGAAGAAAATGCCTGACCTCAGTGTTTATATAACCACTCAGAGATATGGTGATCAACATACTCAAATATCTCTGCTCAAACTTAATGCAATTTCTATGAAATCTGTTCTTCAAAGAAACATGATTTTACAGTATTTATTTCAGCAAAGCATATACCACAAAAGAAACCGTTTCTTTAAAAGTTTGTCTCTCACTGCTCTGTGCTTCTGTCTTGCCAAGCTTTGGTGATGTTTTCTCAAGCCATTTTTTCAGGTGATTTATTTTTTATTTTATTGAAAAATACATTTCTTATAAAGTGCATTCCCATGATGTCAAATTCCAAAGCTTTGAGAATATACAGTGGGAAAAAAAACCTCCCTCTAGCCATCTAGTTTCTCTCCGTTGGGCATTATTGCTGAGTTTATTATCTCTCCTCCTACAGATATTTTAGTGACTAGAGACGGCTATTAGCAAACTAATGCTTAATCCTCAATCTCTTCTCAACTATTCTCTGAGAAAGTGACAGCAGTTTGGGTTTGTTTGGGTTTTTTTTTTTTCTGTTTTTACAGCTATCCTAATAAAAAGTGAAACTGACTATGAAATATAATCTTAATTTTTTTCTTTATCTATCTGGTTCATTCAGGAAAAAACTTTCTTTAGCATGAAGTAGTAGTCCACTCCAAAACCTTACCTACATGTTCTATGGAGCACATTTCAGGAATGTCTCTCTAGCTTCACACCATCTATTCATGGGTTAACACAATAATTCCAAACAAAAAGCATTAGAATTTGCCTAGTAAGATCCATTCCTTGTGCAATCGGTAGGGGAAAGACATGTAGACATGCACACACACATGTATATTAATATATAAATATATATATACATATCTTTACAGATATGGAATTTATGTACGAATATATACTTATATATGAATAACATAAAATATATCTATATATGAGATTTATATATATGAAATAAACCTTATTACTTTCTTATAGCCCCACAAACATAAAACTCATAATTGTTCCAAAGACTCCATATTAAGTCATATAAAGTAATTCCTCAAATATTTAAGTGATCATAATGTGCCAAAAACACTTTGACAGGCACAGAGGATATAACATAAACTAGAAAAATGTGTCCTTTCCTTTATGGCACTTACAGAAAATTAAATAAGTAATCATATGTATGATAGGGTTAAGGCAGGTTGCTTCTTCCCAAGGAAGAAACATTATAACTAAGAGATTAAAAAAAAAAATGAAGAAAAAAAAAGAGGCAAAGAATAATGTTCTTGTCAGAGAAGCAGCATATAAGAAGGCCAAGGACAAAAGAGAACATCTCAGATTTAAGGAATTACATGAAACATTTTCACAGGAGTGTGGAGCGTAAGGGTGGAGCTGTGAGACAGGAGAGCACAGTAGTGGCCCAGAAGAGAAAATGATAAACTGCCTGAAGGCAAGGACAAGTCATGACAGCTTCACAGGCGTTAAGGCTGAGGTACAACTTGCCCTAGATGTACGGTTTTTTAAGTAAAGGAAATAATATAATGCAAGAGGAAAGACACTTGGTTGTGAAATGACAAGTAACTTGTCCAAGTCTATCTAATATGTGACAATTCCAGGGCAGTTCTACTCCAAAGTCCATGCTCTAACCCCATAAACAGGTTTGGAGCCAAGCAGAATAGCAGTGAAACATATAGAATGAAAGAGTCCTAAAGGAGCTGGTCTGTGTTAAGCCCTAATGACAATCAGGCTTTTGCTTAGATCCTTATCATTTACAGTGCACTCTCCCATTTAATCCTTGCAACACCAACCCCTGAGCCTCTCATACAACTCAATAGTAAAAAAAAAAAATAGTCCAATTAAAAAAAAAATGGGCAAAATAATTGAGTAAAAATTTTTCCTAAGAAGTTATACAGATGGCCAATAAGTATATAAAAAGGTACTGGACACATCACTAATCATCAGAAAAATGCAAATCAAAATCACAATAAGATATCACCTCACACCTATTAGAATGGCTGTTACCAAAAAGATGAGAAATAACAAGTGTTGACAAGAATGGAGTAAAGGGAACCCTTGTGCCCTGCTGGTGAGAATGTAAATCCGTATAGCCACTATGGAAAACAGTATGGAGTTTCCTCAAAAAATTAAAAATAGAAATATCATATAATCCAATAATCCCTCTTCTGGATATATATATCCAAAGAAAGTGAAATCAATAACTGGAGAAGATATCTGCACACCAATTGTCACTGCAGCAGCAGTCACAATAGCCAAGACACTGAAACAAGATAAGTGTCCATCATCTGATGAATAAAGATGTGATATATAATACTACATGACTATTAATCAGCCATGAAAATGAAAGAAATTCTGCCATTTGCAATAACGTGGATGAAATGAGAGGACATCACACTAAGTGAAATAAACCAGACAGAGAAAGACAAATGGTATATGATCTCACTTACATATGAAATTAAAAAAAAAAAAAAAAAAAGCCTAACTCCTAGAAACAGTAGAAAGGTAGTTACCAAGGTATGGGGGAGATGGGAATATGCTGGTCAAAGGATACAAGCCTTTAGTTATAAGATGAATAAGTTTGGAATCGAATGTACTACATAAAGACTATGGTTAATAATAATGTATACTTGAAATTATCATGATAACTGAGTAGATCATAGGAGTTCTCACCACACACATACAAAAGGTAACTGTGTGGTGCCGCATAGGTTAATTAACCATGCTGTGGTAATCATTTCACAAAGTATATCAAATTATCACATTGTACACTTTAAATGTATACAATTTTATTTGCCCATTACAATTAAATAAAGCTGGAAAGAAATTTTAAATTATATTACATTTTACCAAAGAAGTTAAGGAATGATTAGACATCCCTTCTAAATAAATAGCACTGAGGCCTGTCACCTGCTGTTTATCTGCTGCTTATTTTTAGTATGTTCTAGTCAGTTAGCAGCATGGTCAATAATTTTTAGCAAACACCTATGGTGAGTCCACCATGTGAGGAACAGTAAGGGGATAAAATAAAGTCATCATCTCTGCACTAGAATCATTTATAATTTATTGAAGGAGAGATAATAAACAAAGCAAATGCAATCATAATTAGAGCAGATATATTCAAATTATAACTCAGCAGAATTAAGTGGAATAATATCACCAAACCATCAAAACTTGACTTGGTAACATTTATCCATTCATCTTTCATTTATAGGTTAATGAAAGGTAGTTTTTTACACTTGATCTTAGCCAAAAGGCCAAGAAGCAATGAAAGGTAGATTTTTAGAGGTGATCTCTAGGATAAAAAAAGACCCAGGGTCTCTGACACTCACTTGCTCTTAGAAGTTGAGCAAGTTCCACAAGTTCTCTTAGTTTTCTCTTTTATTAAATACAGTTAATAACAGTGTCTACTTCATCAAGATTAAAAGATAATGCATACAAAATACTTAGCATAATATGTCATTATTATTCTTCATCAAATATTTGTTGGGGAAAAAAGTGTTGGGGAATTTCATAGGTACCAGATACTCAAATTATACCAAGAATATAAAGATTAATCAAGGGGCACCTCGATGGCTCAGTGGGTAAAAGCCTCTGCCTTCAACTCAGGTCATGATCTCAGGGTCTTGGGATCGAGCCCCACATTGGGCTCTCTGCTCAGCAGGGAGCCTGCTTCCCCCTCTCCCTCTGCCTGCCTCTCTGCCTACTTGTGATCTCTCTCTCTCTCTGTCAAATACATAAATAAAATCTTAAAAAAAAAAAGATTAATCAAAGAACCCTGGACTGCTAAATTATCTGTAAATAATTCTATGAAGGCAATGTTTAAAGCAGACAACTTCTGTATTCAGGTTTCTATGACTTGTAAGCTAATCATGAATTCTGCCAAATTCTTCAAATGTTGAGAATAAGAATGATCCAATGTTGGTAGGCAAGTGAAAGAACAGCCTTAAATTAGGCCTTTTCAAGGAGAAGCATTAGCCCCATTGTTCTTATTAAAAATAAAAAGCAAACTCTCATGCTAGTCATAAAGAAATCTCTCATAACCAGTACCTCCTAGCACCTTAAAATTATTGGTGTAAAATTTAGATTATTAAAGAAAGACAATTATCATATGATCTCAGTCGTATGTGGAATTTAAGAAACAAGGCAGACGACCATAGGTGAAGAGAGAAAAAAATGAAACAAGACAAAACCAGAGAGGGAGACAAAACAAAAGAGATTCTTAATCATAGGAAACAAACTGAGGGTTACTGGAGGGAAGGGGGGTGAAGGGATGTGGTAACTGGGTGATGGGCATTGGGGAGGGTATGTGTTGTAGTGAGCCCCGGGTATTATATAAGATTGAATCACAGACCTGTACCCCTGAAATAAATAATACATTATATGTTAATTAATTTAAATTTACAAAATCAAAAAATAAAATAAAATTTTAGATTATTAAAGCAAGGCTAGTCCCTGTAAAGGTATATTTGATTATAAAGCAGGAAACCATCTTGAACTAAAAACACAATTGCCCTAAGTGCTTACATGCTACACAGTTCTTCATTGTAGAAGCAAATTACCATGTGCAAAACTGAAAGATACTCCCTTCTAGTGGAAAAAAATAAAATAAAAACCTGAATATGATAATAAGCTAACCCTATATTTTATATGCCTTTGTCTATATAGGAAATGCTTTTTTGCTGTTTGTTTTCATTTACATAGAATCACTAGCAAAGCATATATAAGATAAGAAAACACATAACGTATAACAAGTCTCAGGGCAGGTATAAGGAATTCAAAGAAATATGTCAATACAGGAAAACTAAGCTGAGAATTTTTTGAGTTTTCCCTTTTTTTCTTTCCAAAGATTTATTTATTTGAGAGACAGAGAACACATAAGTAGGGGTGGCGGGGTGGGGGTGTAGCAGAGGGAAGAGGGAAAGAATCTCAAGGTGACTCCCTGCTGAGCACAGAGCCCTAAACCAGGCCAATCTCAAAACCTGAGGAGAAATGAAGAGTAAGATGGCTAAAAGAATGAGCCACTCGGGTGCCCCCTGCAGACATTTTTCATATCCACCCCCTCAATCAAAACCTTTAGCAGAGGAGTCACTATTTTTAACAATATCCCCACATATTATTATAAAAAAATATAAACTAGCACTGGATCACAAATACTTACTGGATGAGTATAAAAAGAATATATAGATAACTCTTATTGCCAACATATTATCTAGAATCACTTTGCTCCTCTTTTAAAATGAATTAACTCATTTAATTCTTAAAATCATATGACCTAGGTTCCATCATTATCCATACATTACAGATATGAAATAAGTGTTGAAAGAATAAGTAACTTGTCCAAGGCTATAGAGTGAACTTCAGTTTCCTCATCTGTAAGTAGTAATAACAAACATGCTAATAACAGTTTTGTTTTGTTTTACCATTTAAAATGTCATCCTGAGTATATTTTTCTCTCTAATCCTCAAAAAAAACTCTTCAGATCAATAATGATGTTATTAGCCTGTCTGTTTCACAAATTAAATCACTTCAGAAGTTTCAGAACTAGAACTCAAACCAGGTCTTCTGACCATGTTCTCATTTTCTTTCCACTCTGGTTTCAAAAATTCCTTTCAATCCCAACGTTCTATAATCCTATGAAACTGCAAAACTCTTTTCATATATAAATATAGACATAGCATACATAGCACTTACTTCTATTATCAAGCCTTTTTCTGAGTATGTCAGATATATTTTAACTCATTTAATCCTCACAATTCCAAGGATAGGGACTATTTCTAACCCTACTTTATAGGTAAGAAAACTAAGGAACCAAGAAGTAATTTGTTCAGCAAAGTATTTGCACACCTGGCAAATGGCAGGGCTAGGATTCAAACCCAAGTAGCTGAACTCCAGAGACTGTGCTCTAACCATCACATGACCCCATTCCCATATACCATTACATGTTCTAGCAGAAAAAAATTCAATCCTAAACGATTCTTTTTAAAAAGAAATAAATAACAACATTTAAGATAGCATGGCTGACTTGCAAACACTGTTTAGAAGGTGAGGTGAATAAATCAAAATAAATATTTATTGAATTTTTGTTTTGTGCAGGCATTATATTAAGCACTGCTGAGAACATAAACAAATAGAATCTGTATCCCTGTTCTCAAAAGGAGTTTACTGTCTAGTTGGGGAGGTCTATATATGTAAAGTAAACCTTCAATAAAAATGGGACAATTATGTTTCTTGATTTAGTCAAAATACAAATATCAATATAAATAGCAATAGCACTTGCTATTATGCTAGGTGCTAGCTATAGAAATGTGGAAAAAAGACACAGTCTTCAACATTTAGGTTCAAATTTATTGAGATACGTGTAATACAGATAATAAATGCTATAGAAACCCACTAAGACATGGAATGTAAAATCTAAGCAAAATAAATCATGAACAGAGAAGTATGGCAGCTTAAATCAAAACAAAAATTAAAATGGATTCTTATGAAAATAGCATCCTTTTCATAAAGAAATATAAAATATAGCAACAGATTTACCCTAAATCTCATCAATCCTTTTTTAAAAATTGTATTACTTTGTATTTTAGATCAATATTTGGAGCAACAGAGAGAATAAGAGATAATAAATGTCTGACATCTTTTACATAGACCTAAATTATTTTAAATATCTGATTACTGAAGAGTTGTCTACGAAGTTTAATGAAATGCTTAGTTGCTAGATAACACAATATGTGTTATTTGTTATTACACAATATGTGTAATAATGCTGCATTATTTCTTCAAGAGATAATCACTTTTTGTCTGAGGTATTGATGATAATATAGCACACTATGCAATGTCCAAAGAAAACTTCCAACCTTAGTCTATTCCTTCCCTTCTAGGTCAAGAAATATAGGAGTATATTCTGCCCTCTTTTCCAGTATCTTCTTCTAGGTAGATTTTACCCATTTACAGTATTTACATGATAAATACAAGTTCCATCCAGAACAAAAATAAAGGTGGGGTGGAAATGGGATCATTGAACATCAGTAGTGAACATCATCCAAATTACTAATTTTTTTTAAAGATTTTTCTTATTTATTTGACAGAGAGAGAGAGAACAGACAAGCAGGGGGAGGTACAGAGGGAGAGGGAGAAGCAGACAACTCACTGAGCAGGGGGCCTGATGCGGTACTCCATCCCAGGACCCTGAGATCACAACCTGAGCTGGAGGCAGACACTCAACCGAGCCACCCAGGGGCCCCCCTAATTACTAATTTTGATATTAATTGTGCTGCCAGTTAATTATATATAGATAAGAGAACAACAATGTACACAGAAAAAAATTCTAAACATACGGAGAAAAAATTGAAATGAATTATACCTGGCCATGGAAATCCACTATAAAGGGGTAGAAGTTATAGGAGAAACTTCTGTGTCGGGGGGGTAATCATCTTTTACCTGTCTTTTACACTGAAGGACTTTGTTCATAGAAGAAACATTTAAAGATTTTTTTTTTTATTTGACAGAGAGAGATTACAAGTAGGCAGAGAAACAGGCAGAGGGAGAGGGGGAAGCAGGCTCCCTGCTGAGCAGAGAGCCCAATGTGGGGCTCGATCCCAGGACCCTGAGATCATGACCTGAGCCGAAAGCAGAGGCTTAACCCTCTGAGCCACCTAGGCGTCCCAAGAAACATTTAAAAAGCACTTGCCATTATGCTAGGTAGAATGTAGAAAAAAGACATAGTGTTTGACATTTAGGTTCAAATTTATTGAGAAAAACATTATAAGAACTATAATGGAGATTGGTCCCTCCAAACAGCATATGTAAGAATTCAAGAAGAAGCAACTAAACCTCTAGAGAAATGAGAGGAGGTATAAATGAAGGGATAACTATACATGGCATATTGAAGCTTGAGTAAAAAATGACCACATGGGAAGGAGGAAAGCAGGAAAAATAAAATCCTGAAATTACACCAGACTTTTCTCCAACAAAGGACAAAGTCTATTTTCAAGTGATCAAAATGCGTGAGATTTTCTTCTTAATAACAAAAATTTTCTGTAGAAGACTATTTTTGGCTAATCTGTTAAAACAGCTTCTGCATTTGCAAAAATCTCAAACTTGTCTCTCAACAATCTTCAGATTAATTTAAAAAACTAGTGCATTAAAAAATGGAAAGGATGCTATCCTCCAGACCATCACTGCCACCACTGTACTCCACTGGTAAAAACGCTCTAAAGGTAAAATTCACAGATGGATTGATAAAATGGAAATTAAAGATTTAAAGGTACAGGTTCTTTGTGAGACATCATCTGCAGCAAGCACACTCAATGCTATTCTTTATTGTGATGCAAGTCACAACTCCACCTTTACTGTAAGGACTACTGTGTTTGGACTGGTCTGAATCTCTTCTCTTTTTTTTTTTTTTGGATAAATGATAGGGCTAATAATATTCAGAAGAAGGTTATAATTTTCCTAATAAGCAAATGCATAAGTCTCTGGGAAACAAGATTGCTACATAATCAAAATGGCTCACACTCCACAAAAGCAAAAGAGGATGGCAAGTATAGAAAAGTCTGCTTCCGCAGTGACCTTCTGGGGAAGCCAATATTGAAGAACAGGACAAAACTGTGATTCCTTGAGATAGCCCCTTACCTCCATAATATGCAAATTCCATATGGGCATCATGAAGTAACTGGGCATCCATCCCTCAAATGTATAATAATGAGTCCTGCAAAGGTTCTCAAGCTCTGAGCATTAGTCCCTTGAGCAAATCTGGCTAGGCACTATTGTCACTTTGGATATTTATTAAACCCATTCTTTTTTTCTTTTTTTTTAATTTAAATTTTGTTAGTTAACATACTATGCAATATTGGTTTCTGGAGTAGAATTCAGCAATTCATCATTTACATACAACACTTAGTGCTTATCACAAGGGCCCTCTTCTAGCCTGTCGACCCCCCCACCACCCTCCGTCAATCCTCAGTTTATTCTCTGTTGTTAAGAGTCACTTATGGCTTGTTTCCCTCTCTCCTTTTTCTCTTTTCCCCCTTCCTTTATGTTCATTTGTTTTCTTTCTTAAATTCCATATATATGAAATCATACGGTGTTTGTCTTACTCTGACAGACTCATTTCACTTAGCATAATAGTTTCATCCACATGGTTGCAAATGGCAAGATTTCATTCTTTTTGATGACTGAATAATATTCCACTGTGTGTGTGTGTGTGCGTGTGTGTGTATGTGTGTGTGTGTGTGTGTGTGTGTGTGTATACACCACATCATCTTTCTCGCTCCCAAGATAGCATTACTGTTGCCAAAAAGAGATGACCCTGTGCTTTAATAGAAGATAAATGGGTTGGTTTTTCTTCTCTTTCCATCCAGCTGCCCCTGGGTTCCTCATTTTGAGAGTACAATAAATAAAAACACACAATTTAAACAATACTTTCTGTGGTTTCAGAAACTACTCAAGAAATATGGTCTGAGAGACACATGATGAGGTGACAACCCACTACTAAAAAAAATAAAGAAAAATTCCCAGGAAACTACATTTTATGTTTAAGGCTTTGCCAATGGCAAATGTTTTTCAGGAGTAATTTATTTGAAGAATATGCATTGTTTGCTGAATTTCATCATTCTTATTGCAAGGGACATAATTTCCTCTTAATTTGGGGGTAGTATTACATTCAGAAGTTTCAGAAGTTTACTTTCTTAATATAGAATAAGTTTTCTGAACATATCCTACTTCTTCCTGTTATCAGGAATTGATAGAAAAAAAAGAAAGGCTACTTTCTTTATATGAAAAGGAAATGATTCATTGATATCTTCCAAATCCATCCTCTTGAATACAATAGAAATTAAATGATCAGGTCTTTAGTTTGAGCTTTGACCTTCAAATCTTGAGACATGAGAAAAAATGCCATTTTTAAAGCAGCAGTTTTTCTCATTCTCTAGATATTAAGGATTTGATTTATCTTTAAAAGAAGATTGGGTCTCTGTTTTAGGATATGACAACTTAACACATAATTTGGCTAGGACAAAATAAGGAAAGAATCCATAAGGGCATGGAAAAGTGTGAGATATTAAGGTGCTTAAGTGCTCCTCATGAAATGTTTGTAGCCATTGCTGGTGATACTACAGATTTCCAGAATATGTATCTTCTTCAGAATGTTATTTTGTCTTCTGAGAGCCTGAAAATTTGGGCCTGAACTTCAAGGAGGAAGTGTCAAGAACTCTTCAAGGGATTCTAACTGTCTCTACAACATGGTAGAAAGCCAGAAACTAAGGAGACAAATAGGCAGCCAAGAGTCTTCTCATGGAAAGTCTTGGTATGTTAAGTCTGATATATCACATATATTATTATATATTAGCTAGTTTTTAATTATTTTTCTTCATTGTTATTCCAGTTACTATTACCACAAATCATTCCATGCTTAGTGGCAAGAAATAACCATTTATTTGTTCATGCTTTTATACATCAGGAATTCAAGTAGGTCACAGTGTAGATGACTTGTCTATGCTTTATGATGTCTTTGGTCTCAGATGGAAGACTCAAGGCCAGGAAACTAGAATCATCTAAAGTCTGGCACACTTACATGTCAGGCATTTGATGACTACTATTGGCTGGTGGCCTTTCTTCTCCAAATGGGTCCCTAGGGCAAAGATGTTATGTTTATGTTACTCCACAAAAAATACTGCTTAAATATGTTATGGACAAATGTTTGTGGCCCCTCCACCAAATTCCTCTGTTGAAGCCCTAACCTGCAATGTGATGGTATTTGAAGATGGGCATTTGAGAAGTAATTAGGTACTAGGATGGGGCCCTTATGATAGGATCAGTACCCTTATAAGAAGAGACATTAGGGAACTTGTTCTTTCTCTCTGCCATGTGAGGACACAGCCAGTAAGAGAGTCTGTACCAGACGTGACCATGCAGGCACCCTGATCTTGGACTCCCAGACTCTAGAAATGTGAGAAAACAAGTTTCTATTATCTAAGCCACCTGGTCTATGATATTTTGTTATGACAACTTGACAGACTAATAGGTTTTATAGCAAAGGTGATTGGATCTAATTCCCAGGTTTGTGTTATGCTACATAAAACTTGATCTTGGCAAGCTGGAAAGAGATTATCCTGCTGGCCTTGAAGAAACAAATTGCTATGATGTAAACTGCCTATGGATAGGTCTACACGACAAATAACCACAGTCACCTGGTAGGAGCTGAAAGTCTCAGTGCTACAGTTGTAAGGCACTGTGAAAACACCTGAACAACTTTGGAAGTGGATCCTGTCCACTTGTGGAAAAATCTCCAGATGAGCAGCAACCCCGTCAACTTATTGTAACTTATTGAGACCCTCAAGCAGAAAACCTAGCTAGGCTATGCCTGTTCCTGGACTTTTGACCAACAGATGGAGAGAATACATTAGTGTTGTTTAAACCACTAAATTTCTGGTAAATTATTACACAGGAACAGAAAACCAATACAACCACTTTGTAAGAAGAGCATGTGGGATGATTTAGCCATCCCTGGGGACAGTGTGCCTTCTTAGGAAAATACAATCTACCACAATTGTACATTCTTTTCTGTCATCCCTAAACCTTCAAAAGCCTGAGCTGTTTGAACACAGCAGTTGAAGGGAGAATAGGCATAGGAAGAACCATTCCCAAGATCCCAGTAAGTAATTTGCAAAAAACTGGAGCAAAGGCTCACAGATAACTGGATGAAACAATATCCATAACCGCTTTGTGCAACATGTGAGCAAGTTCCTCAAAGATTCCAAGAAATCACTGCCATTGGGAATCTGGTAAAATGACCAGACTTCTGATTTCAAGTGGGTTTGAGCATCAGACTATTGTTATTTGGGCATTCAAGGGAAATGTGATCTAGACAATGGCAAAATCTATGACTTGTAGGTCACATATGTGTAACATAACTAGAATAGAAATATTAAAATGGAGTATTCTTTATACAAATCATGGAACTCTAACTTCTTAAATTCAATTATTTTTGTTTAAGAGTTATTAGCCACCCAAAATTCAAATCTCTATGTCTTTATATTCATCAACAAATATTGAATAAACATCAGCGCTGTGCTAGGCTAAAAGTACACAAAGCCATTCTCAATGGAGAAATCAAATATGTTCATCAAGCATATGGATTTTTCATGGTTCCCATTACTTTACTAGGGAAAATTTTTTATTGCGTTAAAATACATAAAAGCACTGCCTTCACATTTCGAGGACATGTGAGAATGTTGATAACAAAGATAATAAAACTATCTAATGTCACTGAGCATATTTTATACTCAAGACATTGTGCTAAAAATTTATATTCATTATTTCTTTTAATTTTCATAACTCTTTAAGGTAGATATTATTATTATCTCAATTTCTTTTCTCCCCAAATACGTTTATTTTAATTTTTCAGTGTTACAAGATTGATTGTTCATGCACCACACCCAGTGCTCCATGCAATACGTGCCCTTCTCGATACCCACCACCAGGCTC
>CM052798.1:50211731-50243138 GCA_028533885.1 Nasua narica
TTGCCTAAGGTAACACAATCAATGATAAAGAGAGGATTAGAGTGTGATTTCCTTTCATATTCAAAATCATGCAGATGAATAAGAGAGCTTAAAAATTATTTAATCTCACTACCTTTCTACGTATTCTTTTGCAAGTAACTTATTGAGGAAATTGTCAATTAATATAGAAGTGGTTTCAGAATTCCAGTCTCAGCCTGATCCCCTGGGGAGCCCTGGTACAGGAATCACACCACAGAGTTTGTTCCACCCAGAGGTAAGGCCCCCCACGTCAGTCACTAAGCTGGGTATGGGAGTGGAGAGGGAGAAAGAAAGGAAAGGCATTTTCTGGCATCTCCAGGCAAGGTGGATCCCTCTTGAAATCCGCAGAAAAAGGATGCAGATAGACACTATTAACAGCCAATACCTATAATAGCCAGAATATGAATACAAAGCCCGCTAAAGGGAATCTGGGCAAAGCTCCAATAACATCTGATACATCTGCCAAGTGTTTAGCCAACTCATGCTTCGATATGTTCAGTAAGAAAGAACTCATCATCATACCCCTTCTCCACCTAACAAATCAGCCCATTACAATCCTTGGATGGTTTGGATAGAAAAGTCTTCCTCTTGTTGGATATGAGGGAATAAAGGGAGGTCATTCCAGGACAGAATATGCAAAGGCCCAGAGTATAAAAGAGCATAATGGTATGTATCGTTGCCATACCTATTAGTAAGATTTATTGTAGTTAAACTTAAGATGTGAAAGTATAAAGTGACAGATGGTCTAGGAAGATGGTTATAGGCCAGACAATGAAAGATCTACATGCCTCATCAAGGATTCATGATATTTTAAGATACCACTAAATGTATTTTTGCAGAAAAGGGAAATGGGCGCACCTGGGTGGCTCAGTGGGTTAAAGCCTCTGCCTTCAGCTCAGGTCATATCTCAGGGTCCTGGGATCTAGCCCCACATCAGGCTCTCTGCTCAGTGGGGAGGGCTTCCCCCTCTCTCTCTGCCTGGCTCTCTGCCTACTTGTGATCTCTCTCTCTCTCTGTCAAATAAATAAATAAAATCTTTAGAAAAAAAAAAAGAAAAGGAAAATGACCATCTCCTGTATAAACCCATTCTGGCAGCAATGCAGAGACCAACCCTACTTCATTAAATTAACTTTATGAGCTTTCTCATCTGTGTTTTCTCTGGACTATCAGCTCTTCAAGGACAGAAACCTAAGTGCTTAAAACAATAAATGTTTATGGAACTGAAAGGAACTGATTATAAGGAAGAGAAATCATTACAACAACCCAAACAAGGGAGGCTAAGGGTCTAAATCAAGAGTCAGCAAACTATAGCCCGCAGGCCTAAACCAGCCTAACACCTCTTTTTATAAGTAAAATTCTGTTGGAATATAGCCACAGCAATTTGTTCACATGTTGTCTATAGTTACATCCATGCTATACAGCAAGTTAAATAATTGCAACAGAGACCATATGGCCTACAAACCTAAAATAGTTGTATCCAGCCCTTTACAGAAAAGATTTGCTGACCCCTGGACTAAACTGAAACAGTAGTTATATAAATGAATAGGTGAGATGGATGGAAATGATATTTAGGAGAAAAAAAATCAATTGGGGTAGCCACTACTTGTGGCTCCTAGTTCTGTTTCTTGATATCATACACACTTAGACACTCGCATTATAAATACGTATAAAAAGCTTACAAGTGTACCACAACATATCTTTCAACAACTCCTATTTGTCAAATTTAAATTGAACTATCATTTCCATAAAGTTCCTTATACTCTGAGGAACACACAGGGTAGTCCATTTACCATCAGGCCTACAAATCCAAAACAGAAGCATCAACCTGTTTGGTCCACTTAGAGACTGATAGTCCTGCAGTAATGGGACAGTATTGGCCTTAGGGTCTCTTAGGGAAATCTAAAAGACTCCCAACCTCTAAATCATTGCCACATTCTGGTCTTCAGAGATGGCCTAAATCTTTTTCACCTCATTAAGCTGTTCTGCACCAGAGTCCTCTAAAAACTTTTCATCTGAAAAGTCCCCATAAGGCCTGAAATTTCTCTTCCCTTCTCCATGTGGTCAGAACATAAAAGATTACAATTCAAAGAAAAAGTAAAGAACTGTCATGGTCCTTTTTGTTGGTATTAATCTCTGAACAGCAGATTTAGGGTGACTTTTTTTTTCAGTTCCTGGTTCTCCACTTCCTGTTTGAATATACACTACAAAGTGTCAGTGAAAAGTATTTATAGGACACAGTAAGCCAGTTGCTAGGTCTTTTGTATCAGGACTTAAAAGATAAAGGCAGGCTCCTTTCTCAAAAAAAAAAAAAAAAAAAGGCAATCTGCAGCCATAGAAACATCTAATCTTAGTCATAGCACCAACACCTCCAGATGGGAAAAAAAAAAGATAATTCAGATTAAAAGTTGCCTATAAAAATGGATTTTTAAACATCACACCTTGAATAGCAAACCAATCAAGAAAACTTTTTCTACCTTCCATGGAATAAATTTAAGAAAAATGAAACAACAAATGATATATTGGTACTTTTATATTTTTTTATATTTGAAGATTATTTACCTCAAATATTTAGTTGGTTTCATTATTTGGAAGAAAGTAAAGTGTAGGGGTGCTTGGGTGGCTCTGTGGGTTAAAGCCTCTGCCTTTGGCTCAGGTCATGATCTCATGGTCCTGGGATCGAATCCCACATCCCGCCCTCTGCTCTGCAGAGAGCCTGCTTTCCCCTCTCTCTCTGCCTGCCTCTCTGCCTACTTATGTTCTCTGTGTATCAAATAAATAAATAAGTAAAAATCTTAAAAAAAAAAAAAGAAGAAAGTGTAGTCCACCATACCACCATACATCATACACGAAACTATTTTTCAAATTAATTAAATATTTAAGTGTGAAGACAAACATAAAAATATAGAACTAGAGGAAATAAAAGTAAACATTTCTAATTTTACAATGGAGAAGGATTCTTTAAAAATGAGTAAAAGCAGAATTGGAAAGACTGATCTGATTTCAACATAAGACTTAAGACTTCTAGATATATTAAAACAGAATATTCAAAATTTAAAAACAAGTAACCAACATGGAAAATGTTTTAATGGCTATGACTAGAAGTTCCATTCCTTTCTCTGCAAGAAGAAACACATGAAAACATGATTTTAAAAAATAAGCACAGAATATGAGGATATGCATAAAGAAGGAATAAAAATGATCAATAAATATATAAAAAATATATGAAAAAACTCAGTCAAAATATAAAAACTAACTTCTTTTTTTGCTTGTATAAAAGCAAAGATTTTTATTTAAAAGATAGTACACAGATATAGTAGTTCACATGTTTTTGGGTGTGAATCCCAGAAAACAAATTCAAAGTAGTTTAAACAGAGAAAAATTAGTGGACCCTCAAAATTTTCTAACTCCAGAGACAGGATTGCCTCCAGGCATGGTTTAATCAGTAATCAAGCTCTAATTCTCTTAAATTCTTTGGATCTGGTCTATTTATCAGCATTATGCTAAAGCTGGCTACCCTCACGAAATGCAAATGGCTAATAGGACTTGGCTTTTATGACACCATTCAAAAAAAGAGAGAGTATCTCTTCTATCAGTCACGTCAGTCCTGGCATTCATTCTGATTGGATAAGTTTAAGTCATGTTTCCAATACTTGACCAATCATCATGGTCAGGGAAATGGTACCTTCTAATTTGATTAGTCCTTCTAATTTGCTAAATGTCTAAGCCTGAACCAATCACTGTGGCAAGAGAAATAACAATTTGATAATTGAGTTAAACCAGTTAGGGTCCATTCTTAGTATTCAAGGTGGGGTAAATTCAAGTCATGCAGCTGATACATAATGGGGGAAAAGGGATAGACTAGCTGCACTAATAATGTATAGACAAATAAGCTCAGTTAGGCACAGTGCATGGAGCAATAAATTACTTAAATATTTATAAGAAAATTGGGCTATAAATATCACAGCCTTAAAAATGTACACACATTTTTTTCCAGAATTCCTGATGTTAAAATTTATCAGAAAGGAATAATCATGGAAAATACGAAGATATATTTATTACATTGGTTTAGAATACCCAAAACTTAGTATCGAACAATAGAAAATTACTTAATTATGATACATGAATGGTATATTAAACAACCTTTAATATTATAGTATAAAAGAATATTTACTGACATGTAAAACTGCTCAATATGCATAGTTAAATAATCAAAACCATGTTGGTTACTTGTTTTTAAATTCTGAATAATCTGGGATGCCTGGGTGGCTCACTCAGATTGTGACCTGCCTTCAGCTCAGGTCATAATCCCAGGGTCCTGGAACTGAGTGCACATAGAGCTCCTTGCTCAGCGTGGAGCCTGCTTCTCCCTCTGCCTGCCACTCCCCGCTGCTTGTGCATGCTCAGGCGCACAATATCTCTTTTTCTCTCTCTCTGACAAATAAATAAATTAATAAATAAAATCTTTAGATTCTGAATAATCTGCACTGAGATATCCAAAAGTCTTAAGAGATTACCCTATTTTTATAAAATATATATACATATACATTGAAAAAGACTTAAATACATCAAAATATAAATAGGTGTTATCTCTGGATACAAGAATTATAGTTTTTATTTATTTTTTTACATTTTTTTGTATTTTGTAAATTTTCTTAATGCTTATGAACTATTCCAGGAATGAAAAGAATTCACGTTTAAGAGAACTAATTATAGGGGTGCCTGGGGGGCTCAATGGGTTAAAGCCTCTGCCTTCGGGTTCAGGTCATGATCTCAGGATCCTGAGATCAAGCCCTGCATCGGGCTCTCTGCTAAGCAGGGAGCCTGCTTCCCCCCGACCTGCCAGCCTCTCTGCCTACTTGTGATCTCTCTGTCAAATAAATAAATAAAATCTTAAAAAAAAAAGAGAGAAATAATTATAAATAGTATTAATAAGTAGTTTAAAAGAAATAACTAAATGAATCTACATTTTGAAAAGATTTACTGGGAACTGTGACTTTAAGAACATGTGGGTGAAAAATTCCAAAAGTTCCCAATTGCAGATTGAAAAAAAGCCCACATAAAAGCAGAGCTCTACAAATGAAACCTTTAAATAATCTGCATCTTATCCCCGGAAGAGCAACAGCATGAAGCTACCTTTTGGTTGTATAGCATTAGGCCACCTGAGCTTAACGTTCAGATTAATGTTGACTTTATCCGTAATGACTCTTCTACCCTCTGGGGAAAAGCTTAGGATAAACAAAGAAATATCAAACCTCCCCAGAGGGTTTTCCAACTCCCTGAGGAATCCTCTTTAGAGAACAGGCCCAAATATTCATATTAATACATCTGTGCAAGTGATGGCTAATGACCAAAAATTGGACTATATGTAGCTTCAACCTTCATGTAATTGATTCAAAGAACAAATGTCGGTCTGGCCTATGTGAGGATATGTATACACTAGGTTATAGGAATAATCACCTAAATTTAATGTGGTAATTTCTAAAAGTAACTTAAACAATAACTGAATTTACTGGTTTCATCTGTTGATGTATTATATAGGCACAGACTACAGAAGCTAAATATACATCATCTAAAAGAGAGCTGCAAAGTTGAAAAATATAAAGCCCTGTATGATGGGAGAGGATTCCATATATGCTTTCTACACATAGCTGATCCTAGCTCCATTGTTGTAGAATGTACTCTATTCTTTAATCAACATAATAATGCAAAAATAGACCAAAAACACAGCAGCAATTGAAGAAAAGGGGAGAAGAGAACACATGGTATCAGGGAAAAGTTTACTTTTGTGATTGATGATTTAAGAAAGCAAATTTTTAAATGCAAATTTTTAAATGCAAATAAAAAGAAATTAAAAGCACCTATAATATTCTGACAGTCAGAAATATTTTTGAGAGTTTTATACCAGTTCAGTGTTTGTGTACATATACACATGTACTTATATGAGTTTAGTATATTACATATTTAAGTTAAACATATTTAATATAGTTTGATATATACTGTTTAACAGCTTAATATTATGTTTATATATACATATATACATACAAACATACACATATATGTATATGCTTTTAACCTGCTATTTTCACTTAAATATATTGTAAATATTTCCATGGTAGGAAACTGCTTTTGGTATTAAAATATTTTATCACAATGCTTTTATTTTAAAGATATACCATAATTTAATCAATCAGTCCACGATTGTTAGAAATTTAGTTTTGTTTTCGCCCATATTTTGTTATTTCAAGTAATTTAGGTTTTTAAAATACTGTTTTATTATTTAAAATAAAGTGCTACATTCTCTGATTATATCATTATTATAAAAACCTTATATCAGAATTGCTTGTGTTTTTTTTTAAAGATTTTATTTATTTGACAGAGAGAGATCACAAGTAGGCAGAGAGGCAGGCAGAGAGAGAGAGAAGGAAGCAGGCTCCCTGCTGAGCAGAGAGCCCGATGTGGGGCTCGATCCCAGGACCCTGAAATCATGACCTGAGCTGAAGGCAGAGGCTTTAACCCCCTAAGCCACCCAGGCACCCCCAGAATTGCTTGGTTAAAAACAAATTCAAAATGTTAAGGTACTTGTTATGCCTATCAATTATGACATCTTCAGTTGCTATTAAAAATAAAAATAATCCAAATTGAAATTATTAAATAGCTTTATTAAAGGCTTTTTAATGGAGCTCAGAGATAGAGTCTGGAGATAACTCAGGTCACACAGTTGGTTTCCTCCAAAATTCAACAATGTTACAAGGACCCTTCTTCCTTTTGTCTCTTGCTCTCCTATTGTGATACTATGAGATAACAAATAGCTACAAACAACTTCTGGGAATACATTTATACATTTTTTTTTCTCCTTTAGGATTAGAGAAAGCACATCTTTCCCAACCCTCAAACTAAAATCCTAAACTTCATTCTAGATAAATTTGGGTCATGCCCATTTTTGAGCCAACAGCTTTGGCAGGGGAGTTAGATATTGTCAATTTATAGTCCCACAAATAGAGTTCAGGTTTCCTCCAGCCTTCATAAATATTGAGAATTAACCTTTAAAAACTCACAATAAAATCAAAAGCTGTCAACTTGACGAAAGAAAAGAGTAGCCATTATTCTTTTTCCTTTCTTTTCTTATCATTTCAACCTTTTTTTTTTTCAGGAATCTGCTTGATATTTTTTAGTATGTTCAGTTAGCCAACATACAGTACACCATTAATTTTTGATGTAGTGTTCAGTGATTCATTAGTTGCATAATACCCAGTGCTCATCACATCCCATGCCCTCCTTAATACCCATCACCTGGTTACCCCATCCCCCCACCTCCTTCCCTTCTGTATTCCTCAATTTGTTTCCCTGAGTCCAGAGTCTCTCATGGTTTGTCTCCCTCTCTAATTTCTTCCCAGTTTTCCCTCCCTTCCCCTCTCTCTACAACTTATATTCTACATATAAGTGAAACCATATGATAATTGTCTCTCTGCTTGACTTATTTCACTTAGCACAATCATCCCTCTAGTTCCATCCATGCCGATCCAAATGGTAGGTATTCATCTTTTCTGATGGTTGAGTAATATTCCATTGCATATACAAACCACACCTTTATCCATTCACCTGCTGAAGGGCATCTTGGCTCCTTTCACTGTTTGGCTATTGTGGACATTGCTGCTATGAATACTGGAGTGCATGTGCCCCTTCTTTTCACTACATCTGTATCTTTGGGGTAAATACGTAGTAGTGCAATTGCTGGGTTGTAGGGTAGCTCTATTTTTAACATCTTGAGAAACCTCCAAATGGTTTTCCAGAATGGCAGTTTGGCCTTTTTAATAGTGAAAGCTTTAGCTCTAAAATCAGATGGTCTGTATTTACATTTTGTTTCCTTGACTAGTTAGAGTTGTTTTCTAGTCTAATTTTAGTCTAATCTAATTTTCTAGATTTAGTCTAATCTTGTTTTCTTGTCTAAATTTAGTCTAATCTAGTCTAATTTTCTGAAAAACAAGAATAAAACAGGATCCCCTTCTTAAGTTGCTATGAAGATAAAATAAAATTTTTAAAAATTTGGTAGGGGTGCCTAGATGGCTCAGTCACTTAATTACCCAACTCTTGATTTTGGCTCAGGTCATGATCTTGGGGTTGAGAGAACAACCCCTGAGTTGGGTTCCATGCTGAACTTGGAGTCTACTTGGGATTCTCTCTCTCTCCCTCTTTCTCTGCCCCCATCACCTCACTCTCCCTAAAATAAACAAACAAACAAACAAACAAACTTGGTAAATGTTAGGTTTTGTTATACTATTTGTATTACTAAATTATTGTGATTACATATTCATTCCATGAGCTAATTTTTCTATTGGGACTAGCCATTTTAAAAAAAAAAATTTTAATCCACTGTAGTTACATACAGTGTTATATTAGTTTCAGGTGTACAACATGATGATTCAACAATTCTATACATTCCTTAGTGCTCATCAAGATAAGTGAAATCTCCTTCATGTATTTCACCCATCCTCCCACCCACCAACCCTCTAATAACCATCAGTTTGTTCTCTTTAGTTAAGAGCCTGCTTTTTGCTTCATCTCTATTTTTCTATGTTCATTTGTTTTGTTTCTTAAGTTCCATATATGAATGAAATAATATTTGTCTTTCTCTCATTTCATTTAGTATTATACTCTCTTTATCTATCCATGTTGTTGCAAATGGCAAGATTTCATTTTTTTTAAACTAAGTAATATTCTACTGTGTACCACATTTTCTTTATCTATCAATGGACACTTGGGCTGGTTCCATCTTTTGGCTATTGCAAATAATGCTGCAATAACCATATGGATACATATATCTTTTCAAATTAGTGCTTTCATATTCGTTGGGCAAATACTCAGAAATGGAATTACTGGAACATACAGTAGTTCTATTTTTAATTTTTTAAGAAACTTCCATACAGTTTTCCACCATATGAGCTGTTTGCACCAGTTTGCTTTCCCACCAATAGTGCAAGTGGGTCCCTTTTTCTCCACATCCTTGCCAACACTTGCTGTTTCTTATGTTTTTTATTTAGCCATTCTGACAAGTATAAAGTGATATTTCATGGTGCTTTTGTCTTGCATTACCTTGATTATTAGAGAAATTAAGCATTTCTTCATGTGTCTGTTGGCTATCTGTATGTCTTCCTTGGAAAAATGTCCATTCATGTCTTCTGCCCATTTTAAATTAGATTATTTGGGCTTTTTTGAGTTATTTAAGTTCTTTTTATTTTTTAGATACTAACCCTTTATTGTATATGTCGTTTGTAAATATCTCCCCCCATTCAGTAAGTTGTCGTTTAGTTCTGCTGATTGTTTCTTTTGCTGTGTAGAAGCTTTTTATTTTGATGTATTCCCACTAGTTTCTTTTTGCTTTTTTTTTTCGCCTTGCCTCAGGAGACTTATCTAGAAAAAAATGTTGCTATGGCCAATGTCAGAGAAATTACTACCTATGCTCTCTTGTAGGATTTTTTTATGGCTTCAGGACTCAAATTTAGATACTTAATCCATTTTGAATTTATTTTTATGTATGGTATAAGAAAGTGGTTCATTTTTCCCAGCACCATTTGTTGAAGAGACTGCCTTTTTCTCATTGCACATTCTTGCCTCCTTCATTGAAGATTAACTGACTAAATAACATTGGGTTCATTTCTGGGTTTTCTATTCTGTTCCATTGATCTATATGTCTGTTTTTTTCCAGTACCACACTGCCTTGATCACTTCAACTTCGTATATAAATTCAGGTCTGGAATTGCAATGCCTCCAGTTTTTTCTTTTTCATGATTGCTTTAGCTATTTGGAGACTTTTGTGGTTCCATACAAACAAGGATTATTTGTTTGAGTTCTGGAAAAATGCTATTGGTATTTGGATAGGGATCACATTTAATCTGTAGATTGCTTTGAGTACTATGGATATTTTAACAATATCTTTTTTTCCAATCCATGAGCACAGAATGTCTTTCCATTTGTGTTGTCTTAAATTTCTTTCATCAATTTTTCAGTTTCAAAGCATAGGTCTTTCACTTCTTTGGTTAAGTTTATTCCTAGGGGCACCCGGGTGGCTCAGTTGGTTAAGCAACTGACTTCGGCTCGGGTCGTGATCCCAGGGTCCTGGGATTGAGTCCCACATAGGGCTCCCAACTCCATGGGGAGTCTGCTTCTCCCTCTGACCTTCTCCCCTCTTGTGCTCTCTCTCTCACTGTCTCTATCTCAAATAAATAAATAAATAATCTTAAAAAAAAAAAGAAAAAAAAGTTTATTCCTAGGTATATATTAAGTTTATTCCTAGGTATTTTTGGTGCAATTATAAATGGAATTGTTTTCTTAGTTTCTCTTTTTACTGCTTCTTTATTAGTATATAGGAATACAATGGACTTCTGTATATTGCTTTTGTATCCTATGACCTTACTGAATTCATTTATCTGTTCTAGTAGTTTTTATTTGGTAGAGTCTTTAAGGTTTTCTCTATATAGTATCATGTTAACTGTAAACAGTGAAAGTTTTACTTTTTCCTTACCAATTTGGATGCCTTTTCTTTCCTTTTTTTTTTTTATTTGATTGTTATGATTAAGACTTCCAGTACTCTGTTGAATAAAAGCAGTGGGAGTGGACATCCTTGTCTTAGGGAAAAGTTCTGTTTTTCACCATTGAGTATGATATTAGCTATGGGTTTTGGGAGTAGTCATTTTTAATCATAAAAAGGGAGGTTTATTTTATTGTTTGAAGTGTCTATTTCCTCATTTAAGATATATATTTAGGTATCAATATTGTCTTCAGTAGTTAAATGACAACACCTAAAGACAGTGGCCATAAGCATCTGAAAACTTGAAATAGCAGTCATGTTAGAAAAAATGGAAAATCAATCGCTGACGAGAGGGTGAAAAAATTTTGGCTTATCCTCCTCCACCTCCAAGACACTGCATATAAGGCACTTGCGTTATTATATCTCCCTGGAATCTACAGAACACTAGACTTTCTTCATTATAGCATTTCAGACAAAAATGCCAAAAATGTCACTTAATTACAGGACTAATGTCAAAATGATTCACTCTAAAGACACAACTGAAATCATATATGATAAACATTATGTTGGACTTTTTATAAAATCAACAAATAACTGTAAACCTCAGCCTTTTATTATGATAATATCTTTAAAAACTAAAAAGATGTCTCTCATTCACAAGTTATGAATACTCTTATCCTAATATAGGAATAGCTTAATTTACAAAAACCTTTTATGAAGCCATTCCTCTAACTGGGAATAGAAATGACATTTTTAGTTTCTTCAATGTGCAGTACGATTCCTATCTGAGTACTTTTATTTCTGGCTCCCCGATGAGCCACTGTTAGGATTGGTCAAAAAGGATCTGGGCCCCCTTCTTCCCTTTTGGATGTTTTCTTCCTCTGAAATTGGTTAGAACAAAGAGAGAGTTTTTTTCTTCCATCTCAGAATTTAGCAATTCTGATTCCTGAACAGATGAGTTCTAAGGAAACCAAACTTATTTCACTTGTGTGCCCAAAGCTCTCTCCCTGCCCCATACAGGCAGCATGCAATAGATACATTACAATTGACTGTTGCTCAACATCACGGTTATTTATCTTCCATTATATATAAATAGTGACTATAGAGAGCTCTCTATCATGCCAATGGTTCTTATTATCTCAAGCTTAAAACACGCGTTTAAGAAAGTGGGAAGTTATGTCCTGTTCTGCAATATTTGGCAGTGTTCATTTTAACTGAATCATTTGTTAGGGCAAAATCACTGTAACCTGTAATAAATGCTAAGATTGTCAGATGCATACTTGTACTGAATTAATATTTTATAGCTTCTTGGCCCTGTGTGGGCTGACTGTTCTACTGGAATGCTCTAGTACCATGGAAACGCTTGAAGATATTTTCTCTTAATTGTAAGAATGTTTGACAGATAACGGTACAGTACTATGGAATTAAACTCCATTGCTGATGAATTCTGATCAGCTTATAACCTGCTTTATTCTATTATTTCAGGGTTTTTTTAATTTTATTTTTAAGCATTGAAACACCTGTCCTTGTCCATAATCACTTCTTAAAAGCCTTATTGTCAGTAAGTATTACATTGTCTACATAATTATCAGATACAGGAAGATACCCAGTTTTTTTTAATTAAAATTTTCTCTATTTTTAAAAAATCCAACCTGTGAACGATGATTAAAATATTTTGAAGAATTACTTATTTAAAGGAGAAAGAATTCTGTAACATCTTTCTATTGCTAAACTGTGATTTTTTTTTTAGGCAGTTATATTAACCTTAAATTCTAATGCTAAAAAATATTGGTATTTAGTTAGAAAAAAATACTTGTAGTCTTCAAAACAAAATATAAAGAATGTATATAACACATTTTTGTATCTAAGGAATCTGTTATGCTTCCACCTTTCCAGTCCAATGAGATGCAATAGAAAACATTTATATTTATATAAAATAAGTTTTACCTTAAACTCCCATGACCTTCATGAATCAAATTCATAATAGAAGCCAAGCATCTAAATCTCTAGGTAGAGTTTCCAAGAGAAATAGATAACTGCTAATGACATTCTTTCTTGGTTGTTCCTTTTCTCAAACACATTTAAGAGGGTTCAAGTAGTTGTTTGTGGCCAACTCGTTAAAATGGTTTTTTCTCCTATTATGGCACTGCCATAAACACTGGGAGGCTCTGGCTCTCTTAACTCTAAAAGAAAAAAGTCTTTCACTTCTGTATTTTGGTTCTACCAAGTTGGCCCTCATTCACCTAAGTCCATAGCACTGGGACTCACTCAGGAGTATTTTGACACACCACTACCAGCCTAACTCTAAGCAGAACCCTGGGAAGTACAGCTCATCATCTGGCTCAACTGCCTTTTCTTGAGAACCTGTCCATGTAGCTTTTATCTATCCTCTTTCCACAGAATTGAATAGTAAGCAGTAGCTAAGAAAGTAATATTCAAATTAATCAGTTGAACATTGGTGAAAAAAAGCTGTGAATACATTAAATGTTTCTCCTATCACGTGGAGTTTACTGAGGGAAGGTATTACTTCTGGTTAGGAGTAGCTGGGAAAGCTTTTATAGCAGAAAGGACACTTAAACATTATGTGTGCATATGTTAGAAAGAATAGCAACCCAAAGCAGAAAGAGGGACTAAAAAGCAAAGTGTAGGCAAAAAAATGGTCCCCCAATGTTACCCACCTAAAATCTATGTTATCTTAAGGTGGTAAAAGGGACTCCATAGAGGTGATTAAATTAAGAAGTTTTGAGATGGGAGGTTATCCTGGATTATCCAAATGCATCCTAAATATCACAAGTGCTCTTATTTAAAAAGGGAAAGCAGAAATGTGAGTCAGAGAAGGAAATTGGAGGACAGAAGCAGAGGTCAGAATGATACAGTCTCTAAAAGCTGGAAAAGGCAGGGAAATAGATTCCCCCTAGTATCTTTAGAAGGAATACAGCCCTGCAACACCTTGATTTTGGCCTCCTGATGCCCATTTCAGATTTCTGTCCTCTAGAATTATAAAACAGTAAATTTGTGTCGAGGCACCAGTTTGTGATTCTTTCTTATAGCAGCAATAAGAAATGTACACAAAGGCAAATGGGGAAGTATGTGCTACTTGTAAAGAACATCAAACACCTCATAGTGGATGGTGCATAGGAATAATCAACAAAGGAAAAGATGAGAAGAATGGTAGCAATAATGACAACATTTTACTTTCTGTTTAAAGTGCTTTCATATTCATTGTTTTAAAAATATGATTCCCATAGCAACATTTAATCCTGGCACTATGATACTCCCCAGTGTAAAGATGAAGTAGCTACGGCTCATGGAAGTTAAATGCTTTGCCCAAATTCACAGTTCTATAAGTGTTAGTGCAGAGCAGGAGCCAAGGTCTACCAACTCTTCACCTCTTCCCACTGTACCACATCCCTTGTTCATACTAGGCCACCTAATTTCAGAGGGGTTTGAATGACAGGCCAAAGGGTATAAAAATGTATTCTGTAGCAATAACTTAAAAGCTTTAAAGCAAGGAGTAGTAAAATCAATTAATCTAACAGCATAACATAAAGTAGATAGAGAGGGAGGAAAAAAAAAAATCTAGAAACTGATTAGGCTAAAGGAAAGTTGAGGAGACAGGAAACAAAGGCCTGAACTGAAGCCAACAGTGGGAACAGAGATAGCTGTATTGTTTATACAGGTGGGAAGGGGTGAGGTCAGGTAAAAACAGAAGCAGGAAATTAAGTTTTCCTTTGGTAATAAATGAGAAAGATTAAAGTTTTCTAATATGTAAAAAAACATTTTTTCTAATATGTATATATCTCTTAGAAAATAAGTTAACCGTTCAAAGAAGAAATAATACCTGTTCTCCTGAAACTGTTTCAAAAAATAGAAACAGAAGGAAAACTTCCAGACTCTTTCTATGAGGACAGCATTACCTGACCCCAAAGCCAAGCAAAGACCTCATCAAAAAGGAGAATTTCTGACCAATACCCTGATGAACACAGATGCCAAAATTCTCAACAAGATCCTAGCTAACAGAATCCAACAGTACCTTAAAAGGATTATCCATCGTGACCAGTTGGACTTATTCCTGGGATGCAAGGGTGGTTCAACATTCACAAATCAATCAATATGATAGAACACATAAATAAGAGAAGAGACAAGAACCACATGGTACTCTCAACTGATGCAGAAAAAGCATTTGACAAAATACAACATCCTTTCCTGATTAAAACTCTTCAGAGCACAGGATAAAGGGAATATTCCTCAGCTTCATAAAATCTATCTATGAAAAACCCAGAGCAAATATCATTCTCAATGGGGAAAAGTCGAGAGCCTTCCCATTAAGATCAGGAACACGACAAGGATGCTCATTCTTGCCACTATTTTTTTAATATAGTACTAGAAGTCCTAGCAACAGCAATCAGACAACAAAAAAGAAATAAAAGGTATTCAAATTGGCAAAGAAAAGGTCAAACTCTCCTAGCAGTGACATGATACTCTATGTGGAAAACACAAAAGTCTCCACCTCCATATTACTATGAGTCACACAGCAATTCAGAAATGTGGCAGAATATAAAACCAATGCACAGAAATCAGTTGCTTTCTTATACATTAGCAATGTGACTGTAGAAAGAGAAATTAGAGAATCAATTCCATTTACAATAGCCACCAAAAACCATAAGATACCTTGGAATAAACCTAACCAAAGAGGAAAAGGATCTATACTCTAGGAACTACAAAACACTCATGAAAGTAATTGAAGAAGATACAAAATTATGGAAAAACATTCCATCCTCATATATCAGAAGAATAAATATTGTTAAAAGGTCGATGCTGCCCAGAGCAATCTATGCTTTCAACGTCATCCCAATCAAAATACCAATGGCATTTTTCAAAATGCTGGAACAAATAATCCTAAAACTTATATGAAACCAGAAAATACCTCAAATCACCAAGGAAATGTTGAAAAAGAAAAACAAAACTGGGGGCATCATGTTGCCTGATTTCAAGCTCTATTACAAAGCTGTGATCACCAAGACAGCATGGTACTGGCACAAAAACAGACACATAGAACAATGGAAGAGAATAGAAAGCCCAGATATGGACCCTCAACTCTATGGTCAACTAATTTTCAACAAAGCAGGAAAAAATATCCAATGGAAGAAAGACAGTCTCTTCAATAAATGGTGCTGGGAAAATTGGACAGCTATATACAGAAGAATGAAACTGGACCATTCTCTTACACCATACACAAAGATAAACTCGAAACGGATGAAAGACCTCAATGTGAGACAGGAATTCATCAAAATCCTAGAGAAGAACATAGGCAGTAACCTCTTCAACATTGGCCACAGCAACTTCTTTCAAGACATGCCTCCCAATGCAAGGGAAATAAAAGCAAAAATGAACTTTTGGAACTTCTTCAAGACAAAAACTTTGCACAGCAAAGGAAACAGTCAACAAAATAATAAGGCAGCCCACAGAATGAGAGAAGATATATGCAAAAGACACTACAAACAAGGGCTAATATCCAAGATCTATAAAGAGCTTCTCAAACTCAACACCCAAAACACAGATAATCAAGTCAAAAAATGGGCAGAAGACATGAGCAGATACTTCTCCAAAGAAGACATACAAACGTTTTACAGATACATGAAAAAGTATTCATCATCTTTAGCCGTCAGGGAAATTCAAATCAAAACCACATTGAGATACCACCTACACCAGTTAGAATGGCAAAAATCAATAAGGCAAGAAACAACAAATATTGGAGAAGTTGTGGAGGGACTTACATTGTTGGTGGGAATGCAAATTGGTGCCACCACTTTGGAAAACAGAGTGGAGGTTCCTCAAAAAAAAAAAAAAAAAATATATATATATATATATATATATAGCTACCCTATGACCCAGGAATTGCACTACTGGGTACTTACCCCAAAGATACAGATGTATTGAAAAGAAGGGCCATAGGCACCCCAATGTTTATAGCAGTAATGTCCACAATAGCCAAAACGTGGAAAGAGACAAGATGCCCTTCAACAGGTGAATGGATAAAGAAGATGTGGTCCATATACACAATGGAATATTACTCAGCCATCAAAAAGAAGGAATACCCAACTTTTGCATCAACATGGATGGGACTGGAGGAGATTACACTAAGTGAAATAAGTCAAAGAGAGAAAGTCAATTATCATATAGTTTCACTGATTTGTGGAACATAAGGAATAGAATGGAGGACATTAGGAGAAGGGAAAAATGAAGAGGAAGAAATTGGAGTGGGAGTCGAACCATGAGACATTATGGACTCTGGGAAACAAACTGAGCATTTTAGAAGGGAGGGGGTGGGGGGACGGGTAAGTCTGGGGATGGGTATTAAGGAGGGCATGGATTACATGGAGCACTGGGTGTATACGCAAACAATGAATCATGGAACACTACATCAAAAACTAATGATGTATTGTATAGTGACTAACATAACACAATAAAAAAAAAGAAAGAAAAGTTAACATACATTTAAATAGGTTGTATAAATATAAATCATAGTTTTCAAATAAAAATTAAGTTTTTAACCTGCATCAGACTACTTTAACTTCTAAATTTCCATTTCAAGAGATTTTTTAAATTGCTTAAAAAATAAATGAATCCCAATACTGTATTTCTTACAATAATACCCGAGTTCTTTTTTTATCTCATTGAGGTCAACTATCTGGTAACCAGTGAAAATTGAGAATAGAAAAGTGTCACTCTGTTCTTCTCAGAGTAACAACGATATACTCTCTAAATCATCGCCTTTCTGACAGGTCTTTCTTAACCTCATCTGTCTCTCTATTAACCTGTTTTCTATTCCCTTCATTTGATTCTGCTGAGCTACAAAAATATCTTTGGATGGTCATCTTTGTTATACATCTAAAACATTTGCTGCTGCATTAGGACAGGTTATTTATTGTTCCTACGCATCTGTCAATTTTCATCATGCCCATTTTTCAATCTTGATTGCCCTTGTGACCTTGGTTCTTAGAAATTTTTACCAACTTTTTCAGAGTTCTGAACTCTGACAATGGCCTTAATAGGCTGAATAATGGTTCACCCAAGATGTCTATGTCCCAATGCCCAGAACCTGTGAATATGTTACCTTATATGGCAAAATGGACTTGGCAAATTTGATTGAGGATCTTGAGATAGGGAGACTATCCTAGATTATGCAGGTGGGCCTAATGTAATCACAAGGGTCCCTGAGGGAATGAAAGGCAGAAGAGAAAGGAAAAGGGAGAAACTGAAAAGCAAGAGGGAAGGTTATAGATAAGCAGGCAAAGAGAGATAAGGAGAGGCACTAATGATCCCATTCCAGTTCTCAGGAATAACCTAATCTAAAAAAATAACATCAACTTTTACTTACTCTTAAACTCAACCAATGGGAGAGAGGAGGTGTAATAAATGTCCTCACACAGACCAAGGCAGGGGGAAGATGAAGCAGATCTACATAACACCCAGCTCTTCAGACATCATATCTACCTTGGACATGTGGGGGATGGTGAGTGGAGGGTGGAAAGGGTTACTTAACAGTTTCCAAAAGCTAAAGAAAACTTTTTAGTGCAACTTCCTCACTGTCACTTATCCCCATATTCTGCTAACCTTATCCCCATGTCTCCCACATCTCCTTATCCCCCACAATAAGGGCAAAAAAAAAGGAAGAAAAAGAAGAGAAATTAACATTTTTGAGTACCCATTAATGTCAGACAAGATGTGAGATGTTTTTAATTTATTGCATTTTATCTTCTTAAAAGAGCTAAAATTTTTGAGCCTTTAATGTGGGCCAAGCATTGAATATCATACATAATATATCCCATGCCAACAAATATTCTTTGAGGTTGATGGTATTTGTATCCCCATTTTGTACATGAGAAACAACCTTACAGGTTAAGTAATTGCCAAAATCAGATATCTGGCAAATTGCAAGGCTGGGATTCAAACACAAGTCTGTCTCATGCCAGAGCCTGAATTCTTAACCACTGCTCTAAGAGGTAGGTATTTTTCTTACTTTATAGATGAAAAAAATGAATCAAAGACATATAAGTAACCTATGTTACTGTCTCCAAATGAAAATTACCTTATACTGACTTTAAAATATTATAACACATGATAACAAGCTTTATATTTGGAAAGCAGGTAGAGTTCAGTTTTTTGGTGGCTCTAGAAAATGATTTTATAAAAACCATCCCCAAATTACACTAGACAACCAACCCCTTACTCAGGCTCATTCAGTATCCACAAACTGGTGTTAGGGTAAATTCCAGCACTCAGACTTATGAAAGTAAAACCTACTAATTCATCAAAGGGAAGAATTAGAGTATGTAACGATGGTGTCAAAGTCTGCCTTTGGAATAATTAAATATCTCATACACAACTGTACTTTTTGTTTTCAAACATGCGCTTAAGGGAAACTTCATGTTAGATCATTCCAAAGGCTTATGTTCTCTTAGACCCAATTCACTGGATTGGAGTGGAGAGAAGCCATTGACAAAATCTCACACAAACCTTCTCTAACCAGAGTCTCAAAAAGATGGTTCCATGTTTCATGGGGTACCCCTCTAGCCACCATGGCTACATATGCAACCCATAAAACTCACAAACAAAACATGACACATACCGCTACTTCCTAAATCAGCTCACTTTAGATGACCAAGCCCACGTAACAAAATGAAGGGTTCTTTTGTGCTTCTTTCTTTTGGTTTAAACATATGTTCATTTACAAAATACACAAAAGACTATTTTGTTTTTGATTAAAGCTTCTAATTTGGGCAAAGCAAGAGCTAAATTTGGATACTGCAGTACTCATCCATTTTGTTCCTACCACTCTTTGAAAATCTGTGTTAATTTACCCAGAGCTTGTACCACAGTAAAAATAACAACATGTACCTGTAATATCTCACAGCTCAAAACCAAAAAAGTTCATGAGAGTCACATGTGTTCTGGTGAGAATACAAAAGAAGCTAGTAATTAGGAAAAAAACAAAATATCGATGGAGCAGCTGCAGTAATTTGCTGTCTTTCTGGCATTATGGGAAACTGCATGAATTATCACAGTCACTTTTCACAGCATAAAGAGACTTCATTAGTTTATTTTTCCCCCCATAAATTCATCCACTTTAGGCTATGGAAAAGCAGTTCACAAACCTCAGGTTGAAATGCTGAGTTTCAGAAAATGTTCAAAAAGTGGCCTTCAACAGATTTTGTAAACAATATTTTTGAATAATTTTCAATTAGAGTCACAAAGTGTTTAGTTGCAACATTCGCTTTCCCTTGATGAGAATCCAAGAAAACTACTATTTTACTTGCTGAAACATGGAAGGAACATAGTCTCAGTTGGCAATAAATAAAACAAGATGAGAGTTGGATGGCAAAAAATGAAAGAAGTTGCCAGCCAAACAGAACTAATGTGTTAAAAATACATTCTGAAGAGTAAAGAAAACTAGTCAAAATTAAACAGGACTTAGAACCACATTTCCTTCAGATGAAGATAGAGAGATGAGGGTTCTAGATCTACCAGTACTGCTGAGTTTAGCCATGCTCTCGAAATAAAGCATAGCATGACCTGAGCCAAAAATGGACAAGTCTGTTCAGAGGACAAATTATGACAAATCCCACCCAAATCTGGACATATAAAGCACCAAACTGAGAATGGCTATAAACATAAAGTCATTCTGGTTTTAAAAGTCATTAGAATATCCAGAGAAGAAACAAAAATACACCCATTCCACTATACAGAGAACTGTACTCCCTGTCTGCCTGCTATTTTCCATGTAAAATGAAGATTTCTGTTAAACTATAGGGTGTCACATGCATAATTTTAAATAGTTATATATTATTTAAGACTAAATTGCGAGCTAAGGATTGAGTTTAGCCATGTTCCCTCCTCCCATGACAGGGAGGCCATGTGGGAAGCAGACCTAGCCAGTCCATCTTGCACAGCTGGCATGGAGAAAAAGCAGCACACCTTTCAATAATTGCTTTCAACAAATAGTAACTGAGCATCTGTTGTGGCCCCACCCAAAGATAATGAGGCTGGATGTTGTCTATGGAATATGGTGTGGGAAGCTGATTTCCTAGGCTGAACCAAATAAGCTAATGCAAAATAGAGTCAAACAAGGGCAACCTGAGGAGAATATTGGGAATGGAGATACAAGGGAAGCAGCAGATAGGAGCCAATAAATAAAAGCTGATCTAAACAAATTTGGCAGATAGTTGTTAATGCCCACTGAAGGGTTTTTTTTACCTGCTCTTAGCACATTCATGTGAGTATATCAGTATCATTTGAAGGAGCTGGAATGTGAAAATAAATTATACTGTTTCTTAAAAAGCAATGGGCTCAAATAAGCAGCTTATGGTATAGGGTAATCATTTGAGACTGTGTATTTAACACTAGCCTTTCCTGTGTTCTCCTTGCAAGAATCAAAGAAACATAAAAATGAGGAAAACGTCAAAAAAAAAATTAGGAAAACGTCTGGACCAATAGAGGATTGAGCAGTAGTGCCAAGAAATAAAACTATTTTGTTGTAAGCCAATGAAATTTTGGGGGATTGTTTGTTCCAGCAGCTTACTGATATGCTATTTTTCTAATTATAAAATAAGAACAATAAAACAATTTATACAAAGGTGTAGAAATGGATCGGCAGTTCATACATCAAATTGCTCACTGTGGTTAGCTCTGGAAAAGTAGAAGAAATGCTGCTGAGAATGGTGGATAAATGGGATTATTTCTCCTATTAAAAAAAAAGACTTGAAGCAAATAAAACAACATGATCATTACTAATTTAGGTTTTGGGTACATGGGTATTTTTTATACAATTCTTTGTAGTGTACTACATTTTTACTATCTCAAAATTAAAATTAAAAATAAACACAATTACATACATTCACTTAAGAAAATTGGAGTATGTATAAAAGCATAGAGAAAATTAAAACCACCCATAATCCTATTAAGACACATAATATATATATTAATATATATTAAACATATATATACATACACATACTATTTTTATAAAATAATTTCATATAGTCTATGGCCTGCTTTCTTTCATAACAATTAAAATTTTCCCATTAAATAATATTTTATAGCATAATAATTTTCTTGAGTAAAATACATATAAAAGAGCAGGTCAAAAAGTTCTTATTTCCCTTCATCACCTAGTGTCATTCCTCCATTATATGTCAACTTGATGAGTGAAAAATATCCCATCTTCTTTATTTTGCATTTGTTTGATTGCCAGTTACACTATAAGTTTTTTTGTGTATATATAACATTGCAATCCTGGTTACCTATAGTGGCTACCTGCTCTATTTGCCTGGCCTTTCTTTCCTTTTCGGAGAAAGAACTGACCTTCTCCTTTCCCATATGGTTCTAAAGGAAGGGACACAGAAAATGCCTCTTGCCCATCCCTAATTGCAGCAATCAGCACGTAATCCAGTCATCCTTCAGGTGAAGGCTGCAAAAACAGTTCTAAGAGGGAAGGTTATAGTGATAAATGCCTACATGAAGAGAAAAGAAAGATCCCAAACAATCTAACTTTAAAGCTCAGACAACTAGAAAAAGAACTAAGCTCAAAGTCAGCAGAAGAAAAGAGGTAATAAAATTCAGAACAGAAATAAATGAAATTGAGAATAGAAACAATAAAAAAAATCATAAAGCTATGACTTAGATTTTTGAAAAGATAAAATTGACAAACTTTTAGCTAGGCTTATAAAAAAAAGGAGGACTCAAGCAATAAATAAAGAGATGTTATAACTGATACGATAGAAATACAAAGGATCATTAGAAACTTCTGTCAAAATTTATATGCCAATAAACTGGATAACCTAGAAGAAACAGGTAAATCTTGGAAACATACAACCTACCAACACTGAATCATAAAGAAATAGAAAATCTGAAAAGACAATGTGTAAGGAGACTGAATCAGTAGTCAAAAGCCTCCCAACAGGTGCCTGGGTGGCTCAGTGGGTTAAAGCCCCTGCCTTCGGCTCAGGTCATGATCTCAGGGTCCTGGGATCAAGCCCCGCATCAGCTGGGAGCTCTGCTCAGCAGGGAGCCTGCTTCTCCCTCTCCCTCGGCCTGCCTCTCTGCCTACTTGTGATCTCTCTCTCTCTGTCAAATAAATAATAAAAAAAAAATTTTTTTTTAAAAAAAGCCTCCCAACAAATAAAGTCCCAGGACCTGATGGCTTCCCTGGTGTATTCTACCAAACTTTTAAAGAAGAACTAAGGCAGTCCATCTCAAACTGCTCCAAAAAACTGAAGAGGAGAAAATATTCCCAAACGCATTTTACAAGGCGACCATTATCCTGATAAGGTTAGGTAAAGATAAGAACACTACAGGAAAATAAAACTTCAGGCCAATATCCCTGATGAATATAGATGTGAAATTCTCAAGAAAACACTAGCAAATGAAATTCAACAGCACATTAAAAAGATCATGACCAAGTGAGATTTATCCCTGGGATGCAAGGATGGTTCAACATACACAAATCAATCAATGTGATACACTACACTAGTAAAATAAAGGATAAAAATCATATGGTCCTCTCAATAAATGAAGAAAAAGATTTGAAAGAAATCGGCATCCATTTATGATAAGAGTCTCAAAAAATTGGATGTAAGAGGAAGGAACTCAACATAATAAAGTCCATATATAACAAGCCTATAGTTAACACCACACTCAGTGGTAAAAAGCCAAAACCTTTTCCTCTAAAATGAGGAATAAGACAAGAGTGCCCATTTCCATCAGTTAGATTCAACATAGTACTGGAAGTCAAGCCAGAGCAATGAGGCAAGAAAAAGAAATAAAGACATCCAAATTATAAAGGAAGAAGCAAAACTGTGTCTTTTTGAAGATGTTATGATCTTAAATAGAGAAAATCCTGAAAACCCCACTGAAAAACTGTTAGAACAAATAAATTCAGTAAAGTTACAGGATACAAAACCAACATGTAGATATCAGTTGAATTTCTATATACTAATAATAAAATATCTGAAAAAAATTAACAATTCAATTTACAGTAGCATCAAAAAGAAAACTTAAAAATAAATCACAAAGCTATAGTTCTCAAAATAGCACAGTATTGGCATAAAAATGGACACAGAGATCAATGGAACAGAATCAAGAACCCAAAAATAAACCATACAGACTTATTTATATATTTATATATGGCCAACTAATCTTAGACATGAGTCCCAAGTACACACAATGGAAAAAGGATAGTCCCTTTAACAAATGCTGCTGGGAAAACTGAATCATCACATACAAAAAAATCAAACTGGACCTCTTGGTCTCGATGATTTTTTTACGTGATACCAAAAGCACAGACAACAAAAACAAAAATTAAAAAAGTGAGACTTCATTGAACTAAAATACTTCTGCATAGCAAAGCAATCAACAAAATAAAAAAGCAAACTACATAATGGGAGGAAATATTTGCAAACCATGTATCTGAAATGGGGTTAATAATCAAAATACATAATTAACTCATACAACCAAATAGAAAAAAAAAACCAACAACAAAAAACAGCCCAATTAATAAATAGGCAAAGAATGTGAATACATATGTTTCCAACTGAAGAAAACATTTGCAAATCATATATCCAATAAATAGTTAATATCTAAAATATGTAACTCATACAACTCAATAGCAAAATAATAATTTAAGAATGGGCAAATAACAAGAACAGATATATTTCTAAAGACACACAAATGGCCCACAGATATAAGAGAAGGTGCTAACATCAGTAATTGGGTAATAGAAGTGAAAACAACAGTGCGAGATCACTTTACACTTCTTAAAATGGCTGTTACGAAAAGACAAAGATAACAAGTGTTAGTGGGGATGTAGAGAAAAGGGAATCCTTGTGCACTGTCAATGGTAATGTAAATTGATATAGCACTATAGAAAATACAAAGACTCCTCAAAAAATTAAAAATAGAACTATCATGTCATACAGCAAACCCACTTCTTGACATGTATCCAAAGGAAATGATATCATTATCTAGAAGAGATATCTGCATTCCCCTGTTCATTACAGCATTATTCATGATAATCAAAATGTAGAAATAACCTAATTGTCCATCAATGTATGAATGGATAAGAAGATATAAATGGATGAAGATATAAATATGTACATACACACACACACACACACATATATATGTATATATACATATATATGTATACACACACACACACATACACACCATGGGATATTATTCAGCCATAAAAAGGAAATTCTGTCATTCACAACAACATGGATGAATCTGGAGGACTAAGTAAATTAAGTAAGATGGAGAAAGACAAATACTGTGTGATCTTATTTATATGTGTAATCTTAAAAAAATCAAACTTATAAAAACAGAGTAGACTTGTCATTTCCAGAGATTGGATAATGGAGAAATGGGAGGTTAGTCAAAGGTACAAACTTCCCATGAATAAGTTCTGAGGATCTAATGTACATCAAGTACTATAATTAGCAATACTGTACTGTATACTTGAAAATTGTTAAAAGAGTAGATCTTAAATGTTCTCACCACAAAATAAAGGTAACTATGTGAGGTAAAGGATGTGTTAACTAACCTTATCGTGGTAATCATTTCACAATACATATGTGTTATCAAATTACCACACTGCATATCTAAAATTTACACAATGTTATATACCAATTATATTTCAATAAACCTGTCTGGGGTTGGGGCGGAGGGAGAAAGTAAATATTCTATGGTCTCTTTCTGACCTTCCTATCTCACTGTATTGCCTTCTTGACCTCTACTTACTCCCCTTAAATTAGTGACTTAATACACCTTTTTTTTCTGATAAAACAATACATAAAAGACTTTGGGTAGCCAGAACTCCTTATATCTGTCTTCTATTATGATACTAGCCTTATTCATATTGATTTCTAAGCATTCTTATTTATTTATGACATAGGTCTTTCATATATATAGTAAATATTTTCTATTTTTTATTTGCTTTTTTTGCTTTATTTTTATTATTTTCAATGCTTTTTTCTTATATTGCTTCTCCCTGAGTTGCTTTATTTTTATTATTTTCAATGCTTTTTTATTTTTATTATTTTTAATGCTTTTTTCTTATATTGCTTCTCCCTGAGTTGCTACACCTAGAGAAACCTTTCTTAACCTGAAGTCTCATATATAATTACTTGTGTTCTTTTCTAATCCTATTAATGGGTACTTTTTTTCATTTTAATACATCTATAATGTGGAGGGTTTTTTTAAGTATATGTATATATGGATCCAGTAATTGTTGGAAAAGTTAATATATTGTAAGAAGGGGAACCTCCAGCTTGATTTTGTATTAACTGGTTCATATCCTGAAGTCTGATCAAGACTATGATGGTTAATGTGTCAACTTGACTGAGCTAAGGGATCCATAAATACCTAGTAAAACATTATTTCTGAGTGTATCTGTAAAGAAGAGATAAGCATTTGTATCAGTCGACTAAATAAAAGATTCCCTTCGCCAATGGGGGTAAGATTCAGCCAATCTGTTGAGAGCTTGAATAGAACAAAACAAGACACAGGAAGGGCAAATTTGCTTTCCGCCTGAACTGGGACATCTATCTTCTTCTGCCTTTGGACACTGGCACTCCTGGTTCTCAGGTCTTCGGGCTTGGACCTATTCCATCAACCTGTTATGCCATCAGTCCCTTGGTTCACAGGCCCACAGACTCAGGCTGAATTATACATTCAACCTTTATAAGTCCTCTTGATTACAGATGGGAGATTTAGGACTTCTCAGCCTTTGTAATAGCATAAGCCAAATAAATATCAATATATATGGAAAAATATGGAAAAATATACATATGTATGTATACACACACACACACACACATATATATACATGTTCACATATTTTATGTATATTTGTATTATTTCTCTGGAGAATCCTAACTAGTACAAAGCCCTTGAGATTCTGCCTTGGTTTCTGGTCCAAAGGATCTAAAGATACCAGACTTAGGTCAGTCATCTTAATTCAAGAAATTTTAGGTCAGTTTTATATTTATCTCCACTGCTGCATCCAGACATTTTCACTATTCCCACACTAGCTATAGCTTGTCATCAAAGTGAGGAAAACAACTTCATCACTGCTGACATTTAGGCATTAATTATTTCTCATAGATTAGGATTATGCTATTATGGAAGTTAGAGAATGCTGCTTCTAATTGCAAAATGCCTTATTACATTCAGTATACCTTGGCTATAAAGCTATTCCTCTGTGTGTATGTGTGTGTGTGCACATGTATGTGTGTGTCTTTATATACACATAAAATTTAAACACCTACATACTAAGATGCCCATAAACTTTACCCTCACAGATATAGTCTGGGAAATCCTGCTTTGTCAATCAATCAGCAAATTCTCCTGCCCAGGGCCATACTGCGGGAAGGTCCATAACATAAAAGTGACACCTGCTACACTAGGAGAACTCCTAGTAGAATAAAACAATCAGAACCAAGAAACAAAAAGAAAAAAAAATCTAAGTAACAGAAGCTTTAAAAAATATACAATTATCAGCTACAAATTAATAAAACACATACAGTAGAATGGTTTTAACAGCTCATTTCAACTCTAAGAACAGAGACCCCATGACCCCATGACATGGCTAGCAGTTGAGGTCTTTGTGACTATATATAGGGTCAAGATCAGCCAGTCTAGTGGACTGGACTACCCAATTTACTTAGGACTCTGTGTTAATATAAAATTAGGTGCAAGTTCTCAAACCATGATAAATTGTAAAAGGTCTCTACTCCTTCCTCCCTCTATCTCATCACTTTTTCCACTGATACTTACTCATTTAAAATATTTTTATATTCTCATAAAATATAAAATTCATTTATAATATCTTCAATAAAATAGGTTGTTAAGACCAGAAATACAGAAATGAAAAAATTCAGTCCCTTCCTTATAGAGTTCACAATAGGCTGGAGACAGATAAACAATTATAGTACAGTGTGGAAAATGCTACCAGTATGGGGAGAATAGGGGTAGAAAAATACATAGAAGGTTTCTTGGAAGAAGTGTTACACTGAAACTTGAAAGATAAATAGAAATCTGGAGCGTGTGTGTGTGTGTGTGTGTGTGTGTGTGTGTGTGTGTGTGTGTATAGGATAGCTTTATGCATTTGGAAGGAAAAGATCATGAGCATCGTGCATCATCACCCAAAGAAGCATTATCAAAATAAATCCACTGTGTTCTTACAGCTTTTTACAGGTTGACAAAACACTTTCTTGTTTACCACAACCACGGATAAAAATAGAAATGAGGTGATGGGATCTCAGTCTCCAAATCCACGATCAGCAATCTGCTGTGGCTTTAGCCACTCCAGTAGGGTTCTTGGAAATACAGATCATGCAGAAACACAGATCTTACAGATCATCATGGCTGGCAAATACATGGTATTTACTAAAAGCCAGGGCTATGGCCCCAGATCAATGAGTATTTTCCTACCCTTGAAATCTAGACAAAGCACAAAAATTCCTTTGGTATAGAACAGTTCTTTGCATATTGTGTGCACTGGGGCCCCAGTGTTTTCAAAAAAAGCCACAGAGTAGCACACTAAGCAGGTAGGTATCCAGGGTCCCACTCCTGATTTCCATTTTATTGGTTTATGTATTAGAATTTTGCCTAAGCTTTTCTTGAAAAGAGTTCTGTTTAAAAAAGAAATTTTTTTAAAGCTTAAAATCATTGTCCCACTAACCTATACATTGATTGCTTCTAGTTTTTTCAAAATGGTATCTGGAATACCCTGAACCACTAAAAAAATTTATAAAGATAAAATGGTGGACATTCTGATCCTAAGGTCTTTCCAAAAACACTCTTCTTCCTATATCCAAACTGTCTAGGTCCCCATTTCCTAATCTTTTTTGATTCCTAATGTTCCAAACCTCAATTCAATATGGTTTCTTCCTAGGGACAAAGATGCTATTCTTTCTTGTGAGTCAGGGACCCTATATTTATAACAAGAAATCCTCCAAACAAAATCTGTGGCTTTGCACAAACCCCACCATCCAAATCTCCTTATCTTCAGTTTGTATTCATTGAATCTGATACATTCCCATGCATTTCTTGTCCAATATGGCCTTTTTCTGCCAGTATAGTTTCTGCCTCTACCTCCTCCTCTAGAAGTCCATCAGTCCATAATTCCTGGGGCCCAGAAAGGTACACCTTTTGCTCCTACATTTGTTCTGGTTACAGATTTTCCTCAAAAGATGTTTTAATTGGAATTACATCAGTTACTACTGATGTTTCATAGGCCAGTAAGTGCATTCATAAGCCCAGAGAAAACTGATACACACTCAACCATGCACTCTCCTCCCAAACACTTTACTTTAGAATTATTCAGGGCTATATACTTTAAACAATAGCAGAACATCCTTTACTGTCACTCTTTCTGTAGCTAGATGTACTTCCTCTCTGCTCACCCTATTCCTTTTATGCATGTTCAGCTGGGTTTTAAAAGTTCCAATCTGTTCCTTAATTTGCCTCTGAATTTTCCCCGAGCTTTTTATCTTTGAAAGTAACAAAAATTGAATTCAAACTCTCAGAAATAAATAACAATCTATGCATCTGGGAAGCCCAAGGGATGATAACTTCAGGCACAGTTGAGTCTAAGAGTTCAAAAGATGCTATCAATTCATGCTTGTTTCTCTCTCCCTCTCTCCACTTTCTCTCTCTTGGCACCCTTCTCTCATTGTCCTTTCTTTCTCTCCCCCTTGCCGGCCTCCTTCCCCTCTCTATCTCTATCTTCATTTTTCAGTTTGTGTTTCTCCTATATTGGCCTATACTCGGGCAAACTCTTTCCATGTGTCAACAAATATGGTCCTTAGCACCTGTGTTTTAAAAGCAGAGGGACTTTTTCCAGTATGCCCATCAGAGAAGGATACCAACTGCCTTTGTCTATGTCCACCCATGGGCCAATAATGGTAACTGTGAAAAAGAAGAATATCTATTGACTAAACTAGATCACCTGCATCCCCCTCCAACTCTCTCTCCCAGACCTGGCCTCACCACAGAGATGGTATTGCTGTGACCTAGTGTTGAGGTAGTTCCCAGAAAGAAACAAAAATAAAAAACAGGTATAAGAATTAGCATTATTGATTGCATTTGAGTGTCTTTCTTCCCTTTTTAATCCTCTCAGTCTCTCATTTTACTGCAAAATTAAAAACCAGTCTAAGCAAATACACTTACACTCTGGGTTTCTGATATTCTCCCTCTAAAGCTTAAGTGGTAGCTTTTATCCTCATACCAAATGTCGCATCTTTCATTGGCTGATAGTATGTGGAAGCAAACAGCTCTAAGATCCAAAGTGTCCAAAGTGGATTCTTTTTAAAATTTCTTGTTTCATCTTTGGGTTCAAAATAAATCTGCTAAATTTTCCTCTACTCAGTCCAAAAGAACATATGCCTATAGTGATATGAATCCCTATATTTCTCTATTTCTTACTTAAGTTAAATTTCACCACTCCCCTATGATTAAACACATTCTAATTTCCCTGACATATATAATCATAATCATCATTTTCTATTCTGTCCATCCTGGCATAGAAATATTATTGATTGATAGATGATGAATGGAAAATGGTAGATGATAGACAAACAGATGGACAGTTAGATAAAGAGAATCTAAGATAGCTAAAGCCATTCCAGCTACCAACAGTTGCAATTCCAATTCAAACCAGAGACCTGAAAGGCTCTGCCTAAAGCAATACGTTCCGGCTCCCTAGAAACACCCACCGAGATCCCTTCCCAGTGCTAGATACTTTGCCTCTAGCCAATGCTCTTTGAAGCTCCTTGGGCAGACCTTCCCGAATGAAGAATCAGAGAAATGACTTCCCATACCAGCCAAGGCCAGATTGCTCCAAATGGATTGTGGTTCTCCCAGGTGATCTTATTACATAAGGCTCGTCAATGAGCTCTGAAAAATAACCTCTCCCATCAATATCACATCCCATTAGTTAAAGCCCCTAATCAAGATAATCTTCCAAATCAGGAAATCTTTTTCTGTCCACATAAGATAACAACCATTAGAAAGTACTTTAAATCTTCCCCTGAGATCAGGAACACGGCAGGGATGCCCACTATCTCCACTGCTTTTCAACATAGTCCTAGAAGTCCTAGCCTCAGCAATCAGGCAACAAAAAGAAATAAAAGGCATCCAAATTGGCAAAGAAGAAGTCAAACTCTCACTCTTTGCAGATGATATGATACTTCATGTGGAAAACCCAAAAGACTCCACTCCAAGACTGCTACAACTCATACAGGAATTCAATCAAGTGTCAGGATATAAAATTAATGCACAGAAATCAGTTGCATTCCTATACACCAACAGCAAAACAGAAGAAAGGGAAATTAAGGAGTCGATTCCATTTACAATTGCACCCAAAACCATAAGATACCTATAATAAACGTAACCAAAGAGGCAAAGAATCTGTACTCAGAAAACTACAAAGTGCTCATGAAAGAAATTGAGGAAGACACAAAGAAATGGAAAAACGTTCCATGTTCATGGATTGGAAGAACAAATATTATGAAAATGTCTATGCTACCTAAAGCAATCTATACATTTAATGCAATCCCTATCAAAATACCATCAATTTATTTCAAGGAAATGGAACAAATAATCCTAAAATTTATATGGAACCACAAAAGACCACGAATAGCCAGAGGAATGTTGAAAAGAAAACCAAAGTTGGCGGAATCACAATTCCTGATTTCAAGCTCTATTACAAAGCGGTAATCATCAAGACAGTGTGTTACTGGTACAAAAACAGACACATAGATCAATGGAACAGAATAGAGAACCCAGAAATGGAACCTCAA
>CM052798.1:50243638-50278457 GCA_028533885.1 Nasua narica
TTCCACTGGATATTTTTGCCTGTTTTGTCAAAGATGATTTGACCATAGAGTTGTGTGTCCATCTTTGGGCTCTCTATTCTGTTCCACTGGTCTATGTGTCTGTTTTTGTGCCAGTACCATGCTGTCTTGGTGATCACAGCTTTGTATCCCATACTCACTTCTAATAGATAAATATGAGGCATATATATGTTAAACAATCCTATCACATGCTTCCCCAGTCTTATCATATGCTCCTCTGCTCTTTTGCATTCAGATTTGAGTGGGCAATGTTTCTCTTTAACCTGATATTTCTGGTAAATACTCTGGAAGAGGTGTGTGCCTTTTAGGTCACACTTTCTATTTATTATTATTATCTTTCTTTCATTCTCTTCCTTATTTATATAGCTCTTTATTCCTAACCTCGCTTATCCTAGACTATGTATTTCATATAGTCTCAGTCTTAGAACATGAAGTTTTCTCTTTAAATCCTTACTTAAATCATAGGTGTTTTATTGGCCTTTTATAAATTTAGAGTTCTTTGAAAAGAGTATTAGAGATTATATTCTAGCTTTTATTTTTTATTATTACTATTATTATTATTATTATTATCGGTTAAAGCTTTCAAGAAATAGAGGCATCTTGGTTATTTTCTTGTTGTTGGCTTTGGAAGCTCTAACCTTCAGACCACCTTATCAAAACAAATTCCTGCTTTTAACATCCATTTATCCTCAACTTTGCCTGTTCTATTCTACTAAGTACTATTCCCTATCTCTTCATTGCCTTTTGCCTCTTCATTTTGTCCATGCTGGTCCTTCCTCCTGCAGTGCCCTTTCTTTTTTCTCTGCAAAATCCCAAACTTCTCATTCTTTAAGACCCATCTCAAATATCCTTTTGTCTAAAGTTTTGCTCCATCCCTTGTTCTGAAAGCTCACAGAACTTTATTTGTATCTTATTGATAGGATGGATTAGTTATCTGCTGCTTAGCCATAAATTGCTTAAGGGCAAAACCAGTGTCACATTTAACTTTGCACCTTTTCATAATGCTTAACATGCTCTGGTCCTCAATATTAATTCTTGAATAAATTCTATTTTTACATGATTATTTCATCTACAGATTCCTTTTTTTAAACTTTTATGCCATGTTTTGTGTTTTTATTTACAAATCTCATCTTTATAGCAGGGAATATCACTTGTGTTGTCTTTCTCTTATACCTCAGAAATTTTTGCTTTAAAAGAAGTATAGCATATTCAAAGAGGATGCACAGATTTCCCCCACTATCTAAAAGTAGAGCATTCCTTTGGAAGTTTTCATTAAGCTGAAACAGCATAAAGCAAAGAAGCTATTACCATTTTAATAAAAGCAAAAATCCTTTTGGGAGTTTTTTTGGTTAGCAAAAACAGGTACCAGCATAGGTTTCTTGTAAAAGAAAAGCAGTATAAATCAAACTTTGAAATTGCAGAGAACCTGAAATTATGCACAGATATTTCATACTCATATACTTATTTTAGGGCTGAAGATTTAGCCCTTCTATTTTAATTTTTTTCCATTTTTTAAAAATTTAAATTCAATGAATTAACATATATTATTGGTTTCTGAGGTAGAGGTCAGTGATTCATCAGTCTTATATAATACTCAGTGCTTGTTACATCAAGTGCCCTCCTTAATGTCCATCACCCAGTTACCCTACCTCCTACCCCCTTCCCTCCAGCAACCCTCAACTTGTTTCTTATGATTAGGAGTCTCTTATGGTTTGTCTCCCTCTCTGTTTTCATCTTGTTTTATTTTTTCCTCTCTTCCCCTATGATCCTCTGTTTTGTTTCTTAAATTCCACATATAAGCGAGATCATGGGATTATTGTCTTTCTCTGATTGACTTATTTTGCTTAGCATAATACCCTCTAGTTCCATCCTTGTGGTTGCAAATGGCAAGATTTCATTTTTTTGATGGTTAAGTAGTATTCCATTATATATATATACCATATCTTCTTTATCCATTCATTTGTCAATGGACATCTGGGCTCTTTCCATAGTGTAGCTATTGTGAACATTGTAGCTATAAACATTGGGGTACAGGTGCCCCCTCAGATCACTACATTTGTATCTTTGGGGTAAATACCAGTAGTATATTTGCTGGATCATAAGGTAGCTCTATTTTCACCTTTTTGAGGAACCTCCATGCTGTTTTCCAGAGTGGCTCTGGATTGCATTCCCCCTGACAGTATAGGAGAGTTTCCCCTTTTTCTGCTTTCTCACCAACATCTGTTGTTTCCCAGGTTGTTAATTTTAGCCATTCTGATGGGTGTGAGGTAGTATGTCATTGTGGTTTTGATATGTATTTCCCTAATGCTGAGTGATGTGGAGCATTATTTCATGTGTCTGTTGGCCATTTGGATGTCTTCTTTGGAGAAATGTCTGTTTTTGTCTTCTGACCATTTCTTGATTGGATTATTTGTTCTTTGGTTAAGTCTGATAAGTTCTTTTTTTTTTTTTTAAGTCTGATAAGTTCTTTATAGATTTTGAAGACTAGTCCTTTACTTATATGTCATTGTAACTGTCTTTTCCCATTCTGTTGTTGTCTTTTAGTTTTATTGGGTGTTTCCTTTTTTTGGCAAAAGCTTTTGATCTTAATGAAGTCCCAACAGTTCATTTTTGCCCTTGCTTCCCTAGCCTTTGGAGATATATCTAACACGAAGTTCTGGCTGCTGAGGAGGAAGAGGTTGCTGTCTGTATTCTCCTCAAGGATTTTGGTGGATTTCTGTCTCACATTTAGGTCTATCATCCGTTTTGAGTTTATTTTTATATATGGAGTAAGGAAATGGTACAGTTTCATTCTTCTCCTGTTACTGTTCAATTTTCCCATCACCATTTGTTGAAAAGACCGTCTTTGTTCCATTGGTATTCTTTCCTGCTTTGTCAAAGATTAGTTTACTGTAGACTTGAGGTTCCATTTCTGGATTCTTTATTCTGTTCCATTGATCTATGTGTCTTTTTTGTGCCAGTACCATAATGTCTTGATGATTACAGCTTTGTAATAGAGCTTGATGTCTGGAATTGTGATGCCACCAATTTTGGCTTTCTTTTTCAACATTCCTCTGGCTATTTGGGGTCTTTTCTGGTTCCATACAAATTTAGGATTATTTGTTCCCCATTCTGTGAAAAAAGTTGATGGTATTTTGATAGGGATTGCATTGAATGTATAGATGGCTCTAGGTAGCACACATTTTAACAACAATATTTGTTTTTCCAGTCCGTGAGCATGGAATATTTTTCCATTTCATTGTGTCTTCCTCAATTTCTTTCATGAGTGTTCTATAGTTTTCAAAGTCCAGATCATTTCCCTCTTTGCTTAGGTTTATTTCTAGTATCTTATAGTTTTGGGTCCAGTTGTCAATGGGATTGACTCACTTCTGTCTCATTGTTAGTGTATAGAAATGCAACTGATTTCTGTGCATTGGTCTCATATCCTGACACTTTACTGAATTCCTGTATGAGTTCCAGCACTTTTGGGGTGGAGTCTTTTGTGTTTTCTACATAAAGTATCATGTCATCTGCAAAGAGTGAGAGTTTGACTTCTTTTTTGCCGATTCGGTGTTTTTTTCTTTCTTTGTGTTGTCTGAGTGCTGAGGCTAGCACTTCTAGTACTATGCTGAACAGCAGTGGTGCTAGTGGACATCTCTGTCATGTTCCTAACCTTAGGGGAAAAGCTCCCAGTTTTTCCCCATTAAGAATGATATTCACTGTGGCCTTTTCCTATATGGCTTTTATGATATTGATATATGTTCCTTCTATCTGTACAACATATTCCCTTTATAAATATCAAGTGATTTTTTTCAATTTTTGAGCACTCATTGTGCATTATGCTGTAGGCATCACATTCCTAGTTCATAATGTCAATAAGACAGTGGTTTTGTTTGTTTAGTTTTTGTTTTAAATATTCCTATTTAAACTGATGGAACTGACTAGGGCCTGCCCTAAGGCAATTGGAAAACTTTAAAATGCCTTTTCCTTCTTCCAACTGTTGATCACCTCCCTTTTCCCATTATCTACCTACTTCTGTTCACTCTGGTACCTAAGAGTGTGTGTGTGTGTGTGTGTGTGTGTGTGTGTGTGTGTGTGCATGCACACGTGTGCATGCATGTGCGGGCATGAGGCCGTTTCTCCACCCTCCTCAAAGAAAATTATAGTTGCTAGTGTCAGGAAGTTTGGTTTGTTAGTATCTATATAGCTATTTCCAGAAGCTGAAACTTGTATTCTTTTTAAAGCTATCACTTTATATCATTATTCTTTATATTTTGTATGACTAATTACTATTAGTAATTCTTTGTAGCAAACAATATTTATTCAAATAAGTAACTTCTGATACTTTATAAAATCATCCTGTTTCTTTAATGGTCACATGCCTTTACCATTATGTATTCATCCTTTGTTAATTTTAATTGAGATCTGCCTGATTCTTGACTTATTAAAAAAAAAACAAAAACTGTGTCTACAACAAATGTCCTAAATGCCTTTTGCTCAATTCTGTAATACCACCAGATAAAATTAATAGATTGTAATATCATCCATTATTATTTCTTTTTAAAGTTTTGCCTTTTTTTAGCTTTAAACTTCCAACTATTTTTGTCCTTATATTTTTGGTAGTTCTTTTAAACAGTATAAATGGTTTTACAAAATTAAGTCCTATCAATCGATCACTCACCAAATCAATCCTATAGTTTGCTTTTTAAAAATGACTTGATCCCATTTGTATTTATTATGAATATTCATTTTTGAACTTGCTTGTAGCACTTTTCTTTTTGTTGTTATATTTCTAGCTTTTCCTATGCTTGTCCCCCATCCCCGACCCCCAGTCCTTTGTTTTTGTCTTTAAGTTTCATAGTCATTTTTTTTTTGTTAGTTTTTCGGTTGCATTACTCCCTACTTTAAAGGTATGAAATTATATACCCTATTACTACTTTTTAGTGGCTAACATAAAAACTTTTTGGTGTATGCTTACCTAACAAATGCCAAGGTTAGTATTTTAGCTCCTTCTCCAAATAATCCAAGGGCCTTAAATCACTTTAATGACTCAATTCCAACTATGTATTATTTTGTGTTTGAGACTTACATAAAAATTTACACATTTCTTTGCTTACCATTCTTTTTGCTTAACATTCCTTCAAGTTTATTAACTTCTTACAGTTTCTTCTCAGACCTTTCTGGGATAATTTTCTTTTATAATGAATTACATCCTTCAGAATTATTTTAGCACATGAATGTTAGTTAAGCATGCTTTGTTTTTTAAATTGAATGCTGGATTTATTTTTGCCCTTATTCCGGAAAATAATGATTTTCTGGGTACAAAGTGGGGCTTGATAGCCATTTTTTTCTCAGCAACCTGAATGTATTATTTTGCTTTCTTTAGTTTCCACTGTTATTATTAAGAATTATGCTATTAGCCTATCTTCCTTTTTTTGGTAAGCTGTCTTTTCATTCCTTTTAATATTTTCTTTTTATTTTTTTATTTTCTGCAGTTTCAGTATAATATTTCTAGGTATATACTTCTATTAATTTATTCTGCATGATATAGGTTATGCCTCCTATATCATGAATTTATACCCTTTTTTCAGTTTTAGAAAATTCTAAGCCTTATTTTTCTATATACTGTCTCTTCTTTATTTTTTCTATCCTTTCCTTCTGAGACTTCAATTAATTATATGTTAGACCTTTTTATTCTGTCTTCCATATCTTTTAATCTCTAAATTTCTTCTGTCTCCCCTATCTCTGTGTTGCATTCTGGATAATGTCTTTAGCTTTTTTACTAATCTTCTTTCCAATGGGAGACAATACGCTTTTCAACCCCATGTATTACAAAAAAAATTTTTTTAACTGCACATTTTATTTTCTTAAAGTTCTAGTTATTATTTTTAAATCTACCTAATTTTGGGGGGAATAATCTCATATTGCTTACTCATTGTTTTTATTCCATCCTTTATTTCTAAGTAATTCATACATAGTTATTAAATATTATATATCTGAATCTAAATTTGATTTTTTTATTAGGAATCTCTTAATGTTGTTTTCATGCATATTTGTTGCTCTCTGATTTTGAGCCCATTTTTAGCCAATCTTAATCTGTGTTGAATATGGAAGCTAAAGTTATTACATCATTCAGCGGTTTACTGTTTGCTTCATTCAGCAATAGAGACCTTCTGTCTGTGAACTTTTTTTGCTTCTTTCCATTGCTCATAGTCCCTATGACTCAGGTTTAGCTCTATCAACTTGGTACCATCTCAAATTTTAGTATTCCCATAAAGTGAAGTTGTTCTTATGACCACTCTACATTTCATATGTAGTTAGTGCTTTTTACTATTATTTTATGTCGTATTTTTTGATAGTTTGTTTTTTTTTTTAATTTCAGTTACTTCCTCTAAACTTAGAATGCATGAAAGTTGTATTTTATGACAGATCTTGTTTTGTACTGGGAGGATGCTTCAGAATTTAGTATACCATACTAATTTAGTCTCTTACCCTTTTTTGTATTTGGGATTTATTTTGTTATTTTCAAGACAGATATATATATATATATATATATATATATATACACACACACACACACATATATACACACACACACTTTATAGTCTGTATTTAATAGTTCAAATTAAGATTTTTTTCAGATATGATTTTATTGTTTCTTTGTTTCTGTTGACTCTTCCTCATATGTCTTATTTCTTTTCAGTTTGATTATTTTAGACTCTAATCATAGTTCTTAGAACTTTTATCTCTGGTAATTCTTTGAAAACTTTGATGGAAGTGCATTCCTCTAAATAAGATTTGTGTTTGGTTATTTTAGGCACCTGAAGATACTATAAATGTGGGGCCCTTTAGAATTAGATTCTCAGATTAAGGTTTTTGAGACTATCTATAGTATAATCCCAGCCAATAGAGGGAAGTAAAGTTTAGTTTTAGATTTCTTTTATCAAAGGAGGTTTTAATACCCTATCCATTCAATACTAAAGTTGAAGTAATTTGCCTTGCAAGACCTGAGGGAGAAGGGTCATTTTCAGACTTCCTTTCTCTGGAAGCCCCAGTTTTGATGGGCACCCTTGATTCATATAGGATGGTCTTATATTAGATTCTACATTATGTATTGGTTCCAAGCTTTGTCTTCCATTCTCTACATTCACAAAAACAAAGCTCAAGTTCACTGTCTCAGTGTAGCTGTTTCACTTCTTTTTTGGTTATTTCTGAATATGTTTTACTTGCTAGTTTCTTGATATATCAAAACTTACAAAATATCTTTTATCCATCATTTTTAATTGCTTACAGTAGAAGGGTCAATCAGGGTACATAGTGGCCAAAGTGCAAGAAACAGAAGTCAGCCTATTCACTTGTAGCAAAATTAGACTTTTACTCTAAATAGAATGAGTCAGTGTTTTTTATTTAAATTTACTTACTTGGCTGTTCAAGGAATTTAAAAAGACATCCAATCAGTCTTTAAATGACAAGAGACCACACAAATACTAAATAAACAAAAAATCTTTGGATTCAGTTTTGATCGTTTTAAGAAATATAGAAATATCATTATGTGTGTGATCAGGTACTGAGTGTGCTTAGCAAAAACTCATGTTATAAAGTAAAAGTGACTTGGTGTGAGAGGTGAGCCTAAGTGTCAAGTAAATCATTAAATATGAGTTCATACAGAGAATGCTATACTACATCTTTCTCTACAGTTTTTGTTATACTTGAGCTTGATATTTAATGTTCATTGAGAAGGACATTATTATTTGCTGAAGCAGTGGGAAGGATATGAAAATAGGTACACACTGATATAATGTATATGTTTGTGTAGTATGTATAAGAGGGTACCTCTTTATTCTCGAAGACTAATTCATTGAGGTCTTATTATATGGGAGATTTGACAATGTGAGTGGTGAACCATTGTACTCCTGTTTTTGGGGAACTGACACGTTTTCTAGGAAACATAGGGTTTGCTCTTCCCCAAGCTACCACATTCACATTTGCAGTAGCCTCACCTGTATGCTTGCCCTTCTTAGTTTCCTAGGGATGAATTGTCTTGCTTCAACCAGGGGTTTATACCTCCACCTATTGCCTAGCCTAACTTTGTATTTAAGGACATTATCCTATCAATTCCCTCCTGTTTCTCTTGCACTGTCAGTTTCTCTCCTTTATCTGGTTCATTCTATTTGGTGATGTTAATTTTGTTGTCTTTGTCTGTGATTTTCTCTTTAGCTATAGTCTCATTTTTCAGTTTCCATTCACAGGAATATTTCTTAAAGAGTTCTCTAAACTACTATTTTCCTCACATGCTCCTTGAAATTTACTTAATTTGGGGTTTTGCCCCCACCATCAGCAACATTATTTGACTTAAGGTCAAACATTATCTCCATGTTGTCAAATACAATTACTGATTTTCAGTGTCATCTTACTTGACCAGTCTAAAGCAATTAGACAGTTGTTCATTCCTTTCATCTTGAAACTTTTTTCCGCTTTGTTTCTAGTGCAACACAATTTATATTTCTTCTATCTCAGTAATTACGTTTGCTCCCTTTCTTCTCCTGGTCTCTTCTTGGAGCATCTCAAGTTTCAATCCTTCTTCTCTTTGTACATTCACTTGAGGATCTCACTGATTATCACTTATCTAAATGCAATCTATCTACTGATAACTTCTAAATTTAAAGGTCCAGTCTGGACCTCTCACCTCAGCTCCAGACCCTCTGTCTCACTGTTATCAGAACACCTCTGAAGGATATTTACTAGTCATATAAAACTCAATGTGCTCAATACTGATCTTCTTCCTTAAACATCTTCCATCTAAGTGTTCTCCAACTCAGTAAATTGCAATTCCTTTTCTTCCAGTTGCTTAGGGAGAAGAAATAAACCAACCCTGAAATCACTTTAACTTCTCCTTTTCCCACATAGCTCACATCTTACCTGTCAGGAAATCCTGTGTGAAAGTCTGTTTAATTTTTACCATCCCTTTTTTTGCTACCACCCAGATACAAGCTGCTGTGAATTTCTTACCTGCATTACTGTAATAACTTTTTAACAGCCCTTCCTGATTCTACCTACAATCTATTCTCAACATAGAGCCAAATGATTTTTTAAAAAATATAAATCAGATCACATCACTTCTCTATTCTGCTCTAGTGGCTTTCCTTTTCACGTAGAGGAGAAAAAAGTCCTTAATGTGCCCTGCAAGGCTTTGTATGATCTAGCGCCCATTACTTCCTTAACTTCATCTCTTTCTCTTTTCCTTTGTACATCATTTCTAGCCATAATGACTGACCTTTTGTTTCCTAGGACACACAGAATTTTCTCTCAACTCAGTCTCTGTACTTGTTTCTCTTGCTTGGAACAGATTTCCTGGTATTAACTCCCTCACCTCCCTTAAGTCTTTTTTTTTTTTTTTAAGATTTTTATTTATTTATTTGACAGAGAGAGATCACTAGTAGGCAGAGAGGCAGGCAGAGAGAGAGGGGAAAGCAGGCTCCCTGCTGAGCAGAGAGCCCGATGCGGGGCTCGATCCCAGGACCCTAAGATCATGACCTGAGCTGAAGGCAGAGGCTTTAACCCACTGAGCCACCCAGGCGCCCCAAGTCTTTATCTAAAGTGTTCTTTCTCAGTGAGGTATCCCTTAACCACCCTATTTAAAACTGCAAAATGTTTTCTCATTCATCTTTTTCTGATTCATTTTTCTCCTTAGCATCATATTCTATATAATTCACTAATTTGTTTTCTACATTTCTAATTCACTAATTTGTTTTCTACATTGTCTCTCATGACTTAAATATAAGCTCTATGAGAGCAAGCATTGTTATCTGTTTTATTCAGTGCTGGATCTTCAATACATAGATCAATGAGTGGTATATAGATATGGCTCAATAAGTTATTTGTTAAATAAATGAATAAATTCCCACTCACCTCCTAAATCACATATTCCTCCCAATGATCACTTTCCTGTGTCCATCTAGCTTATATTTTAGGGCCCTTGTAAATGTTTTTTACTTAGAATAATTTCTACAAATCTTCTTGGTGTCTTTCCCATCCCAAGTCACTTCCTCTAAGAGACTTTCCTGTCTTCTCAATCTAGATTAGGGAATTATATTATTCTTTAGAGGCCTATTATTTTTCTTTCACAGAATTTAGGAATAAGTTAGGCATAAGACATCTCTACTTCTTTATGTAAGCTTAAACCCTGGTTTTGGTATAAACTCTATACTCAAATATCCTAATTTGACCAGACTATGGTGCTTCATAGTTAAAGGAAGCATTTAGAATTCAGTAACATTTTTCTTTCTCAAGAGTCTGTGGAGGGGAACCTGGGTGGCTCAGTTGGTAAAGCATCTGCCTTTGGCTCAGGTCATGATCTCAGGGTCCTGGGATCATGCCTTGTGTTGAGCTCTCTTCTCAGCAGGTAGTCTGCTTCTCCTTCTTCCTCTACCTCCCCACCTGCTCTTGTTCTCTTTCTCTCTCTCAAATAAATAAATGAAATCTTAAAAAAAAAAAAAGAAAAGAAAACGAGTCTGACTAGAAAAGCTATTATTTTAAAGGATTTCTTTACTTCTATAAATTTACAAAATCCTTTCAGACATTTCATTTGACTTTTTAATTTAACCTGTTTCTGTTTTCTCCTTATTGACACTATTTAGAAAGCCATGAGTGATAGGAAAAAAATGGGAATAAGGGAAATAATTATATTGCTACACAAAGAATGTATGCTAGGGTATAGTTAGGTGACAATGATCACAACAGGTGAGGGCAATCTACTGGGACAGCATCAACTTAAAAGAAAACTGGAATTATGATGGGGTGATATTAATACCAAGGAGCAGGGAGAGTGCCCATGCAACTGATGAGGGAGATCCTTCTTCACACAGAGAGAAGACAAGAAATGGTGAGGGAAATAGCCTATTAAGAAGTATAGAAAGTAGGAGAGATTTGTTACTATTTTGGAGAGTATACTATAAAAAAATTAAGACATGTGGCTAGCAGAAGAAAGATGGACCAAGGGAGAAGAGGCACAAATATCCTTGGATAGAATGGAGCCAAGTATCTTGTGCTGTGATCACAGCTGGCATGGGTTGTGATGGCAGGATGAGACTAGATTAAGGCCTTCACAAAGAATGCCAGGGTAAATTTGAATGTTGGGAAGGGTCGAGACAATTTTTTCTAAGCAAACAAATATAATAAATATAAAGGAGAAATACAGAAAAGATAATTTATAAAGAAGTTATGTATTTTTCAATACATATACTTTCTGGAAAGACCACATTAGAATGCTAAAATTATTCTGCCAGTTTCCAAACCATGCCTCCTTCCATGCAAATACCAGTATACTGTATTCTCTTTGGATTAATAATGACCTACAAACAACTTTCTAAAATATTGGACCAGATAAACCCTTTGAAATCAGAAATATGGAATGAGGCAGGATGGAACTCAGAATGAATTGAATGTTTATACATGTATGAGAAATAAATATTTTATTTGCTGACTGAATGAATTCTACATACTAGGCATATTATTAATCATATTTATGCTATATTTTGGCCTTGAAAATTATAATAACAGCTTCGGGGAATACGTACTCTTATATTTCTCATTTCATAACTTAGTTAACTTAAGATTAGAGATGTTAAATAATTTGTCAAGTAAGTGGGGAGGTGGGATTCAAACCCAACTCTCTCTGCCTTTAGAGTCAGTATTGCAGTGACTGCATTGTGTATTTCCATCATGTAGGGGGTCCTTATCACAGGGACATGATTTGATATACATTTGTCGAATGAGATTGTATGTAGAAATTTGGAGGAAGGGCATAGTTGTTCATTCAGTAATTTTTTAAAATGCTTCCTCGAAATGAACATAAGATTAAAAAACAGACAAGTGTGAAAGGCTCTGAGACATATAAAATATCTTTTGCAATCATTCTCTAATGTCTGTATCAAGTCCTAGCCCTGGTCTGCCCTTAGACACCCTAAGCTGAAATCTCAGATTATTCATTTGGGGTTTTGTGGCTTCTACTCATAGGTTGGTAGTACTCTTTTAGACCCTAAAATTGAGCATAGCTAGCCCTCTGGGACAAGAAACTGAGGAAAGCAACCACATCTATAATATGGAGAAGAAAATGGATTACAACTCAAGGACTCTGTTTGGATACCTTTCTCCACCCCCACCATTAATAGCTGTGTTCCACAGAGGAGCTGCTTCAAGGTGAAGAAGCCCACTGTCCCTAGAGGTTACAAAATTAGCCTCAGGACTCAGATTGGTTAATCAACCATCTGCAGTTTGTGCAAACTGACTTTCCCTTTTTTAATGATTTTTTTACTTTGCTAGACCAAATAACGGTGTTTTGAGAGAACTTAACCCAGAGATACTAGTGATTCAGCCCTTGGTGTTGAGCCTGAGAACAGAGTCAGCCAGGAAGTTCCCATCTTCTTAGGGAGACTGCCAAGAAAGGAAGAGTTCTGAATGCAAACATTGGACTTGAGAAACAAACAAATAAAACAGAACACAGTTTCTTTATCTTACACCAGTATGCCCTTTAAAGCTTAATTCTTATTCTTCAGAAAGCAGATTTCTAACACCACCTATATTATGCACATGTAATCTTTTTTTTTCTTCACTTTCACCTTTGGAAAGCCTGCTAGTATGCCACTGACCACCTAGTGACCTGAATCTTCCTCCTAATCCTTCTGCAGCCACAGAAGACCCTGTCTTTGGAGGAGAAGACTACTACTAGACAAGTAGCAGGGTGATTTAAATCTGTAAAGCTATACTCCAGGGAGTAGGCCCATCCCTGCTATGAATCTGGCAGCTACCCTTGATTTTTTTTTTTTTAACCAAACCATCTGGCAGCCTCAGTTTTCTGGTAATAATTGTGCTACTTATCCATCTGTACTTATAAGATAACTAGTTGTCTTCACAAATTAAGCCATCCCCATCTGTTTCCCTACTTTATAAATGAGTACAAGGACTACACACCCCCCTGGAATGTGAACAACATTAAGCATGGAGAGCCATGAAAGGGAGAGCAAGAGGGACTTTTCTTCCTATTGCTAGAGAAGTACTGGGTTCTGAAAGCCCACCATTTTCTGCCCTGGATTCGCAAGGACACAGGGAGTCTATGGTGGGTGCTCTGTCCTATTTGCATCCAGGCTACTAGACTTCAGGAAAGGCACAGTTACTCCAAGGGATTAGCTGTGAGTAGGTTCTGTTGGAACAGAGTGCAAGTATTCAATTAAGAGCCTAAGCAGAGAAGAATGCTGATGCACTGACCATTCTGTGTTCTGTAAATGTTGGAATTGAGAAGAGGAGAGGGAGTAAGAGAGAAGACCAATGGGGACCTCTCCAAGTTGTTCTGATCCCCTTGCTGCTCTTAATCTGGACCCATGGAAAAAAAACCCTAAATTTGTTTCATAACATCTTAGTACCTGTAAGAGTTAAAATAGTTTCCTAAAGTGACTAACAGAGAACCACTTACACATTTTGGGAATTGGGCTCAGTATTTGATATAGCACATCATCTTTCTGCCATAAAAATTCATGGGCGGATACTCCCAGGGAGACATCCTTTGTGTTCCTAGAAACATCCTTTGTGTTAAAGGATAATTTCTAAACAAAAACAAAAAGAAACCCAAAAAGACTAAACAGTAAAATCATGACTACCTCAAATATAATGTGAACACATGTAAATGTTTTCATTTAATTCATTAATTAATGAAGGAATAAGATGTTACAACTGGTTGAAAGGAGAATTCAAAAAGCAGAAATAGTTATAGGGAATTACGATGCTTAAATGAATTTGTTTAACAGATGCAAAACTGACTTCTGCAGTGGGGGAAGAAAAGGCACTTATACCATTTAAAACCATTTGCATATACATGGTCAAGAATTATTTGCATTATCAGTTATCTACAATTTACAGAGTTCTAAAATAGCTCAAGGATGATGAAGGACACAGAGACCTTATAAAATCAGGTAATGAGAAAAGTTTTCCATTGAAAATTCAGTAATCATTTTTGTTCATTTGAAAGGTATTTATACCTGTTTTGAGAGTTAAGAATTATGAAGTACTGGCTGGGCCTGGGCTATAGAGTCAGAGATGTCATTTTGTGTTCTGGCTCTGTCATCTGTTAGCTTTTTAATTTTTTAAAAATTAAATTTGTCAAAAAAAAATTAAATTTGTCAACTCATATAAGCTGTCTGATTCCTCTTCTATGGAATATACCATATATATCTTCATTTTGTTCTTTTCAGAAATAAACATATAAGCCTCTGATTCCTTGTCTATAAAATTAGATTTGTCTATAATATCTACCTCACAAAGGTGTTTCAATTGTCACTTATAAATATGGTTTTCTATAAAGTTCAGTGTAGGTAGTCCTTTCCCATAGAAATGTTGTTTTCAGTAATAGCAACTAACATTTTATTTAATACTTACTATATACTAGACATTACATCAAGCACTGTCCACTCGTTTAGCTTTAACTTCACCTCTGTGCTGTTCTTACTGTTATTATCATATTACAGGTGATGAAATTAAGCTTAAAAGGTGACTTACCACTCAGTGTCATAGAGAGTGGCAAAATGAGAATTCAAAGGCCAGAAGCCTGAATCAGTCTATTCTTAACTCCACTACTCATAGCTGGTATATATATATGTATATGTGTATCTGTGTGTGTGTGTGTGTGTGTGTGTGTGTGTGTGTGCGCGTGCGCGCGCGCGTGCGCGCGCACGTGCGCATGAAGAGACTTAGGGGCTGTTCACTGTCTCTTGAAATGCAAATACTTCCCTAGGAATTTGAGATAACTGCTTATTCTGGTGGATCTCGTAGGATCATTGCTGCGGGAGTGGGTAGAGAAAGCTGACCTTTGGAAATTTCACTTTAAATGTATTAACTCCTTCCTAGGAAGAAAATCTTTGCATTGTGGTATTCATAACTCAGGGCTGCCTGCTTCCTTGTCTTCCCGTTTTAGACAATGGGCTCGAAGCAGAAGAGAGAGGAGGCTGGCAAACTTTGCTTGAGATGAAAAATGCCATAGAGGAGAAATCTGGAATGAATATTTCCACTTTTTCTCACTTTTTTCCTAGTTTCCTCTATGTAGGAGACTGTTTCTACCCTACCACTTGGGAAACTCATAAATATGAGTATGTCATTTTAACAGACCTATTTTATAGCATTGATGATATAACTGGTATTTATAATGAAGGCATTCATTATATTGGATTGTCCTAATATTAACAGCATGTTTTTATGTACGTTGTTAATGGTTTTTTCATTTTTTTTTCTATTCACAGTTTGAATCATATAAAAATACGAAGGAAAATTTTATTTCAACTGTTTATGTTTATTTCTGAAAAGAACAAAATGAAGATATATATGGTTTATTTAGTAAAACTTGATGAATTTAATTTTCATTGGCATGCTTATTTTTGGGTGAGCTGATTATAAATACTTTTACATGGGGAAATGAAGCTTTCTTGAAGAAAAGTAAGAATGATTAGATTTGGCTAAAGAAAGATACAGTGTTTCTTTATAGGGTTTATTTTGTGTGTCCCTCCCAATAACATTTAATTTTATAGAGTTCTTTTTTGTCTGTCAGTTGCTAATGAATGATGGGCTTTTAGAATTGGAGGGCCAAACTGCTCGCATCCTCCATCACCCATGTTTTGTTTTGTTTTAATTTTTTTTTATTTGAGTGTAGTTGATATACAACATCACATTAGTTTCAGGTGTACAACATAGTGATTCATCGAAGCCTGGGTATTCATGAGTAACATTATCGAAAGGATAGATATGGATGGCATAATTGCTTAGAATCTGTAAAACTTCTATCATTGCCATGAAGTCTATATCAACAAAAAATGATTTATCCATTTTTGAAGCTAGGCATTTCTCTTTCTTTACCATTCTGTGAAGGAGAATCATAGATATTTACTAACTTCTAATGTATTTGGTTTCATCTGATTTCTTTTTAATATTGGTTATCCAATTTAGGCTTATTAATTATATAACTATTAGTCCCTTCCTCTATTTTTTTGTGGATGTGATTCTGGGAATGTACAGAGTAGCCCCATAGTTGAACTCTTTAGGAGCATTATAAGCACTTTAGAAATTTTCAAAGCATCATTCATTTCCACCTGAATAGTTCGAACCTAAAGAAATGAATACTTCATTAACTTTTCTGCATTTCAATGTGTAGCTAGTTAACTGAATTTAGGATAGCAGGCAGGTAGTTTAGAAATGCATGGCTAAGGGGAGCAGTTACCTTTCAGACTGAATGTTAATACAAAAAATATTTACTTCTAAATTAGAATTAAGGCTTTTGTGGCATTTACATGTATAGATATTAGGGAAAAAATGTATGTTTGATATCCTGGGTTGGGTAGCAAAGGCTTATTCTTCCATAAACCATAACAATGCTGTTGTTTAAACTGAGTGATGAATTCCTGCAAGAATAATAATTTGGCCACTTCTGATCTGTCATTACATAGTTAAAAGATTTGCAAAGTCCTGGAAATCAACTATAGTCCTTCTACAGAAAGAATAACTTCTGAACCTGAACATCAGTGTGTATACACACATGTAGAAACTCAGGGACAAACTAGGTGGTAAAAAACCGTTCATTACAAAAGAATTCACTATGAACCCTCATAAGGCCTCCTGGGTGGGCTTCTGTAAATCTTTTATCACTATGAAATCATGAAATCTCTATCAGCTCTAGATTTTTCTCTTTGGCCAATGTACCACTCTAACTTCACCTTTCCCTCTCTCTCTTTTTCCTTCGGAGAGATTGCTCATGTCTCTTTAGAGACATATTTATATATATAATTTATATATATATAAATTTTTATAAAATAAATTTATATAATAAATATATAATATTTATTATATAAACATATTTATTATAAATATATAATAAATTTATAATATATAAATTTTTTTTTACTTCAGTTTGTCCTTTACTGATACTTTTAGGTTTTATAGCCCGTGGACTAAGAACTTTTTAGCATCATTCTATTTTGTTGTCAGAGCTAAGAGTGTTGGATTTGAAGTCAAGTGAGTAGAATATGATCTATTCTCTTCTGCTCACCAGTGTAGAACTTGAGGCAAATTGTTTGACATCTGTGAGTCTTACTTTACTCGTTTATAAAATGGAGCTAAGTGCACTTCCCTCATGATCATGAGGACTGACTGATGATAACCATGCTTCAGTGAATGCCTGCTTTTACCAGACATGGTGAAAAGTGTTTACATTTTCTGACCTTGAAACACCTCTCCCAAACAGGTTCTTTTATCACCATTTTATATATGAGGAAACTGAGGCCCATAGATGTTCCTCTAGCTACTAAGTATCAGAATAAGATTTTGTTGCCACAAAGGGGATTGATCTGTTAGAATCTTCTAGTGATGCCCACTTGGTTTCAAGTATTGCCTATGGTCTATCCCTCTAGTTCATGACAACCTGAACCATAAATGAACTTTCTCCACCTGTTGAATGCTGTCCTTTGGACTGTCTGTTTCTATAGCTCTAGCCTCTTTAGCCAAGTTATCATATCTCTTGGTCCAGGCTTTTTAACTTTCTAGTTGATGATTACATGTATAGACTTGGGAACTGGATAGCTCAGGTTCAAATCCATTTTCCTAGCTGTGTGACCTTGAGCAAGTTATTTAACTTCTGTAGCTTAGGGATTTATGAAATGTATTTGCAAATTTAATTCTCTGAGAAATCCTATAGAAAGGAATCCATTTAACTTTGTTTAAACCAGTGTTTGTCGAATTATTTTTCCACTTCCCCTCCCCCCTTTTTTAGGGAAAATACCCATGCAGTATTGGCAGTGCTAGTCTAGTGGTTTCTGGCTTCTTTTATTAAGGGATCATCTGAAGAACATACTTAGGAAACTTGTCTTAAATATATGCCCTATAGAAATTTTATCCTTATAGCAAACTAAATTACCAGAAGTCTACTTGGATAGCTTGTCTTAATTCAGACTATTGTAAAATCACCAACACCGCATTGCATTTTAATATTGTGAGCTTTATTTATGCCGAAGATAGAGATTAGAAACAGTCATTTGCAATTCATCTGGGCTATTGTGCTCCACCAATGTTGAGAATATTGTCTTTTATATGGATTAGGTGGGGTCTCTAATATACAGTCTCCAATGATGAATTTTACTTCAGAATTCCCTGCTGGGAATAACTTTGTTTCCCTTTGAAGACCAAGGGAAACAATATTTTCCTCCTTTCTGATGATAATCTTTTTACTAGCAGATTCCAAGAAGCTCAAAGAAATATTTGAAGCCCAAACAGGGTAATTTTGTTGCTCTTTATATTGGGCATTTTTATATTTTTTCTTTTCTTTGGTTTTAGTTTTCTATTTCCTTTTAAATATTTGATTGCAGTATCTTTTATTATAAACTATCTCAAGTCCTTTGTGGAAAAATGGAGGCATATAATAAATATAAATATATTAAATAAGAATGGCTTTAAAAGGGAAATGATTGCTATCAAAGGAAGATTGCAATATAAATTTCTGTGAGAGGCAAGTGCAAAGTGCTTAGCAGCTCAGAATTAAACTATGGGGAATATGGGGGAATTTGGAAAGAATAGAAGCATCAGAGAAGATCTAATGTGAGATACATTATCAAGGATGAGGCAAAGGAAATGGCCTTCTTATTAAAAGAATAACATCTCTAGAGACAAAGAAACAAGAAAGCAGTGTATTTAGGGATTGGCTGGTAGTACATGGGATCTGAGATATGGGATTTTTGTGAGAAATGAAGCAGGAATGTTGAATAGGGCCTTTTCTATTTCAGTTCTTTCTCATTTCTATAGTGATTAGTAATATGCCCTTAGCATCATGGTGACTCCTGGATCCTTGAAGACCCCCTCCCCTAACCTCTGATGTATTCCTGTGTCTAGTAAATTCTAGGTAAATTGCGATAATAGTGGTTTATAATCATCAAGAAACAATAGAGGCATTATAGGATATATTGGATGAAGATTTACATACAGAAAAATGAGGGTCAAGTGATCTGTGATTGTGTGAAGTGTTCTGGGCAGCAATTACATCATAATGGTATTTTTTGTTTGTTTTTATCTGATGCTGTTTCATCTGATTCTATATACTGTCTTACCACAACCAATTAGAGAGATTTTGTTTATTAAGAGAAGTTATTGTCTGTACCATTTTGTACGTGTGTTTTCTACTTAATAACAAAGAAAGATACAGTCTTCTTTACTAGTTGACTATATCTTCTGCAAGCTGTTGCTTCAACATGTTTCAGTGTATCACTGTTGCCAGGATGATTCACAAAGAGCTCTAACTTTTCCATTGCATATTACAGTGAAAAGACATCTTTGTAACTCTGCCAAAAGATGACAGCTCCAGGGTGGAGCCAGTCAGAGGCAGTTCTCTCTAGATCTTTTAAAAAATTTGTTCTTTTCTTTTTGTCATGCACTATATGCTCTTTGGGGCCCCATGTTCCCACCACACCCATTTCCCCATACAAATTCTTAGTTTTTATATAAGGATATTTTCTGAATTATTTTTGATAACTTCTCTAAATTACCATTATTACTTTTGAACAGCATAGGATATATGTTAAAAAAATGATGAGTCTAATCCATAAGAATTTTGCTTATACAAAGTCAATTCACTGGGGAAAAATAATCTATCCAGTTATTGACATCGGGCTTTAGAATTCTTTGATGTTTTCTCTGGAATTTTCATCTTTTAACCTTACATTTAGTACTGAGAAGATAAAAAATATATTGCGAGCCTCCCTACATATCCTGAAAAGATTACTGGTATTATCTTTTCAGAATTCCTAGTCCCCTAGGACAAATTCTCAGCATCCTCAAGATATCCTCTTCTGACTTAAGACCTTTTACCAATGCAGATAGCTTCTGACAATTAGAATATTCTTCTTATTAGTCATAGTGGAATGCCTGATGTATCTGGAAACTTAGTAAAAATATTATTTGGTTTCTGCCTTTAGAAAAAAGTATCATTTGGGGGCCATTGTAATGTTGTGCTTAATTATTTTTGTCTTGCTGAATTTTATTCATTTGAGGATAATAATCTCCCAGGTTTCACTCTTCCTCCATATATCCTATATGTTTATATAGGGCAGTTTCATTAGAGGCAAGGGAACTACTCTCAGAATATTATGGAAAAATTCTAAGTAACACAGATCCTGTGTTTCACAATATGTTCCATGAATGAAATTTATTTTGTTACTAGAATACATTATGATAGATAATAGTTAATTTCTGACAATCCACGGAAGTATGATTTGATTTCTGATTATTTTTATTCCCATTTTCTGATTTTATTCTTGGATTGTTGAGATCAAATGTACCTGAATTTCACTGAAGATTGGGCTATTATCTTAGATTCTTTGGAATAGCTGACCTTTAACACAAACCTTTCCTATTTCAGTGTCTCCTGATTTTACCAAGCTAGGCCTTTTGCTGATGTATGGTGAGGTGGAAAGTTCCTCACCAGTATTAAATGGTGAGCAATTATGAAACTTAATTTAGAGTGACCTACTCTTAGGTTTCACCTCAGGTCGTGATCTCAGGGTCCTAAGATCAAACCCCACATAGTCTCCATGCTTAGTGTGGAGTCTGCTTCAGACTCTCTCTCTCTCTCTCTCTCTCTTCCTCTCCCCCTCCCCCCTGTGTGACCTCTCTCTCTCTCTCTCTCAAATAAATAAATAATCTTTAAGAAAATATATACCAGGGGCCCCTGGGTGGCGCAGTTGGTTGAGCGACTGCCTTCAGCTCAGGTCATGATTCCGGAGTCCCGGGATCGAGTCCCGCATCGGGCTCCCAGCTCTATGGGGAGTCCGCTTCTCACTCTGACCTTCTCCCTTCTCATGCTCTCTCTCACTCTCTCTCTTTCCTAATAAATAAATAAATAAAATCTTTTAAAAAAATATATACCATGATAACACTAATGAAAAATAAGTTTAGTGGCTAAATTAATATGGACAAAGATTTTATTTTATTTATTTATATTTTCCAAAGTAGATTTTAGAGCAAAGAATATTACCAGGGATAAAGAAGGTAATTTTTTAGTGACAAAGGGGCCAGTTCATCAAAAGGACATAAAAATCCTAAAGGTTTACATAACAATCCTAAACATTCAAATAATGGAGCAAAAACTGACAGAATTATGAAGAGACATGGACAAAGCTATAGTTATTCTTGAGTATTTTGATACCATTCTCTCAATAGTCAGTTGAGCAAATAGACAAAAAGTCAGTAAGTATACACAAGATCTATGCAACATTATCAACCAAGTATACCTATTTAACATTGATAATATACTTCCCCTAATGACTGAGCAAAATATATATTCTTTTCGCATACACATGGAATATTTTCTAATATATATTATATTCTCAGCATAAAGCAAGTCTCTATGAATTTTAAAATTATCAAGTCATGCAGAGAATGTTTTCTGGTCAAAACCAAATTAAACTAGAAAGCAATGAGGTAAAGATGTCCAGAAACTCTTCAGATATTTGAAATGAAACAAGATATTTCTAAATATCCCATGGGCTAAAGGAATAATCAAAAGGGAAATTAAAAAATATCCTGAATAGAATAGAAATTAAAATGTAATATATCAAAATTTGTGGATGTCACTAAAGTAAGATTTAAAAGGAAATTTATATCACTATATGTCTACCTTAGGGAGAAAAAAAAAAACCAGATTTCAAGTCAATGATCTCAGCTTTTACTTTAAGAAACTAAAAATGGAAGAGCAGATGAAACCCAAATCAAGAGGATGAAAGGGACTAATAAATATCAGAGCAGAAATCAGTGAAATAGAAAAAAAAAGTCAATAGAGGAAATAAGTGAAATCAAAAGCTTGTAAGTTCTCTGAGATCAATAAAATTGATACCTCCCTAGCCAAATTTATAAGGAAAAGAAGAAAAGAAACTGCCAGTATTATGAATGAGAAAGGTGACAGCACTACATATTCTAGAGATATAAAAGAATAATAAAAGAATGCTGTGAAAAACTTAATAAATTTACCAACTTAGATAAAATGGACAAATTCCTCAAAAAGTACAATCTGCCAAAACTCATTGAAGAAGAAATAGCTAAATAGTCCAATATTTATTGAAGAAATTAAGTTTTTTGATTAAAAAAACACTCACAAATTGAAAAAAGTCACAGATTGTTTTGCTGGTAAATTCTATCAAATATTTAGGGGGAAAACTATAAATTTAATTTAGACTTTTCTAAAAAAACAGAAAAGGAGAGAATAAATCTTACTTAATTCTTTGAGGCTACCATTATAACTGATACTAAAGCTAATGATATTATAATAAAAACAACATATAACCCTAATTTACATAGATGCAAAACTCTTTAACAAAATTTTAGCAAATATAATTCACCAGTATATATAAAGGATAATATTTCCTGACCAAGTAAAAAAATTTTCCCCCAATACATTGCTATTTAAGTATTCAAAAATCAATCATTGCAAGTTGGTATGTGATAAGGCAGAATACTAAAATTCATAGGATCACCCTAATAGATGTAAGAAAATCATTTGACAAGATTCAAAAGCAATTAATTAAAAAAAATTTCAGAAAACTAGGAATAGGGAGGTACCTGTTTAATCTATAAAACAGGCATCTATAAAAGACCTATAGCCAACATCATGAATAAAGAATGAATTTTTCCTCCAACAAGGCAAGGATATCCTCATGCATTAAGGCAACATGAGAAGTAAAACGTATCTATAATGGAAAATAAGTAAAACTTTTTATTTATAGATGATATGATAATCTTTGCTAAAATTCTGAAAGAATACAAAAATGTTAGTAGAACTAATAACTGTATTTAGCACGTTCACAGGATATGAGATCAATGTGCAAAGATCAATTTTATGTTTATACATTAGCAACAAACAATTGGAAATTAAAATAAAAATATTGTAATATTAAATACTATGAAATACTTTGAGGCAAATTTAGTGACATATGTATGAGACTGCCACACTGAAAACCATAAAACATTTTGGAAAGAAATTCAAGATGACCTAAGTAAATGGAGGGATATATCATTCTATATCATGGTTAGAAAACATGATATTCCTAATATATCAGTTCTATCTTAGTTTGACTAGAGAGTCAATGCAGTGCCACTTTTATAAAGCCATCAGGCTTTCTTTATAAAAATTAATAAGCTGAGTCTATAGTTCATATGACAATGTAAAGAAGGGCTTAGAATTTCCAAAACAACTCCAGCAAAGAACAAAGTTGGAAGTCATATAGTAACTAATTTCAAAACTTATCATAAATTTATATCAATTACAGCAGTGTGGTATTACATATAGCAGACATATAGGTCAATGGAAGATAATGGAGTTCAGAAATAGACAAAACATATAAAGACAATTGATTTTTAACAAAGATAATGAGGTAATTCCTGGATATATTGAAAAGACTCAGTGAATGATGCTGAAGCAGTTGGATATCCATGTGCAAACTCTTTCTTTACAGTATGTATGAAAATTAACCTGAAATGGATTATAGATATAAATATAAGAGCTAATATTTCAAAAACTCTAGAGGACACTATGGGATAAAATGTTTGTATCCTTGTGTTAGGTGAGGATTTCTTAGATAGGATACTAAAAGCATAATGCATAAGCCATGTTTTATTGGATTTTTTTAAAATTAAAAACTTTGTTTTTCAAAAGGCACTGTTAAGAATCTGGAAAAGTAAGCCATATACTGAAAGAAAATATTTGCACAATATATGTCTGATAAACAACTTATAATGCGAATATGTAAACAACTCTTATAACTCAATAAAAATAATAAAACCTGAAGATTTATACATTTCACAAAGGGAGATATAGAAATAGCAAATAAGCACATGAAAATATGTTCAACCTCATTAGTTATTGGGTCAATGCTAGTTAAAACCAATCTAACTGCAACCACACAGTACAATGGCTAAAATGAAAAAGACTGACATTATTAAGAAAGGGCAAAAATATAGAGCAACTTGAACTCTCATACTTTGTTGTTGGTGATACAAAAATTGTACAAACACTTTGGAAAAGTAGTTTCTTATATAGTTTAACATGTACTTACCATCCGGCCCATTAATTCCATTTCAAAGTATTTACCCAAGAGAAATGAAGATGTGAGTGTATACACAGACTTGCTCATAACAGCTTTATCCATAATAGCCATAAACTGGTCCTGAAGGTCCATCAGCTGCTGAGTGGACCACACACAGATTGTGATCATATCTATAAGGAATGGTCATGATCATTATTTCAAGGAATTTGGTGATGAGAAGACCCAGGTCTGTCAACTCAGTCATATGAGGATGATATCATCTGGCTTGTGTATAATTCTCTTCACATTTGTTTATGAGTCTAAGATGTTTACATGGCTTGGGGTTTCACAGAGTAAAGTGTTAAATGAGAGGAGAGGTGCTGTAGTAAACAGTGCAAAAAGGTTTTTTCTTATGTGGCTTTTTATTTTGTTCTGGACCAATATTTTGAGAAACTTCCAGCAGACCTCTAGGCCAAACTACGAGTGAAGAAAACTATAATTTCTCTGACTGGCTTTTACCAATCATGATTTATTTCTTAGATCTGGGGCAAAAGGTCATTATCCTTTAGCATAGGGATTAGATCCAGCTTTTGTAAATATAAAGGCTAAAGGTTTTTATTTATTTTTTAAAGATTTTACGAGAGAGAGAGAAAGAGAGAGAGAGAGAGAAAACGTGCATGAATGGGGGGGGATGGGGGGGGGCAAAGGGAGAGGGAGAAGCAAACTCTGCTCTGAGGAGGGAGCCCAGGATCATGATCTGTGCTGAACTCAGATGCTTAATCTGCTGAGCCACCCAGGTACCCCCAAACTAAAGGTTTTTAAAGTAAAGGAATATAAAATTCTAAACACTAACTTGCTAGGTCCACTCTTAAGGCCTTAGAAGTAGCTGTACAAGTGAGGGAGCCCTGGCATGTCCACTTACCTTTGAGTACTTGCCACACATTGTCTGAACAAATGCAAGGCTTTTTTGGTAAGGGTCAGATGGCTGTTATGTGATCAATCAATATTTTTTGCCACAATGCTTCTTAATAAATTTTGGAATCTTGGAAAATTATCTATGGGTATGATGATGGAATTTATGGGAACTGTAACCTGATATATAGGGTTACTCCTGCTTCAATCTTCTTTACCAGTTAAATGGCAAGTGATGCTAAATGCCAGCCCCTTTGTAGGCCTGACAAAGGCAGCAGCATATCATAGAGTGTAGGTGAAGCTTTGTTTAGTTTCTTCTTCACCATTTTTAGCTGCTTGACCTTAAGCAAGTTATTTAGTATAACTTCCTGTGTAATAAAGGTAATGGTAGATAAAAACTAGATCTGAAATAAATCTGCTTACTGTTCTCTTGACACAATTTTCTTCTGAGGAAGTTATCATGGGCACCTTGGAAGGAGTATTCTGCCTATATCGTGATGCCTGTTTTCAGCTCATTAAATGAGGCTTTTTTTACTTTTTCTTTTCTATTTTCTTTAGGCTTTGCTACAAGATATGTTTTTGTTTTTGTTTCTGTTTTGTTTTTTAAAATGACCATTTAATTCCAAAGAGCCAAGTTACAAATTGTCAGGTGGGTGGTGAGAAGCAGTATATTTTTCTTTCAAGGGCTTATTTAGAGTGACTGTTAACATGTATCCTTAGTGATTAAATCATTAAGCGAGAATACAATTTGTGAAATAATATTTTCTCAAGCTACTCAATTTTTTTAAGTGTGGCACAGCCAACATCAACTCATTGCTTTTATTCTGACTGATCTGAATTCCTGTTATCAAACACTTCATAAATAATTCAAAAGGAAAACCATGGATAACTCACGTTATATTTTTCTTTCATAAATAATGCTTTCAAACTATTAAGTCATGTCTTCACAGCAGCTTGTGAAGTGGAGATTTTCCCACTCTTTGGTTAAATCTGATCAGTGCAGTCTGAGAAGATACAAAAGTATTATATAATAATTAGGACAGGATGCATCCTTCTGGATGATAGGTACTATATACTAGGCACTTGAGATACCTTATTTCATATAATTTTAACAGCAACCCCTCAACGTAAGTATTTTTTTTTCCATTTTTCAGATGAAGAAAGAAAATGAAGAGAAAAGTTAAATAATCAGGCCTAGGTTATACAATTTTTTTTTTGTGTGTGTGGGAGCAGTTCACTCTTTATTAAGGCTCGGCCCCGGGTCACTTGGAGCTGGTGTACTTGGTGACGGCCTTGGTGCCCTCGGACACGGCGTGCTTGGCCAGCTCCCCGGGCAGCAGCAGGCGCACGGCTGTCTGGACTTCCCGGGAGGTCAGCGTGGTTCGGCCCGAGTACTGGGCCAGCCAGGCGGCCTCGCCAGCCAGCCGCTCGAACACATCGTTCACAAACGAGTTCATGATGCTCATGGCCTTGGAAGAGATGCCAATATCCGGGTGCACCTGCTTTAGCACCTTGTAGATGTACATTGAGTAGGTTTCCTTGCGCCGGCTACGCCTTCTGGACTTCTTATCGCTGGCACCGCGGCCCCTGCGGCCCCCCGACTGCTGCTGCTGTCCATGCTCGGCGCTCATCCTCCCGCTCCTCCTAACCTTTTTTTTTTTTTAATATGAAAATATGCATTTATTATCAACAAAGTAGCATTTCCCACAGGGATTTTTCCCCCAGTGATACACACACACACAGACACACACTATAGCAGGACAAAATTACATTTTTCACATACTAAAGATTCATACTCCAGAAAAAATAAGCATATGTCCAAAAGACGATCAGAAAGCAGCAAAAAATCTTACTTTCACTTTGAACACTAAAAATCTGTGAATAGAGACTCCATCCGATGTGCCCATCACCACACAGTCATACTACTGCTATGTGATGAATGAGTACTATCTGGAGGATGGAAATTTGGAGTTCTTGGTTCATCTCTCTGACATTGACTTTAAATGGGTTCAGAGTGGGATTTTTAGGCCTTAATGCCATCACTCACTCTTTTTCCTCTATGAAAATTTTTACTGAGAGATCTTGACATAGAATTGCCAGATTATAAACAAATATTTTTAATAGGTAGCCAAGTCCTCAGGATCCTCAAGATTCAGTCTATAGTCCAAAATCTCAGTCATGGGGGTCCCAGTATAGTCTTCCTGATCCCTGCTCTGAACATGGACATACTTTCTTACATGTGCCTGAATGCCAAGTTCCAGAAGTCATGAGATAATTCACCCCAATGACAGCATGGTCCAAGTGCCAGATCTTTGCTGTGAGCTTGCTCATGAAAGAGGAAAAATGTAAGCACAGGTGGAAAAATGGTCCACTGAATGCCTGGTAGGAAGGAATAAGTTGTGAGTAGATAGTACAAAGTCCTTGCATCTTTACTGGTTCATGTGACAGCAAGTAAAAGAATAAGGGTAGCATTTGTTTTAGTCCCCATGGCACAGTATTCCTGTCGCTTAATTAAACCATGTGTTCAAAAATATATTTGGCTTAGATATTTGCAGGAGGATGGTAGAATGTCATTTATTTAAGCCAAGAAACAGTATGGTAGAATGGAACAAATGCTTGTTTTCATTCTAGACCTCACTAGATACTTGCTCTGTTGCTCGAGGCAAGTTATTTAGAATCTCTGAGTCTCATTTTTTTTCATATAAAATGACAATTATAATATCTGTCCCTTAGGGATATTATAAAAATCAAAACATTTATGAAGTAAATGTTACCAGGCATGTAGTAAGCACTCAATAAATATAAGCTTTATTGTTATTGATGTTATTGTTAAAAAATAATATTGATGTTATTGTTAATAATAGTAATAGTACATCCTTGCGAATCCATAGAATAATTGTTTTAGACTTGGAAAACCACAAGTACAACTACTATTTATTTTATTCAGACTCAGTTCCAGAAAGTTTAGATGTGTACTATTGTTATACCTATTTTATACATAAGGAGCCTTATAAAGGCTGTTAATTACCTAAGGCCACATAGCTAATTAGGTGGTAGAACAGTCAAGTTTTTATAATATTCTATGCCAGTTTCATGAATTATTGATTATGCTCAGATTATCTCAAACGTAAGAGAACCTTATTTTCAGTTAATATTTCTGCCTTAAAAATTTTCAAAGTTTCTACATTGTTTCTAGGACAGAATATACGTTAGCATGGTATTTGACATAGTATCAGCACAGCCTTCCCCAACCATGTCTCCTGACAGTTCCATCCTCCACCCCCTGCCTCATCTCTAACCCACTCCAGCCACACCGTCTTCTCACTATTCCTTCAATATGACTAACCCTGTCATATTGTGCAGGATTCCACGACTTACTTAAAATGACTTACTCTGACTGGGATGTCCTTCAGGCTTCTATGTACCCTCAATCCAGTCTTGAACTCAAACTCCTTAAATTTGACCTGCTCAGAGATTATCTCCCATATGAAAGCTTTTCTGAGTCCCTTGTGGAGGATTAAGGATGTTTTCTTCTGTGCTTAGATTTAGCATTTTCCACATTGTATCATAAATATCCATTTTGTGTCTGCTCTTCTTGTAGGAATAGGAGTCCCTTGAGAGGGACTTTATTTACTCTGCTCTGTAACCTCAGTACCTGTAGTTGTGTGCGAGTAGGTAACTAGTAAATGCTTGCTGATTGAATGAATGAAATAAACTGATTGATATTCTCCTCAGCCCATCTCTGCGCTGATGAGTAGCATTAAGTCTAATCAATGACTGGGCTGGTAGTGATGGAGTTTGTATGAGAATCCAAGGTGCTACTGAATCCTGTCTTAGGTGTCTTCTGTGCTAGATCACACTTTGTCTAGTTGTGACAAAGTAGCATTTTAACAACACTTTTAAGAAGCAGTCAGCCTTGGAGGAACCCATCTTTGTTTAGTAGCTTAACCTTAATGGTTGACTTTTCTCGTTCTCAATGGGGTACCCATAGCACTGGAAGTATAATGAAGCGTGTTCACATAAAGGAAAATATGATATCTGTGCTGACACTCGATCTGCATTTCAGCAAGGCATTTGGCACTCTGTGGATCAGATAGCCTGTGGATCAGACAGAGAAACACTGCCGGGAAAAATGTAGCATTTAATGGATTAGTAGCTGGTTAAATAAAGTATTGTATTTAAGCATCTATGCAATGGAATTCCTGTACCCAAAATGCGTTCATTACTCTTCTCACTCTCTGGATCTACTGAGGCATAGCCCAAGTTCTATACTCTTCTAATAGCCAACTTTGACTATTTGAATTTATAATTAAAAAATAATTAAAACATAATTTTAAGCCTTTTATTATTTGTTTCTTTCATTTGTGTTTGTTTTACGATCCCCAAAGTCCTTTAAAACAGTACTTGTATTCCATTATTTTTTCTTCCATAACACATTAGGGACCTGGCATAATTTAAGACCACAGGACATAGTGTCAGACAGGCTTGAGCCAAAATTCTGCTCTGTTACAAACTAGTGATTTCCTGGTGAGCCTTCATTTTGTCCCTCACGTGTAAAAAGGGGAAACGAACATCTTTGCCCATAGATCTAATCATTCGTCATGTCTTTGTGATCACTTTGTCAGGGTAGCTTTTCTTGAAGCTTCCGATGATATTAGCTCCCCATTAAAATGCTCTCATAACATCATGTTATTATCTAATCTGGCCCTTAAAATAAATTACAGTACTTAATTTTATAATTATTTGTTAAAAGCATTATACATTTAATCGTAATCTCCGTGAGATCAGGAACCATGTTTGTGTTTTATACTCCCGTATTTGCAGCACCCAACTGAAAACTTACACCACAAAAGTCACTTAGTAAATGTTTCTTGAATAAATGAATCAACTTTAGCACTGCCTGCATGGTTCTGTCTGCCTCAGCAGCCCCATTTTGAGCCATCTTCCTCATCTCTCTCCATGTGCCAGTCACATTGTCCTCTTTTAGTTCCCCAAAGGTTTTATGCTTTTTCTCTCTTTGGTCCTTTCTCACATTATTCCATCTATTTGGAACAGAATATTTTCCTGTGCTCCTTTCACTCCAGTCATTCCCCAGAAAATGCCTACTCTTCGTCCAAATTTCTGCTTTAACACCTCTTCCTCAAGAAAGCCTTCTTCACACCTGCACATCTTCACACCTATTCCTCACCCTGAGAGAACTATATTAAGACTCCATTACAACCTACTCTACACTTTCACTGCCCTTATAGTAATTGTAATTATTTATTTAATGTAGACTCCTAGATATGTGGTAAAGTTCAGGAAATCAGACTGTATTTACTGCTATAGGAGTCCCTAGGGTCCAGCTCAGTACCTGGCACCAATGTGCTAGTAAATATTTATTGCCTAGGAAATTAGGATCTTTAACTGCAGGCAAGAAGAGTAGGGGAAAAAATAGGGAAATGAACAGGGTTGTGGTGGCAGAGACTGAAATTTCACTAAAATCCATTTTCTTTTTCTCTTGGGCACAAGGCTAGTGTACAGGGTACATTTCCAGTACAATAGATGTGACTGTGTGACTGAGTTTTAGCAAAAGCAATATGTCCCCCGTCCTCTTCCAGACTGACCCATACAGAATTCCTACTCATGCTTCTCTATACTTTTTCTCCCTTCTGTATGGCTGGAATGGGGGTGGCTGCAGTGATATTGGAAACCATAAGTTAAAGATTTCAGTCTTCTTTACCTGGGTTCCTGAGTGTCCACTTGGGGAGCAGGGTTGTATCTGTCTTACTTATCAGGATCACCTGCATTGGACTGTCATATGAGTGAGAAATAAAGCCACTTTTGGATATTCCTTTCATCTTGTATTTGATCTATTCTGTATTTTGAAGTGTATTTGTTATAACTGTTCGTGTTACACTAACTGATAAAATAACTTCAATAAAATATTTGAAGGACTGTTTTATAGCAGAGGGAAGAGACTTATCCTGTGAAGTAGGTTAAATGTGTCTGAAGAAGTTGTCCTCAAAGTGTGAATGGCAGCTTCACTATCCCCTGGGGGACTTATTAAAAATGTAAATTCTAGGGCCCCTGCCAAGACCTACAGAAATGGAAACCCTAGGGAGTAGCCTGTGGTCTGTGTTTTAGCAAGCCCTTCAGGTGATACTGAGGCATATTAACTAGGAGAAGCCCTGGACTTTGAATATAGAAGGGCTTAAACACCTTGGAAGATTTTTGACTTTGGGCAAATTATTTAGTCTGAATTGTAATTTTTTAAGTAAAATGTGAGAGATATTTACTTTGTGGTGGTGTTTTGAAAGTTTGAATGAGTGCTTTTTATAAAGTCTCTATCACAGAGTGTTTTCTCAAACCATGTCTATTCTCTTCCTTCCATTTCTTTGTGACTCCATGTGAAACCGGGCCACTATGAGGACACTAGGAATTAAGGGAACCAGGGATGAATAGAACATCACAAGTGTAGCATGTGGAACTTAAGATATCCTGGGCTGCTGGGCCAGACTTAAGGGAAGAGGAACAATGTGTGATAGATTAGAAGTGCTACTCAGCTCTGTTTTTAAGGTTAGGTGGACCTGTTCAGTGTTTAATATCATTTTTTGACCTGATAATTTATGAACTTTTTTTTTCAGCAGCTAAACTCTTTTTCTCTTGAAAAAGCTAAACTTTTCACAAACTAAACTCTTTTCACAAATCAATGGCTTAAAACAGTTCTAACACTCAGTATGAGTGAATTAGTCATTATTAAACTAATTTCCATGAGGTCAGTGACTTTTGCTGTATTTTCAACAGTCTCCTCAGCACATAAAACCATGCCCGGCCCATAGAATGTGCTAATAAATATATATTGAATGAATAAATAAAATAATATCTGTATATAAATGACATAGTTTTATACATAATAGCTTCTTTTCTCCTCTTTTACCCACCAACTTTGGCTTTAGTTTAGAGCCATACAATGGAATACGCCCTGACCTCTAGCTCACAAAGTTTAATGTGCATATTTGTTATAGGGGAGGTTATCAAAATGCAGATTCTGATGCCCGTTGTCTGGGGAAGCCCTGAAATTCTGCATTTCTGATAAGCTCCCAGGTATCGTAGTACTTCTCTAGCCTGGGCCCAATTCATTCCCACCTGTTCAGATTCCTGAAAACCCATTATCATTATTGTTGAAAATGGCTTAATAATCCTTTTTGGTATGCAGAATTCTTCACAAAATGCATTGCTTTTGAGTGGTATTGGTCTAGTATATTTTGAGTGAATTAACTTCTAATTTTTTAAATTATTTTTTTATTAACATATAATGTATTACTTGCTTCAGGGATACAGGTCTGTGAATCATCAGTCTTACACAATCCACAGCACTCACTATAGCACATAACCTCCCCAATGTCCATAACACACCTCTCCCTGACCCCCAGAAACCCTTAGTTTTTTCCCTGAGATTAAGAGTCTCTTACGGTTTGTCTCCCTCCCTGGTCCCATCTTGTTTCATTTCTTCCCTCCGTAACCCCTAAGCCCCCCCACCCTGCCTCTCAAATTCCTCATATTAGAGAGACCATGTGATAATTATCTTTCTCTGATAGACTTATTTTGCTTAGCATAATACTCTCTAATTCCATCCATGTCACGGCAAATGGCAAGATTTCGCTTCTCTTGATGGCTGCTAGTATTCCATCGTATATATATCACATCTTTTTTATCCATTTATCTGTTGATGGACATCTAGGTTCTTTCCATAGTTTGGCTATTGCAACATCGCTGCTATAAACATTTGGGAGCACGTGCCTCTTCGGATCACTACATTTATATCGTTAGGGTAAATAGCCAGTAGAGTGATTGCTGGGTCGTAGGGTAGCTCTATTTTCAACTTCTTGAGGAACCTCCATACTGTTTTCCAGAGTGGCTGTACCAGCTTTCAGTCTCACCAACAGTGTAGGAGGGTTCCCCTTTCACCGCATCCTCGCCAACATCTTTCGTTTCCTTACTTGTTAATTTTAGCCATTCTGACTGGTGTGAGGTGGTATCTCACTGTGGTTTTGATTTGTATTTCCCTGATGCCAAGTGATGTTGAACACTTTTTCATGTGTCTGTTGGCCATTTGGATGTTTTCTTTGCTGAGATGTTTGTTCATGTCTTCTGCCCATTTCTTGATTGAGTTATTGATCTTTGGTTGTTGAGTTTGATAAGTTCTTTATAGATTTTAGATATTAACCCTTTTTGTCATTTGCAAATATCTTCTCCTATTCTGTCAGTTATCTTTTGGTTTTTTTGACTGTTCTCTTTGCTGTGAAAAAGCTGTTGATCTTGATGACGTTCCAACAGTTCATTTTTGCCTTTGCTTCCCTTGGCTTTGGTACTATTTCTAGGAGAAGTTGCTGTGGCTGAGGTCGAAGAGGTTGGTGCCTATGTTCTCCTCAAGGATTTTGATGGATTCTTGTCTCACAGTGAGGTCTTTCATCCATTTGGAGTCTATTTTTGTGTGTAAGGAAATTGTGTAAGGAAATGGTCCAGTTTCATTCTTCTGCATGTGGCTGTCCAATTTTCCAACACCATTAGTTGAAGAAACTGTCTTTGTTCCATTGGACATTCTTTCCTGCTTTGTCGAAGATTACTTGACAATAGAGTGGAGGGTCCATTTCTGGGCTCTCTATCTGTTCCATTGATCTGTGAGTCTGTTTTTGTGCCAGTACTGTAGTGTCTTGATGATTACAGCTTTGTAATAAGGCTTAAAGTCTAGAATTATGCTGCCACCAATAGGTTTTCTTTTTCAGCATACCTCTGGCTATTCTGGATTTTTTCTGGTTTCATATAAATTTTAGGATTATTGGTTCCATTTCTTTGAAATAAATGAATGGTATTTTGATAGGGATTGCATTAAATGTATAGATTGCTATAGATAGCATGGACATTTTCATAATATTTGTTCTTCCAATCCAGCAGCATGGAACGTTTTTCCATTTCTTAGTGTCTTCCTCAGTTTCTTTCCTGAGTACTTTATAGTTTTCTGAGTACAGATTCTTTGCCTCTTTGGTTAGGTTTATTCCTAGGTATCTTATGGTTTTGGGTGCAATTGTAAATAGGATCGATTCCTTAATTTCTCTTTCTTCTGTCTTGCTATTGGTGTATAGAAATACAACTGATTTCTGGCATGAATTTGATATCCTGACACTTTACTGAATTCCTGTAGGAGTTCTAGCAGTTTTGGAGTGGAGTCTTTCAGGTTTTCTACATAAAGTATCATATCGCAAAGATATTTTCGACATAAAGTATCATGCTGATTCTCTGTAAAGAGTTGGAGTTTCAATTCTTTGCTTATTTTTTGCCTTTTATTTATTTTTATTGTCTGATTGCTGAGGCTAGGACTTCTAGTACTATGTTGAATAGCAGTGGTGATAATGGACATCCCTCCCATGTTCTTGATCTTAGGGGAAAAGCTCTCAGTTTTTCCCCATTGAGAATGATATTTGCTGTGAGTTTTTCATACATGGCTTTGATGATATTGAGGTATGTACCCTCCATGCCTACACTGTGAAGAGTTTTGATCAAGAAAGAAGGCTGTAGTTTGTCAAATACTTTTGCAGCATCTGTTGAGAGTATCATATGGTTCTTTCTTTTATTAATGTATTGTATCCCATTGATTGATTTGTGGATGTTGAACCAACCTTGCAGCCCAGGAATAAATCCCACTTGGTTGTGGTGAATAATCCTTTTAATGTACTGTTGGATCCTATTGGCCAGTATTTTGGTAAGAATTTTTGCATCTGTGTTCATCAAAGATATTGGTCTGTAATTCTCCTTTTTGATGGGGTCTTTGTCTGGTT
>CM052798.1:50278957-50337262 GCA_028533885.1 Nasua narica
TGTTGCTAAGACTTCTAGTACTATGTTGAACAAGAGTGGTGAGAGTGGGCATCCTTGACGTGTTCCAGATCTCAAAGGGAAGGCTGTCAGGTTTTCCCCATTGAGAATGATATTTGCTGTGGGCTTTTCATAGATAGATTTTATGATGTTGAGAAATTTTCCTTCTTTCCCTATACTTTGAAGTGTTTTAATCAGGAACAGATGCTGAATTTTGTCAAATGCTTTTTCTGAATCACTTGAGAGGACCATGTGGTTCTTCTTTATTCTCTTATTGATTTGTTCTATCACATTGATTTGTGAATGTTGAACCACTCTTGCATTAAGGTCTATCATCCATTTTGTGTTTATTTTTATGTATGGTGTAAGGTAATAGTCCAGTTTCATTCTTCTCCTTGTGGCTGTCCAATTTCCCTAACACCATTTTTTAAAAAGACTGTCTTTGTTACATTGGATATTCTTTCCTAATTTGTCAAAGATTAGTTGACCATAGAGTTGAGGGTCCATTTCTGGAGTCTCTATTCTGTTCCACTGATCTGTGTGTCTGTTTTTGTGCCAGTACCATAATGTCTTATTACAGCTTTGTAATAGAACTTGATGTCTGGAATTGTGATGCTACTGATTTTGATTTTATTTTCAAGTATTCCTTTGTCTATTTGGGTTTTTTTTTGGTTCCATACAAATTTTAGGATTATTTGTTCCAGGTTGTGAAAAAAGTTGATGGCATTTTGATAGGGATTTCATTGAATGTGAGATTGCTCTAGGTAGCATGGACATTTTAACAATATTTGTTCTTCCTATCCATGAGCATGGCACGTTTTTCCATTCCATGTGTCTTCCTCGATTTCTTTCATGAGTATTCTACAGTTTTCAGAGTACAGATCCTTTGTCTTTTTGTTTAGATTTATCCCTAGGTATCTTATTGTTTTGGGTGCAATTGTGAATGGGATCAACTCCTTAATTTCTCTTTCTTCTGTCTCATTGTTAGTGTATAGAAATGCAACTGATTTCCGTGCATTGATTTGATATCCTTCCACTTTACTGAATTCCTGTATGTGTTCTAGCAATTTTGAGGTAGAATTTTTTGGGTTTTCCACATAAAGTATCATATCATCTGTGAAGAGTGAGAATTTGACTTCTTTGCCAATTCAGATGCCTTTTATTTCTTTTTGTTGTCTGATTGCTGAGACTAGGACCTCTAGTGCTATGTTAGATAAAGTAAATATAAACACAAGACTGGAAAAGACAGGAAAGCTAGAGCCAAGGTATCTGATAGCTGTGGCCTAAAGAAATTCTATAAATTACTGTGGAGTTGCCCACATCCTCCTTGACTGGCCCCTGTTTTTCTAGAGGACTCCTTTATTTCCTGCTGGAATCCATGAGCTTTCTATACAGTATCTTTCTAACAAATCCCTTTGGTTAAGTGAACCAGTGACCATATCTGTGGCTTATAATCAAAGAGCCCAAAAAGATTAGTTGAATTATCTTTTTTAACGTTTTCTATGGCTTAAGATTTCTCAAAGTCCTTTGTATGCTAGTGTAAATTTTTAAAAGAGGGTACTAAAAATCATTTGGTGATTTCCATATTTATTTGATCTTTCTCATGGAATATCATTTGAACTTTTTTTTTTCAGATTACATTCTGGAAAATAATGCATTACACAGTTGCTGCATTTCTATCTCTTAAGGATCCACCTTAGCCCAAGAGTTAATTCTCATTCTACTTAGCAGAACTTCAAAAGACTTTCCTATTTACTAAATAAAGGTGCTGCATTGATGATATGTTATGATAGGTGTGTTTTGAGGATAGCATGGTCTCTGTGTTGTAATGTTGCAACAGTTAGAATACTGGTAGGAATTTTACTTGAGGCATTCTGGTTGAACTCTCTGGGTAGGGTTACAGGGTTTCCCTGATTTTGTTTTTGTTTTATTACTGACTCAGTTATATTCCAAAAAGGTTTTATGTTTTAATTTCCCAAGAGGCAAAACAGAAAGGAATGATATTTACCTGATATCTCATTAAGTGATGGCAGGTTGAATTAGGTAATGTCTATAATGTGGCCTGAATTATGCAGAAATAAGACTTCTAAAACACCAGTGATAAATGTTTGTTAAAGAAAAGACTGCACAGTGCTTTTCATGTATTTTAATCCACTATTTAGATAATTGCAAAGCCAGTCTATTAAATCATTTTAAGAAAGATAAAAAGACAAGTTAGAGCAGTTCACATTGAGTTCTGCACATGTTTAAGAATGTTAGACTATGTGGTAGAGCTATTGCTTCCCACTAATCCTGAGAGTAGAGACACAGGTTGCTCTATAATCAACATCAGTGGGGGAGATTCATTAATAAAGCTGCCTTATGGATAATGTCCATGGCATGTCATAACTCTACTGAATAGCTAATTAGGAAATACATCAATTGTTTATTGTCCTAGGTCAATACTCTGTTCTTCGTTTTGCCACAGTTATTCCAACCTGAGGGAAAGTAATTGGGGAAAACTATGATAAATTTGCATAGAAGCCAATAGCGCCTTCTACTTATTAACCTCCAGAAAATTGCTCACATTCAGCCCTCTCAAACTGAACAGATATGTCATTGAATATTTAAAAACCAAGTACCCCCCAAAAGTCATGGCCTCTTTTCCTGGTCTTCACCTAGAGCATTTTAAAAATAGAGGCATGCTTTCAGGGAAGTGAGTCTATTGCTTTCCTGGTATCTTGAGTGCTCAGCATAGGGCCCGCAGTATAGGCTTGATGAACTCTGAACCTAACAAATATAGAAGCAATGATAGGCTAGCAATTGGTCTGTGTGAGGAAAGGGACATTGACAATGAGATTCTTGAACCTTGAAGAAGGGGGTAGGTTCAGAGGTTGCTGACAAAGATGAGTATAAACTCTTTGATTCTCTTCCTCAGTGGGAATCTTGGTTACTCTCGGAAAGGAGGGCATGGCAGAAGCAAATACTTCGGTCATCCCCTAGATGAGGTTTCAAAATCTGTTAGCTGTTGCTTCTCTGCTTGAGCACTTCTAACTAGAGTCACACAGTTAATCAGAAACACTCCCAAATAGAAAAGAGTGCTCTTAAGTTCAGCCCAAATGTATTCATCCATGATATTTAGATGGAGCTTGCTTCTGTTTTCCTTACAAAAACATATCATCCAATGTACCTCTTTTCTGACATGAGGTATTATTCATGATGTTTTCTCATTTTAATTAACCCAATAAGTACATATGGGTACTATTGCATGCAACGTTGTCCTATCTGGTGATATAATGGTGACTAGAGTACATTCCTTGCCCTAGCGAATTTCATATACTAGTTGTGAATTTATTTTATAATAATAATATAATTTATTGTTTAATTTAACTTTGATAAGAGAGTAGAACTTAAATGTTCTTACCAAAAAAAAAAAAAAAGACGTGAGGTATGGAGGTATTAGTTAACGCAATGGAGAGAATCCTTTTACAGTACTTACGTATATCAGGCCACTATGTTGTCACTTTAAATAGCTTACAGTTTTGTCATTTATACCTTAACAAAGCTGAAAAAATAAGATGCAATTAACTATATGATTTTAGTACAGCGAGGTATGCATTTGATAAAGTTAGGGAACCTCAGTTGAAGAAAGGAGCACTTAAACTAGACTAAAGCATACTAGATCATGCATTCTAGAGGAGAGCAGAGCTGAGAACTAAAAGATGGATAAGAATTAGATAGGTGAAGAAAGAAAAAGGAGAGAAATTTCTCTCTCACGGCCTTTGGAGTACAACTTTTACTACCCAACAGTTTCCAGCACTGAAGTGCTCTGTGATTTATATAGATTGCTTTTATTTCTTATAACAACCTTTAGAAGAAAGGGTAAAGTAGTCTCTTAAGGGTAAAGTAGTCTTTTAGAGATTAAGCTGTTTAATCAAGGTCTCATAGTGAATAAATAAGTAGAGCAATCTAGATTCAAACTCAGATTAGTCTGACCATAGAACCTGAGTTTTCCTCCGTGATGCATACTGGCCTTCATTTCTTTCTAATTGGCCACTTTTTAGTTGGACATGGATGGAATTGTGATTTAAGGTCACCGATTGTTTGATTGGGTAGGATCCAGTCCAATTATGTATCTTGTGAATTCTTTCAGAGAAATAGTTACCACTGGCAACTAAAAGCTGTGATATTGCAACCAGGGGTGGTCAGAATGGAACATGTATAAAATGCAGAAATGGAATCTATTTAACAGAGAGTGGAAGTGGAGGGTTTGCAAAGAGAGGAGCTGAGGGGAGTCTTCTGAAGGATGGAGAGAGAGACTTGGTAGATGCTTCTCTAGTCCTAGTGCTTGTGAGGCCATTATGTTTTTGTCTTTTGCCCTCTAGTACTCATGAGAGTGTCCATGACATCTTTACAATCAATAAATACATCAGCTTCTGTTTCTGGCAGCCAAAAAGTTCCAGCTAAAACACATTCTGTGTGCCAGACATTGTGCATAGAATATTTCTAGTCTTCATAAACCACTCTAAATTCAGTATGTATTATGGTGAGTTTTCTTATTGTTTCTATTTAGCAAGAGCCTATGGAGAGAAGCCAAGAAACCTGCTCAAAATTAAACAGCTGTTAAATACTGGAACTAGAATTTGGGTCTAAGACATTCTTACCCTAAGACTTTTCCACATTGTGCACGAAATCACAAATCACACTGTTAGTACTTAAAGAGGCCAGAGTACTTGTTTTGCCCCTGCCAATAAGTCACTGTATGATTTTTGGATATTAGTATAAAATTCTTTGGCCTCATTTTTATCATGATGGGGTTTGGTCAGAGCAATGCAAATAAGTAAATATACATAAATTTAAAAAGATCTGTGAACATTTTTATAATAGTTGGCACTTCTTTTCTTTTTCTGTACTAGACCTTACTATTTCAGCAAGACATGGATACCACCTAAAATATGTTTTCAAAACTATGTAACTTTATGCAATATGTTTTAAACTTTTTTTATCACCTTTTTAAAGGAAAATAGCAATACAGAAGTTACAAGATAGTTGAAAGGATTAAATAAAATAATGTAAGTGAGACTAGATTGAAATACATGAAACTGCATTTCCTTTCTCCTTTGCTGTCTCTTTTCATTACTGTCTTTTCTTCTTTCCTCCTTCTCATACTCCTTCCAAGTACGCTTTTTATGCAAGTTCAGGGCTTATATTTCAGGAATCATTTTTAAAGGCACATGAGAGACATGTTCCAAAAAGTTTAATGATAAGAGCCACATGGAGGAGTAGGAGGGCAGGAGTTCCTGTCCAGTGTCATTGTTTCTCCAGAGCAGTGCCAGAGGAGTGGAGGAGATGAGCTAATGTGTCATTATCGCCTGTAATCTCCATGATCATTGCTTCTAGAACTGACACAAGGGCCAGATGTGTTTCAGAGAAAACATGTATATTTGGCTTTAGAAGAAGACATCAGCGTTTTTAACAACCTCTTAAGAACTCCAGATTAACTTTAAGGAAGTACCCAGGGGGCTCCAAAAGAATCTTTCTGTGTCATTTTGCTCATAAAGAGACGGGAGGCAGTAGGAATACAAAAGTGTCAGGGTGGTTCATATAAAAGATGTTACCATCAGATCAGAACTAGAGGGCTTTCTGATGTGATTTCCAAGTGGTCAAGTTGGCTGTGAAAGACTATGAGAGGATAATGAGAATTGCTGGTACTTTTAAGACCCTGATTGAAATCTTCTCCTATTGTCCATTTAGAATAGAGCCTATCTAGAGTCAGCCTATTTAGGCTGGGAGTTTCTTAAGCAGGGCTTTTCCATTGTACAGCTCCAAGGGACATCATTTGCATTGTAATCAATGTGAATGTTGCTTCCTGGGTTGTGCAGTTGTGTAGTACAAAGCCTGACATAGTCTTTAGCCCAATGTCTCATTTGTAGGTGAAAGAGCTATAAGAGATTCAGAAAGAGCAAGTCCTGGGCCAAGGTCATATAGGCTGTAGCAGAGTTGAAGCAGAAGACAAATTTCTCTACTTTCAACTTGATCTTTCAAATAAACTTGTGACTCCAACCATATGGGTTACAGTTCTCTAAATATAGTGAAATTATTACAAGGAGTACAGGGAGTCTTGAATGTGAGTGTGTCTGTGTGTGTGTTTTCTAATCAATATTCATCAAAAGTACAAATATTGTAATGTCCTGGTCTTTTACAATTTCTTGTATTAAAAGAGAATTCCTTATGTAAGATGAGGTTGGCAACTGCTGCTTAAATCACTTTGCCTATCAAACTGCTAATGTAATATATTGTTCACTTTGGTTTTTTTTAGAACATAAACAATACCTTTGAAACATAAGACCTTGAGAAGTACCTACCAGAGCTTGTGTAATAAAAAAATAGCCAATGAGAGTCAGCTATTTTGTCTTGAAAATACATTACAGTGAGATATGACATATTCACGGAAGAAGTTTCAGATTCAAATCTAACTCTGTCACTAACTGCAAGATCTTTGACAAGTCATTTATTCTCTCTCCTCTCTCATTTACTTTATAGGCAATTATTGAGTGCTCACCAAGTTCCAGGAATTCTCTGTAAAGAAACAGATAAAAGAATTCATCATAATCTTAAGGATCTCACAGTCTAATGAAAGAGAGATGAGAAAACAGTTGCTACACAGCATGGTAAGTTCTGTGACCATTTTGTTAACTATTGACAATAGAACTATTGACAATTCCTATAGGAGTGAAATCTACCCTGGATCTGGGGGGAGAAGGGGGTTTTGAGGATATTCTCAGAGGAACCCATGCTAAAACTGAATTATAAACTGAAACTCATCCCCAGTAAGTGAAGAGGGAGGGAAAAGAAAACTTTCCAAACAGAAGGATGTCATGTCTAATGGCATAGGAGAATGACTATGTACTATGTACTCAACACTATGTACTGTCTGGCTCTCAGTTTCTTACCCTCAGTTCTTTGAAACCTGAAATTGCTATGGAGAAGCAATCTATGAACTATTTTCCATATTTTAAGAAACTTAATATCACAAAATTTCCCACTTAAGTGCTGCTGAGGCTAACTAAAATGTCAAGTTGCTTAGCCTTTGATTTAAATCTTATCAACTAAGTTGACCTCTCTGTATGTCATGTCAATCAGAACCACCATTAGGAATTATATGTAGCCTTAATTTGTAATAATGGAAAACATAAACACTGTTACTTAATAAATATAATTTAGTAGATAAATTCTTTCAACTGTAGGATGAAGGGAGGGGATGTAATTAAATACATGGGGTCCTAGAGTGCTGTTACATGCTTTTCAGAAGTAGGGCGTTTATCGATGTGCCTGGTTTGTAGATATTACTCAGGAGCCACATGTTGAATTAATACATAAACAGATATCTGTTGGAGGCAATCTTGCTTGGGGAGTCCCTTAATTCTTTTGTTGTTCATTAGATTTCAAATCCAAGTTTCATTTATACTCTTTCCTCTCTTCAAGGTTCATGAATCAAGAAGCAGATACTAAAATATGTATCAAAATGTCTGGATTGCCATCTCTCTCCTAAAGCAATTATATTTATAATAAAATCACTAAGAACTCAAAGTACCAGACTAAGTTACTAGACTTCTACCTAGGATAAGGACACTAGAATATTCTTTCTTGGATAAGGCTTCTATCTATTCTGAATTGTAGTTATATTTAATGATGATTTGCTTAGATTATAAATGACTAAGAAGTTAAAGATACAGGCATAACTTAAAGGCATTTGCAATTAAATTAGGTATAAATAAATGCAGTCGAAACATTTTAAGAAGAGAAACTAGGTAGTCATGGTGCCCATTTCCCTATGCCTCTCCAGTTTCTGAATTCTCTTCAAATAGATGCAATCTTCAGCTTTGGCCATAACTCCACCAAACACATCACTTTGCCATCTATATCATAGCCTCCATAGTACTATTTGGTTTTCTTAGCCGTAAAATAGGAATATAAATGTAATACTAACTTTGTAAGATTTCCGTGAGCATAAAATGAGGTCACATGTGTAAAATATCTAGCACATGGATCATATATTAAACTGTTGTTGTTACTTGGGGGAGGCAGCAAGGAATAGTGTGGATGGGTTCAATTTGAATGGAGAACAGCTAAGTGTATACTTTCTCTCTGCTTGTTACCAGGTTTATGATCTTAGGAAAGTTAACTTCTCAAACTGCTTTTCCCAATGTGTCAAGTGAAAATAAAACCTATTTTCTGAAAGTTATGTGAAGATGACAATTAACTAATCTATGGTACATGCCTAGCAGAGTGCCTAGGACATAGAAGATAATACTATTCAGAAATTTTCTCTCTCTCATGCTGGACAGTGAGAAACTTGGAAACAGAGGCTTCCATTGAACTATTTATCATTGTATCTCCAGTCTCCAGTATCTAGGACAAAGCTTGAAACCTAGGAAGTTCTTAATAACTATGTGTTGAGCTGAACTGAATTTTTAAAACATAAATTTAGTTAGCCTTATTTAGTGCATAATGTATATTAATTCAAGATTTCTCAAATAAAGGCATGCACAAATTAGGGCTATGAGAAATCTGGAAAAGCACAGATTAGGAATATGAGAAATCTGGAAAATCAGTATCCAGAATTTTAAGGGTCAAGAAACTCATTATGTTGTTTTGTGTCTAAATCAGAGGTTGTTCTGTATATGTATCATGGGTCATTAGCAACAGAAGTTTGAGAATCTTTGTCCTAATGCTCAGACATTATAAGACTCAGCTGTGTTCCAAATGCCTGCTGATCTCTCTCTTTCCTCCTAACTCGTAAATTCTTATTCTTCCAGTTCAGTTTCTCATGAGTGGGTTATGAAGTACTTCAACTCATCTTTGAAATAGGCCATGAAATGGTCATACGGCTACTTTTGATGTACAGAGTTTATACCTACCCCCCAGAGGGAAGCCTGGGTATAGTTGCAGCTGGAAGAGGGAAGCTGGGTATGGCACTCAATTTAAAGGGCCTGTTCAGTATACTTCATACTTTGACTTCCATCCTCTCACATCCTTCATTTTCATAAAGTTTGTGATTATCTAAACTTATTCAGATACAGGAATAGTAAATGCAGTTATTAGCCTGTCTTGGGGATCTATTCATGGGTTATATTTATATTTTTTGTTTCTCACCTACACCTCCTTGAAGAAGAGATGCATGGACTCTGCTAATGCTCTTGTTTAAAATATACAGTCCATGGGGCACCGGGGCGGCCCAGTCGGTTAAATGTCCGATTCTTGATTTTGGCTCAGGTCATGATCTCAAGGTTGTTAGATTGAGCCCTGCAGCAGGCTCTGTGCCTTCTGCCTTAGGAGAAAGAGAGAAGCAAATGAGAAGTTAGCTTTGTCCTAATGAGAAGCCCCCTAAGGGAAGAAGAAAGGGCACGTTCAGGAAAGGCTGAGTCTAAGCCAGGTGTGGTTGCTGCATGGCACATCTTAAGAGGAGGCTTTAAGACCCAAATTGGTCCCACTCCATTTCCTTCCTAAGAACAAGATAAGCAACTGGTAATAGGATCCACGCAAAAGTCATGTATTGGTTCTAGAGGGGTCATTGCCATCAATTTGTTGTAGGCTGTGTTCTGAGCAAGAATACTGCAATCAGGAAAGTCTGTCTGGGGACCAAGGATATGGGATTAAGAAAAGTACAACTGGTGACTTTTCAATTTTTTTTTCCCATTTTGCTCACTATACTCAATAAATGGAGCATTCTAATGCCTTCTTTTAAAAATGTGTTTAATTTGGTTGGTCCATGTAGATTGTCTAGGGACAACTGAAATAAACTGTGTACAAATTAAGGTGGCTAATAATTATTCCTAACTATCCTTTTCCTATTAGTTTTACATATGCTATCACCTCACATGATCCAGCAATCAAGCATACAACTTTAATGTATTTAACTTGTCCACAGTAAGAAACTCAAAATCGTATAAAACCATTTTATTTAGTGGTTATGATATTATGAAGTCCATTTAAAGACCTTCATCATCATCACCTATAAATTCTAGGTGATGTTAATTCTTCCTTCAGGTCTATCATAATGCAGTCTGACTATTATTCCTTACTGTTTCACAACCTATAAACTAAATGGTAGCTATCAACACCAGCAACACACCCAGTATGTAATAGTTGAAAAAGAAGATTAAACTAGTAATGACCACCTTAATTGTTCCTGTGCTTAAAACAAAAAAGAGAGAAGGAACAGTATGTATTATATAATATATGATATTTTATATTTAGTATATATAAATATACTAAATTAGTATATTTCATTGCCACACATCCTATATTCCTTTAACTTTCAGACAACACTGCAGTTGGATAGGGATTTTATTTCAAGAGAGGTGATCTTCATTCCTTTGGGGTCTGAGTCCTTGGTAGTCTTGCCAATATGAAATTGAGGTTATTTTCTATTAACCTGATCTATTGGATGTGATGATATAAAGAGTTGCCCAGGAAGTCTCCCAGTTCCAGTGGTATACCCATAGTCCTTGCAAGCACAAAATACAGTAGAAGCCAATTACCTCTTTAGACTTACTGTCAGCAATTTGGCTAATATTGGAACCATTTCCCAATTGTTACAACAGTAGCCCAAGAAGCTAGAAATGTCTATGTGGCAATCTCAACTGCAATTTAAGCGTTATTGTTCAGCTAATTGGATATGTCATTCTCTTGGGAACTAAAAACTACAGGCTGGCAGAGTTCAGTTATTGGGATGGGAAACAAAATTTGAAAGGGATTGATTCTCAGACCTATATATTTGCATATGGAGGAAGCAGCATCATTTGTGGGTCACTGGTTTAAATCATATGACTTTAAAGTTACACAGCAATTTGCAAGTTGATGTCTTATGATAGGAAATATTTAAATAGGTCTTTCCACCATTCATTAAAGCTAGCTCTTTTTGTTTGTTTTTGCATCATAGGCTGCTAATAATTCTAATTATCTCAATGGCATTAGACATTGCCTCCCTACATTCATTGTAAAATGATGTCATTTGGTTAGATACAAATGTTATTGTGAAGACAATAAATGTTTGTCTTCAAAGCATTTAACAAAATAATGGATGATAGTGTTCTTAAAAACATAATGGGTAGGGAAAGCAAGTCCAGGACAAGAGTATATTCTAGAGGCAGGTGAAGTGGAAGGAGTTTGATGTAAATAAGATAGCAGCTAATTGCTGAATCCTCTTGATTTGGGGTGCCAAATTAAGGTGGTGGCTCAGGGTTGCTATCTATCACTGGAAACTTGTATTAGTTGTGATGGTATACAAGTTAGCCAAGGTGAGGTGCACATATAAATCTTTTTTTTCTAATATAAATTTTTAATACTAAATTAAGTTCTAATTTTGTTTATGGCTTTCCACTGGTTTTTTTTTCTTTTCTTTTCTAAACTTTTCTTTTTTTTCTTTTCTTTTTTTGGAAGGAGTCACTAAATGTAATAATTAATAGAGATTATCATCTCTAGGGAACCATGCATTTTGAGTGGGAAAAAAAGTCACAGTAAATCCCTTTTTTCTGGTTTCTAGTTCTGAATTATAGTGATGATACATATTCCTTGAGTTGTCAAAAAGAAACAATTTGGAGGCCTTCGGAGGCTCAATTTAGTAAAGGTAGAAAATTATGGAAATCAGATTATAGGACTTAACAATGGAAGGAAGAAATAAAGATATGGATATGATTACTTTAGGGAAGTCTGAAAGTGGAAAGTTGCAAAATGATGTCTTACTGAGCAGAGATGCAGGCTCAAGTAATGACCTTTAAAAATGAGAAATAAACAATTTCCATTTGTTGTCAGGGGCTGAGTAGCTGGGAAAGAAGGAATGCATCAGGAACCATGAATCCTAGTTATAGTTCTGAGGTTATCTGTGTGACCTTGAGCATTTTGTTGGGTGTCTCTCTGACTCACACCGGTCATTTTATAATGGTAAATTAACAGCTTTGCCCAAAGTTTATCAGAGTAATTACATCTGGTTTGGTCCTGTATAAGTTATCTATGTAATTTGGAAGGGAGTTGGGATTATTTTTCTTATTGAAGATCCTGTTGTCCTTGGTAACCCCTTGAATTCTGGCCATTTAGGATTAAAGTATATAAATAGCTATGAAAAACATCCCCTTGGCTCAGAAGGTAAATAATTGGTGGCCTTTTACAAGCCTTAGCTAACATCCTACACAGAAAATGTCCTACTGCTGCCAGTCTTGCAAAGACAGCACCATGTGGCCGAACAAAATGCATTCTGTTCTGCGTCATGCATCATCAACAAAATTGCCACTTAAGCCCTGATTCCAGAATCTTTATTGTTGGTTCTAATTTATGAAGCAAACATCAGAACACAGCTTGATTTTTCAGATGCCAAGATGAGTTGGCAGTTGCTAAAATCTTGTTTTGACTTGCAAACTGATTGTATTTGAGCTTAAAGCTGTGAGGGAGGCACAAATATGAGACACCAATGTCCTGTGAAAATTTCTAGCTTTTAACTTTTGGAAATAGAATTCTTGTTAGGAAGGAATAATGATTGGGAAGTAGCCTTGCAGATTTTTTTTTTAACATTAGTTTAACATTTGACTGAATAAGTAAGTAAATAAAAGTTCTAGCACCTGAGTGTGCATTTAATGGACTCATTCAGAATAGGAGGCGACTCGAGGGCTAGATGCTATTATTTGTGTAGAAAATTAAGAACCTATTTGAGTCAAACTGGTAGCATTGAGAAGGAGAATATCAGGGCATCCTTTGGATTGTATTGAGAGAAAGCAGACACCTTTCTGGTCTGGAACCACCTGAATTGTGGTTCCAGAAGTTGGTTGAGACAGCTGCTGGTCTTCCAACTGTTTATGAAAGGCTGGTATAAAGTGAGATTTGAGAAACAGTCTGAGGTGAAGTAGAAGAGTTCTTCAAGAGTAGGGCTCCTAAGATGTAGGGATGAGGGCTATCTGAGGAAAGACTTAAAGTTTGATTTTAGGTATTATATCTTTATTTGATCATTCAAGGCCTTACATAACCTTGCCTTATCTCTTTTTCCCACTGTAATGCTAATGTTTTCTTTCATGCGTGTATCATGCTTTTCAATATAGCAATAATATATAGAATTCCTTCAGTTTCTACTATATATCCTACAAGTGGCATTCCAAGTGTTACTTCAGTCACTTTCTACGAGAAATCTACAAGGTAGATATTATTATATCTGTTTTACTGATGAGGAGAACTGCGGCACAGGAAGGATAGTTCATTTGCCAAAAGTCACACAGCATGTCCATAGAATGGGCAGGGTTAAAAACTAAAACTGACTCCCTAGGTTATAATGGAGGATAAAAGTATTATGAGTAATATTCTAAAAAACGGAGAGAATAAGACAGCCCTGCATCAGCTTGATCAATGTAACTTGGAGTCAGGCCTCCTAGTGGGAGTAGCAGTGAATTAGTCGCTAGACCAATGAGGTGGAATTGGGGGGCAGGGAACAAGAAACAAACCCAAAACCAATACACTAAAGCCATGCCAAGACTAGTTCACATCATTGCTCAATATAGTAAGGGAGCAGAATAGAGTAGTTCAAAGCCCTGTGTGGTAGGAGGGAGAAAGAATGTCTCCAGTTTCTATAGAGGAAACCATTTATAGCTTTGGTAGAAAGACCTATAGTCCCCCAAAGACTTTGGTTCATGTCCTTATCTCTAGAATGTATGAATATGTTATCTTATACTGTGGAAGTGACTTGGCAGATGTGATTAAGTCAAGAATCTCAAAACAGGGAGATTATTCTGAATTATCCAGATGTGCTCAATGTAATCACAAGAGTCCTTAACATGAGGGAATGTGATGTGTCAATGAAAGCAGAATTGAGAGTGAGATTGACTGATTGATTTAAAGAGCTGGTTTTGAGGATGGAAGAAGGAGCCATGAACCAGGAAATCCAGTTGGCCTCTGGAAGCTAGAAAAGATAAAGAAATGAATTCTCTTGGGCCTTCAGAAGGAACACTGTACTGTCCACACCTTGATTTTAACCAAGTGAGACCCATTTCAGACTCCTGACCTCCATAAATGTAAGAAAATAAATTACATTGTTTTAAGCCACAAAGCTTATGGGTAATTTGTCATTGCAGCAACATAGGAAACTAAAACAGTGACCAGTAAGATGACTGTGTGAAACTCTGAGAAGGGAACATTTGTGTGTGTGGTATAGAGTTAAACAACTAATGAGGATAGAGGGAAGGAAGAATGGGGTAATGGATTAATAAAAAGAGAAATTTCTGTGCCTGTTTCCTCTAGAGTCACAGAAATGAGGTGTTGGTTCTTTGTTTATTTTAAATTCTCCTAACTCCTGAGAGAGTAGTTGTTTGCTGTAGAAATCACTCAAGTGTATACTACAATTAGAAGAATTTAAAGGAATGGCTTCCTCTGGGTGTATCTGATGTGCCAGAGGAAAGGTTTCTCGGTGTGTCTCACGCATGGAACCTGACATGATAGCTGTAATGCCTGTGGCTACCACATATCAACATGGATGCATTTCAGAAGTAGTGTTGATCTTAGGAGACGGAGAAGGCTTTCCTGAGTCAGTACTACGAGAAAACCAGAAGGATTTATAGAATAAACTAGGTCAAATGCAAGGGTCTAGGTGTAAAGGGTATTGAAAGAGAGAATGCAAAACATGGAACTCAAAACAAGAAACCGAATGTGTGAAGCTCTGCAAGTCAGTACTCTTGCTTAGTTTGCTTGAGGTGCTAAGCCCTAAGAAGGTGATGGTGAGTGACCAGAGATAAGCCTGAGGGTAAAGCAGGTGTTTGGATGTAAAGAGCAGCTGTTCATTGAAGCCTTTGTGTTTTAGAAGGCTCATTCCTGCTAGAAAGTAAGTTTCATAATGGCAGTGGCTATGTTGATCTCATTTGTTAATAGAGTCTTAGTGCATAATACAGTTCTTGAAACACAGTGGAGTTCCGTAAATATTTGCTAAGATGAAAGTAAAGGATAAAGAAAGTGTGGAAGGGGACAAAAAGGAGGAAAGTGAGGGAGTGAGGGAAAGAAGGAAGGAGGGTAGCAAGGGAAAGGACAGGGCAAGGACAGATTCCAGCAAACGAAGCCCTGTAAGAATGGTAGGTCTATTAGTGGCATCACCAGGAAGCACTTGCTGCTTGCTTTTGTCTCTGCCCTATATTTCTAGGGCTCAGTTTTATTAGTCTGCTTTGTACAAAGAGCACTGAATATAGACAGACTCCCAAGTTACAGTCTTAGCAAATTCTGTGGCCTATAAAGGGGGTACTGACCTTATTTCTCAGTGTTCTAGTACAAAGGACAATGCCTGTGAAAAGTGTTGATTTACCTCCTTACTCTTCCCTAACTTTTAAAACTTTAGTATTTTCACTGATACTGATAGCATTTACTGTGATGGACACAAAAGACAAAACAATGAACAGGACTAGATGGAGAAGACTCTGGTAGATACACAATAGGACCAGCTGGGATCCTATCTAATTTCTTTGCTCAGGAAAGTCTAGTTCTGCACTCCCATCAGGAAAGCTGCAGAATGTGTGATTATCCCTAGCTTTTAACAGATGAGCAGCTAGTAAGTTTCTGGATTTGGTGTTTTCTTGGGAGGACTTTGGTTGATACTGACACATGCCATATGGCTGACTTTTGATGCATGTCTGAGATACTTGTCCTATCATAATGCCTGGTTGAATGAATGAAATGAAATGAACAGGAAAGTTCTCAAGAAACTTGAGAGTTGAAATTAGACACTTCAGTCACCATAGCACCTGTGTAGGAAAGCATTAACTCAGTAGGCCTGGGTTGCTCAAATTCTGCAAATTTCCCCCAAAAAACTGTTTTCAGGATTGGGTCTTAGCTAATCCATGGGACCTGGGCTTTGAACCTTTAAAATGTCAGCCTGGTAAGTGTTTTTATATGCTTGAGGTTTGGGGACATGCTGTGACAGTTTGACCAGAGAGTTTATGTTAACGAAATGATTAATGGTGAACACTTGTTTTTGCTTTGGGAGGTCTGGAGTATGAGTAGCTGAACTAGTCATGTTTAAGTGGCTAACTAAACCCCAGTAAAAATTCTGGATTCAAGGGTAGGGTGAGCTTCCATGTTTGGCACTGTTTTACATGTATTGTCATGCATCATTACTGGGAGAATTAGGCGCATCTTGGTGTGACTACTAGGAGGTAACACTTGGAAGCTTGTGCCTAGCTTTTCCCAGCTTTGATTCATGCCTTTTTCCTTTGCTGATCTTACCTTTATCCTTTCACAGTAATAAACCATAACCATGAGTGTAACCATGAGTATATCATCTTCTGAGTCTGATTCCTCCTATGAATTATCAAGTCCGAAAGTGGTCTTACGGACCCCTGACACAGTACTTTTATATAAAATATAACAAAACTTTTTAGATAGAATGTAGTATAGTGCCAAAAGTATAGATCAGAAAGATTGTTAATTCCTCATTCAGAAATATTAAATAATAAATGTATTAGTGTTTTTCCAGAATGAATTACTGTATCTCTATGTAGTAAAGATGGAAAATATATTTTCTTAATGGTTGGCACTAGAATTCCTTTTAGAAGATAGCCCTCTTTCTTTGGGAGAAGATCATGAAAGCTGTTTGGGATACAAAAGAGACTGAGTGTATGAGTATAAAGGCAGTGAGTATAAAGAGATACTTATTATCTATACAAGAAAATGGGAGGGATATGCTCCTGAGAGAGGGGTAAAAGAAGAAAAAAGAAATGAGTGGTAGTCAAAAACAGGAGCCAATAAATGCCAATAAAATGGCACAATCCTGCCATACTCCTTGGAATGAAATGGCCATGGAAAAAATATCCTTATGGGAAGGCTAAAGGAAAATGTGAGGCCAGGAAAATCTAATACCCAATTGAAAATATTTGCTTTATTAAAATGTCAACTATTTCTTGATGTCCTCAGAAATTTAACAAAGTATACTTACCAATGAGTGTGGTTTTGTAACACTTGAGGAAAATTTTGTCTAGAGTGATACAGTTCAGAGTAAAGATAGTAGGCAGGACAGTAAAGTATGCAAACTAATCAAATGGATAGTGAAAGCCTGTGAATATTACTATTCTATTCCTCAATAATTTATAAAACTATCAGAGCTTTTGATGTTGAAGTGGGATGGAATGAAGATGGGTTTAAATTGATCTTATCTCATCCTCAAAGTGGAAACTAGAGTGTATCTAGGTTACAGCTATTATCACAAATAACTGACTAGAGTAATTGCCTATGAGGAAGGAAGGGATATTGAAGATTATCTTCTTTTTTAAGATTTTATTTATTTATTAGAGAGAGAGAGAGAGAGAGAACAAGCAAGGGGAGTAGTAGAGGGAGAGGGAGAAGCTGGCTTTTGCCTGAGCAGGGACCCCAATGTGGGGCTTCATCCCAGGACTCTGCAATCATGACCAAAGCTGAAGGCAGATGCTTAACCAATTGAGCCACCCAGCCCAAAGATTATTGTCTTCTTGACAGCCGACTTCCTTGTTTGAATTCATCACATAAGGTGGGCCCTCAGGTTCCCCAGGGAACAGATTCTGAGACTGATATTTGCTTGCAGAAGATTTATTGGGGAGTGCTCTCAGCAACGACACAAGTTGGAAGAGAGTAGGGAGAACAGGATTGGGGAGAAAGAGGATATGAACAGTGGTCTTAGTCCGTTGCACAGAATGTTATGGAGCTAGAATGTCCTTAGGACATGTCCTTAGGGGAGGCAAGAAATCAGGTGTTTGTAGCCTCACATAGATCAGTCATTGGATCCAAGCTGCCCCCTAGGGAGAGAGAATACCATTATGCAAACCAGCTTCTTGACAAAGGATAATTCCTGGGAAGAGGCTCATTTGTGAGTCTCAATGGGAGCACTCAACAGCTGTAGGCATGAATGCCTCTATCTTGAATCCCTCCCAAATTCCCTCCATTTGGGAATCAGAGTTTAGCAAATTTAAGAGTTCCTTCTGTGTACATAGAACTGCTGTTGTTGAGGCTAAAAAATTGTCATGCTGCCTGTTGTAATGATACTCATAGTCCAACAGGGGGAGATAGATATGTAAAAACAAATCAATCATAGCAATAGAGTGTGTGGAAGGCACAGAAGTAAAAGAAAGGTGGGATACCACATGACGCAGCAGTATCGATATCTACCAAGGGAAAGTGCGAACATATGCTCTTGCAAAGAATTGCATGTGAATGTTCATAGCAACATCATTCACAATAGACAAAAGCTGGATTGGCTAAGTATTCATCAATTGATGTATGGATAAACAAAACCTGGTATATTCATGCAATGGAAACTCTTCATTAATTAAAAGAATGAAGTATTGAAAAATGCTGCAACTCAGATGAATCTCAAGAAAGGATATTATTCTAAATGAAAAAAGCTAGACCTAAAAGGACGCATATTGTCTGGTTCCATTTATGTAAAATACCCTGAAAAGGTAAATTTTATGGAGATGGTAGATTTACAGTTGCCCAGGGTTGAAGATGAGAATGGAGAAGGACTGTAAAGGGGCACGCATTTCTTTCTTGGGTGATGGAAATATTCTAAAATTAGATCGTGGTGATGCTTGCATAGCTCTGTAAATCTACTAAAAGTCACTGAATTGTATACTTCAGACATGTGATGTTATTTCACTTAAATCATTCCTCATTAAAACTGTTAAAAATGGTAGTGAATTTTAAAATATATGGGAGAGACTCATTTAGCTAGATTGAAGTGAGGAGATAGAGAATCTACGAGAGAATTAATGGCACCTAAGAATAATTTTTCAGAATAAATATATTTTTCTTCTGTGTAGAAATGCCAGGAAAGAGTATTTCAGGTGGAAGAAATAACATACACAAAAGTATAAAGGAATATGCAGTTTAGGAATGTTTAGGGTGTTTTCTTTGAGTGTGAAGGGTAGAAGGGATAAAGAGCAGTTAGCATATAATCAGTACTTGGGACTCACTTCATGAAGGATATTTTATGCCATGGTAAAAATTCTGAAAGTTCTTAAGATCTTTGCAAAAGCCTGTTTCTATACCCTAATGCCCTTCCCGTGGTCTTGTTCGTTTCTTTTAATATCTGGCTCTTTCTCATTCTTCAGGCTTTAACTTAAAAATAACCTTTTCTGTCTTCCCTGGTCACTTTACATCAAAAAGTTCTACTCTCTGCTCATCATCCTTCTCCATCAAAAAAACACTATTTATTTTTATTTGTTGTCCACGTATTTTTGTTTATAGATTTTCAGTGCCTCATCAAGGACTAAGTGGGGATTAAGTCTATTTATTTACTGGAGCTAGGACACTAAAAACTAGACCCTGACTTTCCCACTTTTTTACTGTGTGACCTTGGAACATCTTAGTTGACTCACCACGTTTCAAGTTTTTCTTCTGTAAAATCTGGTGTATTTAACATGTATTTTCTAGTCTTAAGGTGAAGATTAAGTGTTATAATCGATATAAAAATGCTTCGTAAATGTTAAATTTTCTGAAAATTTATTGAATTATAGCAGCAATGAATAATGTATTGATAAGTTATTACTAATTTATTAGAAGTTAACTCTCCCTTTAAATTTATTGAAACCTCATAATTTGTTATTGTTAAGGTATTATTAATAAATAATTATACATTAAGGTATTTAATATTCAGGGTGTATTTTATGCACACTAGTTATTCCTGTGACTTACGTTTTACTAACATCCTCAGGAACATAGGAATTAAGTGCTCTCATATAAGTAGTTCCAGTGAACTACAGTTTAAAGAGGTTTGTGTTTGCCTTTTGTATTTTCTGACTTAATGAATCCAAGAGATTCTCTTAATGAATAGAAAGAATTACTTTAAAAATATATTTATGTGTTAAAGCACTGCACAAAGTGTGTAAGACAAAAGTGACTCAGATATGGATCTAGTCTTTAAGGGGTTTGTATTCTAGAAGGAATGATAAGCTTTAAAAAATAAGAATGGAAGGTAGAAATAAAAGTACGGTATGAAAGATGCAAATATGTGTTTGGAGGAGGGAGAAAGTATCAAATAGAGTGAATAGGGAGGGTTTCAGTTACATAACTGTGTTTGGAGTGACACTTTGATGATAGATTAATTTTCCACCAGGCAGTGTGGTGGGAAAGTGGTTCAGTAGACATTCCAGGCAGGAGAAAAAACATAAACAAACCCAGAGTTGTGGACAAGGTATGAGATCTCTGTCTGGATACATCGGTAGCCAGGTGGCTAGGAAAATAGCAGATAAAAATAAAGATGAATATTAAGGAATAAAAAGACATCAATGGCTTGTTCTCTAAGGGGCCAGCTGATCACTTAGGGAGAGCAGTCAAAATGGAGTGCTTCACTCACTTGACAAGCATGTATTGAGTGTCTGAATTATGCCATGTAGAAGCCAAATTGCACTGGCTGTATTAATTACATTGTATGAGCTCTGTAAAAGTTACACAGCATGAAAAATACACAGATGCTATATATAAGATTAGATTTTTAAAAATGGGGAAGCAGAATGGATAAACACATTTGGACACACACAGGTACATCATTTGATTGAACAGCTCAGAGAAATACAAATATTTGAGAAGATGGAATGTTTGAAAGTCAGTGCTACTCTCACAGAGTTTCATACCCTTTTCTGAAAAGCTAAGAATTTCTTTTTCTTCCCTCTCCCTCTCTTCCTTCCTTCCTTCCTTCCTTCCTTCCTTCCTTCCTTCCTTCCTTCCTTCCCTCCCTTCTCCCTCCCTCCCTCCCTCCCTCCCTTCCTCGTGCTCTTTCTTTCTCTCTCTCCTTCTCTCTCTCTCTCTTTCTCTTCTCTTCTCTTTCCTTCCCCTCCCCTCCCCTCCCCTCCCCTTCCCTCCCCTCACCTCTCCTCTTCTCTCTCTCTCTTCCTGTATGGATCATCCTGTGGCCATTCTTTTGAGTATTTTGAATTCATTAATAAAGAAAATTGAAGCTTCCATTTGGACACTATTTAAGAATAACATAGGCTTTTGAAATTACATTAAAAATGGATTCATTTTAGGGAATGCTTTCAGGCTTTTTAACTAAGCCTTTTCTAAATTTAGTTCACAAGGAATGTTGGTATTTTTTAAATTGGTATTTTAGAGTAAATACTATGTTTCTACTTTTTACTAACTTCTGTCCCTTAGGGCAAAGTGTTTGTCTTGTTTCTGCCTTCTTATTTCCTTATCAGTACAGAGCCAAAAGAACACTTAGTGCTAAGTTTTATAGAGAGAATAAATTTTTATAAATTTATACAAACTGTTAACAAATGTTAATACTTTACTATATCTATTCACATCTGAAAAAAAGGTAAAAAATACAGTTCAGGATATACTGGGTTAAGGGTGGTCATGTAATATCTGAACAGAGATGTTTGGTAAGCAGGTTTGACAGGAAACTGTAGGAAAATGCTTGAGAATCATTGGTTTATGAAGAGAGCAGAAGCTATGTGTGTTGATGGTGGGCTTGATGACTGACTGGGAATATAGAGCATATTGAAGAATAAAACTCTAAGAATAACATACAGATATAGACTTAAATATATAGATTATAGATATATGTCTCTTTGTAGACATAACGGGAAAAATAAGAGGAAGGGGTCAATCAAAGGGGATGACTAAATGTTTAGTTTTCAGGTCTCTGCCATGTATATTTCTGGGCTGATTTCATTAAAATCCATAGCTTTGGCCACACTTACAAACTGATAACTGAGCTCTGGTGGCCAATGACATGATTCCCATGTTACTGTTACAATACAAAATTTCTAAAAAGTGGCCTAAGGAAATGAAGCAACCACGCCCAAGTCACATAGGTAAAACTGTGATATCTTTCCATTTTTTTTTTCATTCTCATTACCCATCCCCTACACAATATATTTAAGTAATAAGTTCCCTGGTCATAACTGGATTATTTTAGTAGCCTTTCATCTGTAACCATTCTCCAGAAAAATATATTTCATCTACATCTAGATTAGTGTTTCTAAACAGTGGTTCTTATTCTGTAATGTCTTTGCTCAAACATGTTTACTTGCTTTTCATTCCCTATGGAATCAAGTCCAAAATGCCTAGATTGGTATTAGTAGCCCCCTAGTATAACCTCAACTAACATTTGTAATCTTGTTTTTCAATTAACTTAGTAAATACTAAGCATTTATTATTTGTCAAAAACTGCTAGACACTAGTTATGCAGAGCTATATAAACCAGTTATATACTTACCCTTGGAGATCTTAAAGACAGTAAAAAATATAGACATTGGACAAATAATCCTAATTGTGATAAGTATTATGAAAGGGGAAATGTAAGGTGAGAACAAAGGTTAGATTTAGAAAAAAGTAGTAGAAGATGAGGCTTTAGATAAAAGCAGTAATAAGAGCCAGGAGGGCCTCCAAAGCTACGTTTGAGGTTTGAAACTTTAAGAACAATGGAAAATCACTGCAGATATTTAAGCTTTGCAGGCAATTGATCATAATTGCATTAAAATAATAATTTGATTATAATGTGCAAAACTGGAAGAAGGCTGTCTAGAGGCATTTTGGGGAGAGAATTTTAAAGGAATCCAGATGTGATTCAATGTTAATATTCATTATGTTTTTGGAAGTTGATATGGAAAGAAGTTAAACAGAAAAAATCTCGAAAGAAGAATTGGCAGGACTCTATTAATTGTCTGTATTCTTTGAGTATGGTTTGTTTATTTACGTTTTCTTATTTGGTCTCACTCTTTATGCTGGCTAGAGAGAGAGTTCTAACATGACTGAGAAGATGGACTAAATAATCTATACTTTTCTTCCTTCCAGTTTTGAGAATTCCTACCTTAATATTTGGGTTCTAGGTTGATCATCTTGATTTATCAGAATATCATGCTATCAGGCTGGGATCAAAAGGTAGATCTGCATCTATGTTCTCAGGCCTTTCTCATTTAAATCCACTTTGTGGTTTCAAAATGTACCTTAACAAATATCTAAAAGTTCATAGTTTAATTTCACGGAATACCAGATTAGAGCATAGACAATCTGCCCCACCCCAGTTTTACTGAATCAACACAAAACTGACATTTGAGGGATACCAAGTTAACAGTATTCTCTCTAGGAAAAATGGCTTTCAACAAAGAAGGATGACTATATCTCAAACATGATAAATACCTATTTTGGCTAAGCGATCTTTCATTTTGTTCTTCCTGAATATATTTCATATACTGCCCAGATATTAACATAAAAGATCCATAACCTATATGTACCACTGATGCATGGAAACTATTAAGGCTTCTCATGAGCAAAAGAAATACCATCAACATCTTTCATTGTGAAAAATTGCATTTCCATTCTCAGAAGTGTTATATATTGGAGTAGGTATGTCTGGCACGTTTCTGAAAGGTTAGAGTGTCAGATCAAGTTTAGCAGGTAGTATCCTTGCGTTCACTCTGAATTCCGTGGGATTACATTGAGACATTCTGATTTTCTTTTCATAGTTGCTCTGCAGTTCACTGACTTCATAGTAGCTCTTTAGAATGTGAGTGGTCCTGAGCCTACCTCTGAGAAGTTATCTGCATATTAATATGAATCTCTTTTCAGGAAAAAAACAACCTTGACCTTCTGAATTCTACCTATTGGGGAAGGCTATGGATCATGAATTACTAACCTATTCATATTAATAAACTGTGCTGGTGAAATCATATTCATTTGCATAAGCTGCTTCTCTCTGTAGCCCATGAAATTAACATTGTTTAATGGCTGGAAATAAGATCACCTTTGGCTGTGCCAGTCATACTCTCATCTCCAAAGGAAAATATAAAGGGGTCTTGACTCAGTAAGCAGAAAACTATTTTAAATTACAAGTACTGTCATTAGACAACCAGTGTGAGCCCAAGTGACAAAAGCACTGCCAACTCTAGGTAAGTGTAGGATTCTAGGGCAAATGTTAGCATATAAAGCCCTTTTCTACTTAGCTTGCTTGACGACCATTTTATTCAACATGTATTTTTTTAATTGAATGCCTACTTGTGTGGTAGATATCATGACAGTTCCCAGACCTTCCCTTCAAAAGCTTGATAGTTTATAGTGGGAAAGAAATATCCAACATTGTCCTAGAGGCTTGGAAACTTTTAAAAAGTTTCTTCCGATCTCGTTCTTGACTTGTCATGGTGTGTTTTTAAATTTGGCTTTTACTGTTGTCCTAAGTGAAGAAAAATGAAAATTTTAATATTATCATGAATTTTTCTATTCATCTTTATATTGTGCAATGCCAGCTTAAATGCAAATATAACAGCATTTCACTAGTGAAATCACCAAAATTACACAATTTTTTTCAAGAACAAAGAACAAGAACATGCATTTGTATTTTGTTTTTATCATAACAATGGAAATGCCACACAAAACTAACTCAACCGTTTCTTTTTCACATCTTGATATGTGTACATTCTACTACCACTCTCAACATTCAGCTTATTGTTCAGTAAAAAGGACTGAAAAACAACTATAGGTTTTCCTGTCTCTTCCTTCCTTCTATATCATCACATTTAAGGAATAGCCAGTTAATAAAGGGAAGTAACACAAATAAGAAAGGATATGGTAGGATTTTTTGGTCATTCGTGCTTTTCAGAATACCATTGCCTTCTTTTTTGCATTAAAGGAGGTTCTTCAAACACAAAGCATGCACTCTCAAAACTATCAGTGAACCTATTTACTTATTTTTAGATATAACACACATACCTTGTAATTGCTTGGAGTTTTGTTGAACTTCTACCCATTGTGGATTCAGTGAAATTCTGTGCTCATTGGGTCATTACAAATGCTATGTGTGGATACAGTAGCAATGAACTGCAGACATATACAATGTGTGTCTCCTCTATTCATGTACATGCTCCATTGTTCTGCTGGACTTATAAAACATAGGTTCACAGATAAAATTATTAAGAATTTCAAAAAGGCAACAATAGTGCATTAAACTAAGTGAAGCACCCTTCTGAGGACTGGAATCTATGTTACTGCACATGTTGAACAACCATGAAACTGGCATGATATGGTAACTCTAGGGTGCATGGGACAGAAAAACGTTATGTGGGCAAGGATTGGGCCCAGTTTGTAAATGAACACATATGCAAAGCTATGAATTTTGGAATTGAAACTGTCTGATATAAGAAACCAAAACAGTTTCATGTATGGCAGTACTATATCACATTTAGGTTTTACAAAGCTAACCCTGAACGTGATATTGAAGAATGCATAGGGGGAACTAAATGATGCTAGTGACAGAAAGACTGTTAGAGATGTAAAGCTGTATACGAATGACAGCGCTGAGAAAGAATCTTTAGAATTTGGTACTTTAATTTGAGAAATGAGGTAGGGAGAAGTATGGGAACAAAACTGGTTTCTGAAGTAAGCTTAGCACTTAGTTTTCAACCTGCAAATCACACATTCCAGCTCTAAGTCTCCTAAGTTATAATCAGTAACTGTGTAACATTATATGTATTTCTCTTCTTTCAGTGTCTTAGAACACTGATGACAAGTGTGCTTAGAATATATAGCAAATCTCATTTGGCAAGAATGTGTTGTTAACTGAGCTCATTGGAATCTTTTTAAAATGAGTGGGCTAAAAATTTCATCGGGGCACTGTGCTTATAGTAGGTGATAAATATTTTGAACACGAAAGGGCAATGACCTGTTCATATTCCAAAAGCCAGAAAATATGCTACATATGCAAAGCAACCCTTGAAATCCCATGGTTTCATGTAGTTCACTGATAATTAGGGATGCAGTTTTAAAGATTTTTCAAATAAAGAAAATCCATTTCATGTCTTGAGTCAGTGATTAAGAATGAGAAATATGAAAGATATCGCCTTTCCAGCTGTCAGGATCAGCTCTCTCCCAGTTAGAATGGGTGAGATGTGTTAATCACTCAGCTGGTAGTTTACTACCAAAGCTGGTACCTTTACTTCCAAGGTGTTAATTGAAAAGGTGGCATACTCAATTTTTCATCTTATTAGCCAAGATGCTTATCTGAGACTTTTGTTGTTGTTGTTATTTTAAAGCATTCCTTAAAATGTTATCTCTTATCGTAAGGATATTTTTATTACCATTTTTTGGGGGGACAATCTCTTACCTCCTTAAAGGATGGTGGTTTTTAACCCTAGCTACATGTTAGAATCACCTGAGAAGATGCATCACAATGTACCATATCCCCATCCAGAACAATTAAATAAGAATTTCTGGGAGAGAGTCCCAGGCATCTGTCTTTTTCAAAAAGCTTCCCAGGTGATCCTAAAGTATAGTTCAGGTTAAAAACAACTCTGATTATTTTTCCTCAGATACTCAGAAACACAATTTTCATCTCAGTTCAAAGTAAATCTAATGAAAGTAAAAGAAGGAAAAATGGTTCAATCAATTGGAGGTAGAAATATTTCAGCCATTAAAGAAAACAAACTTTTTTTTTCTTTTTTTGTTTCTCTTTTGTGTTTCTTTCTTTCTTTCTTTCTTTCTTTCTTTCTTTCTTTCTTTCTTTCTTTCTTTCTTTCTTTCTTCTTTTTTGAGGGGGTTCTCTTTTTCAAATTAAGAAACACAAATATGTTTCTTTAATAATAGTCAACCTAGTAAAAAATCAGTAACAATGCTTGAATACCATGGTTTTAAAGGGCATTAATCCCCTTATTCTCAGTTTCTTTCTATTCCTATTAAAATTTTTTTTCCCTATTTTCTTTGCTTAGAGACTTATTTAATTGTTCTTAGAACTAGCTTAGAAGATATGAGAACACTATTCTCCAATAGCATATAATCTCCTTAATGTAATTATTGAGCTGTTTCTGGAATTTTCTCTATTCAGATAAATTTTCAAAGACCTAAGCATGGAGATTACTATTTATCATGAAGATTTTTATAGTGGTGTAGTAGATATTACTGCAGTAATACTACATGATAAGCAATCTCCAAAATCCTAGTAGCTTATATCAACAAATATTAATTTTTCTACGAATGGGTTTTGGGTCATCAATAGTTTTGCTGATCTTGGCTGTGTTAGGCTGGGCGTGGCTCTAGCCTGCAGGTGACATGTGGATCAGCTTCACATGTTTCCTTCTGTGGCTGTCAGGAGCAGAAGAGAACTGGGGCATCACCCCTATTAAACACAGCTTATTACCATTCTTATTGTAAAATTTTCATTTTTATCCTAGAAGGCAAGGATATGGGTTCGGAGTAGGAATTGCTGGAAACCTGAGTTCAGAAAACTTGATCAAGTTTCTTGGGAATATGGCTGGAGTATAGAAAATCAAAAGAAATAGTTGCATATTTTAGAAAAGCTGTTGTCTATGTTGATGTTATTCACTGTCTGTCTTAGGACAATTCTTCAGGCATGCTTTAGATGAGCTTCTTAGACCTCAGAACTCACTGGGTTTTCTTTTGAGTAGTCCACCTCAACCTAGCTTCTCTTGCTGTTAAGAGTTTAGGCGATGTCAGAGGAATGTAGATGTAGAAACTGCCTGACAGCTTTTGATCTTTTAGAGATAGGTAGCATCAATTTATGGTATCTTTTAATATAATAAATTTAGCACTGGAAGTTATAGCTTCTTTCTGAAGGTCTCCATGAAATATTTATTTCTGGTTTGTAAGTTGTTTAATTTTGTCATCCATAAAAAAGATAAGTATGCTATTTCACTTATGGGATAGAATATTTTTTCACATGATCATCTTGAAGATTTTGTGCTTGTGGCAGGAGAAATGAGTTTTTTTCTTAAAATGTCAATTTTATATTCTTCAAATAGCATATTTCTCTGAGTTTCCATTTTTAGATAGAGTAGAATGTGCCGTTTAAACAGAATGGTCTATTTTGTGGTGAAAAAAATTGATGTTAAAGTGAAAAAGAGCAATAATTCAATACTGCAGCATGACGTGCACTTAGAGAAGATGGAATAGGGTGGTTCGGAGAACCTCAAGCTATACCTATAGTCAGTTCTTACTTCTATTCCTCAAACCCAGCTCCAAAACACTGCCAATTCACTTTCTTTAGTACTGTTTAGCCTCAAGGTACTGAGCTCTATCAGTCTTTGTAGGGGTAAACTAATTTGCAAGATTTCTCTGGGAGACCCATAGAATATAAAACTTGGTATATTTTCTTGAAAATTAAAGAAGCTGTGTGATCTGATCTTTTCTGTACTGATTTGAAGTCTCTATAAAATCAAGGAAATTAGCTGGCAGATTAAACCACCACTTCAGATTTTTTTTTTAATAGTGGATTTTGCAAAACTACAACAGCTGATGACAAAGATTTCCCACTGGGTTTCTTGCTCTGCCAGCACAACTTCTCTACATATCATATGTAGCTGGGCTGGTTCCCCATATTACTGAAGTGTCTCCATGCCATGCTGGAGAATCGAAAATGAATAAATAACACTACAAATATGTGGGTACTTCACTATTTCCTCTTTTTCTCTGGTCTTTGCTTCCTCTCTTTACCACTTTCCCTCACAACTTTCTTTCCCTCTCATTTATTTCTTGCATATTTTTAAAATTAATTTGGTTGTCACTGAAAAACATTTGAAACAAGTGAAAATGAAATAAAGGTCCAGGACCATTTAGGGAAGTAAAGGGAAAGAACACCCACCATTATGGAATGTCTTAACCAAGTTTTCTCATTTCCCTTCACAAACTTACATGACAGATATTGCTTTAATTTTTCCACTTGAAGAAATTGAGACCAATGCACCTTAAGTTGAAAGATTTAACTCTAGTATTTGTTTCTAGGTCTATTTTACATTAAATCTCCTTTTTTTTTTCCCTCCCACCACCGTGCTGAAAAGGAATTGGTTGAAAAATTTTTGTTCTTTCCTGTGATTTTACTTCTACCTTTTAAACCTACATTGCTCTCTCCTTTTTTTTTTTTTTTTTAAAAAAGGATTTATTTAAGAGAGAGAGAGTGTGGGGGTGGGGAGAGGCATAGGGAGAGGGAGAGACAAACTTAAGTAGACTCTGCACTGAGTGTGGAGCCTGAGGCAGGGCAGGGAGTCCTACAGGGACTACCCTGAGATCAGGTCCTGAGCAGAAACCAAGAGTCGGATGTTCAAATGGTGTGCCACTCAGGCACCCCTACATTTCTCTCTCTCTCTCTTTTTAAATATTTTAATTATTCATTTGAGAGAGAGAGAGTGCGAATGAGGCAAATGAGAGTGAGAGCATGAGTAGGGGTGGGAGAGGGAGAAGCAGACTCCCTGCTAAGTAGGGAGCCTGATGCGGGGCTCAATCCCAGGACCCTGGGATCATTACCCAAGCTGAAGGTAGACACTGAACCAACTGAGCCACCCTGGTGCCCCCCTCCTTTTTTTTAAGTTTTTATTTATTTAAGAGAGAGAGCATGAATAGGGGCTGGGGAGAGGGAGAGGGACAAGCAGACTCCCCACTGAGCAGGAGGCTGATGCAGGGCTGGATCCCAGGACCCTGAGATCATGACGGGAGCTGAAGTCAGATGTTTAACTGAGTATGCCACCCAGGTGCCCCCCCATTTCTTTCTATTTGACCTTGCTTAGCCCCTAGGCTGAGTGGATAAGAAAATAAATTTTATAATTAGTAAGATGACAAGGAACCCACCTTTAGATATAAATTGAGTGATCTATGGGATATTAGAATATCTTATTTTGGAAAGCAAAAAGTAGACCATGGATAGAGAAACCTAACCCTAAGATAATTTTAGAGTTAATCGGGTCAGCTTACTGGTGAGTACCTACCATGAGCAAAATACCCTATTGAAAATATAGAGATAAAAAGATGATTATTAATACAGAGTTTGTAGCTTCAGGGAGGGTCTTCAAATAAGCAAACACATATGAATATTCTAATCTATAGTACAAAGTGAACTAAAATAGATGCTATTATTAAGATAGGATTAATGGGTAGGGAAAATAGGATAAAGGAAATTCATTTTCATGAATTCAGTTATTTTGGCTCTATTTGACAAGAAGGTGACATTTGAAATTTTCCTTGAAATATAAGAAATTTGATGGGAGGAGAAGATATATATTAACATATATAATTGAGAATATAGTGTGAAATAGAAAATATGAGATGTTGTTTTGTTCTGGCTAGAGCATAGTAGAGTTCTTGAAGGACATAATGGAAGATAATAACTGGGAAAATGGATTGAGATTAGATTCTGAAAAGCCATAGTAAGAATTTGGGCTTCAATCAAGAGGCAATTAAGAATTATTGTTTTTTTTTGTTTTTTGTTTTTTGTTTACGTTAGAAAATAACATGATTTGACTTGTGCCAAAATAATTCTGACTCTGCATGTAGGATGTACTAGGAGGGGTCTATGGTCAGAGAGAAGAGTCAGAGGACTATTGCAGTAATGTGGATGAGAGAGGAGAGGTGATCTATTAGTTATCTATCACTGTATAACAGATTACTCTTGAACTTATCGTTTAAAATGGCAAACATTTATTATCTCAAAGCTTCTGTGGGTCAAAATCCCAGTGTAGCTTAACTGGGTGCCTCTAGCTCAAGGTCTTTAATGAGGCTGAAATGAAGTTGTTGGCCCTGGTTGCAGTCATCTCAAGGCTTGACTTGGGGGTGGTCCACTTCCATACTCATGCATAAGACTGTTTTCAGGCCTTAGGTCCCTAATGGCTGTGGTCTGAAAACATCAGTTCCATGATCCATGAGCTTGCATAGAGAAACTTACAACAAACAGCTACTAACTTCCCTCAAAACAAATAAGAGAGGATGCCCAAGACAGGAAACATAATATTTTTGTAACTTAATCTTGGAAGTAACAACTCATCAGTTCTGCCATGTTTTGTTCATTGCAAGCAAATTGTCAGATCCAGCCCAAATTCAAGAGAAGGGGATTACATAAGGACACAACCTTGAGTATGGATTTCCAGCCTCCAGAAGTATGAGGAAATAAATTTCTGTTGTGGCAGATGCCCAGTCTGTAGTACTTTGTTATGGCAGTCCTAGCAAACTAATGCAAAGATGATCTAAACAGTAGCTGGGAGTTAGGGGAGTTAGGGGAGGACAGGGCGAGCAGGAAAGGAAGGGAGGTTTAGAAGCATTGTGTGCACTGGGTGTGGTGCATAAACAATGAATCTTGGAACGCTGAAAAAATAAAATAAAATAAAAAATTATTTGAAAAAAAAAAGAAGTATTATGTTTTGTTCAGCCATGGCAATGTTAGTTCTTAGGGGGAAAAAGGGCAACTACCATGTAACAAAAAGAGATTCTTAAGTAAAAATCAAGTTAAACAAAACTATTTATCTTTGCTTGCTTGCTTACTTAGTTGCTTACTTTTTACTTACTTTGTGTGTGTGTGTGTATTTGTTTGATAGGGGTAGAGAACTGTTAGAGCACACACAATATAACTTGATTCCAGCCACACAATACCATCTGTCACAGGTTGAGTTCTTCAGAAGCAGATGCTAAAACAAAGATCGAGATGCAAAATGTAGGGATTGACAAAAGAAAGATGAAGCAGAACCTGCAAAGGAAGATGTCAAACTGTAATGCAAACACTTCTCAGGAGCTCTGGAAAAAGTATTGTCTGTTTAAATTATATTGGAGATACATTTGAGTTAAATTTAGGATACATTGGACTCAAATGCCTACGTTTTAATAATCCCCCAGATCCTATCAGTTCAGGCTGTCTTGGAAGGGCATGGCCCAAGGCAGCGTGGCTCTATAGCTGAGGCAAAAAACTGGAGATGCCCGCAGTTTTCTCATTATTCTCTCTGTAATTAGGCAGAAAGTTTTTTTCTTAAAGAGGATCAGGTGACACATCTCCAGGTTTACCAAAATTTTCCCTGTTGTGGGGTGAAGTAAATGTTATAAGTAGCATGATTACCTGAACTAAAAAACTAGGCTGTAAAAATAGATGAAATGTAAAAATGTAAAAAATATATATATATGGTTAATCAAAATAATACTTAATATTTAAAAAAAGCTGAATAGGTGCCATCACAATGCTATTGTCTATGGCATAATCTATTTTCATTTATTCTTCAATAAAGTTTTACTATTATTTTATGACAATATCTTCTTTCTATTATTATTTAAGATGAAAACCCTTAAGATTTAGACATATGAAGTTATTCCTTCAAAGTCATGCCATAAGTGGCAGACCCAGGGATATAAATCTAGGTCTCTTGACTCTAGAACCCATGATTTTAACTACTAATTTATATTCCAAGTTGACTGATGGTGTCAAACTTAAGGCATTTCTTAAATGATTCACTACAGGATTTTGTTCATATATCTGTACTATTGGATAACACTTTTAATGGCTGGATGGAGAGATATCAGCAGAAGAGCTTGTCAGATCTGTAGATAACAAAAAGCTGGGAAGGATAAAAAATACTTTGGACACAAGAATCAAAGAGATTGCTAGACTGCAATTTTGTTCAAAATTATCAAGATGAAATTTAGAAAGGAATACACATGAAATTTTACACTAAGGTTCAGCATTTTCCTACGCAAATTCTGAATGAGGGAAAACTAACTTAAGAGCATTCATGTGGGAAAAAAAGCCTTATGGGATTTAACTGACTCTAAGGCAACTCAGCAAAAAAGGAAAAAAAGACTAAGCTTGAATATCAACTAAACCTGAGCCTAGATCCTGGTTTCGGTACTCAAACTTGGCTGGATATTTTGACTTTTTGAGACTTTTTTTTTTAATCTAAAATGGGGATAGTAATAAGATCTGCCTTGATTACTTCAGAGATTTCTCGAGAATATTTTGTTAAAAAACACAAGTTAAAAGAGCTTTATAAATGTTATAGAACATGTAAAAGCCAAACATTTGCCATTATTTTATCATCTAATGTCAGACACGTAGTAAGTCGGCAATGTGAAGAATGAGATTAGAGCAGGGCTGTCCTAGAATATACCTAATTTTTACTGGACTACCTCCATTTCAGTCCCTCTCCTATGTGATTTGGGGTCTAGCTGTGGTCGAAGGCATAGTTTCACAGAGGTAGACCATTGGAAAAAGTGGTTGTAGTTAGATCTTGGGGACCTGAGCCCAAGACAGATGCTTAACAGACTGAGCCACTCAGGCATGCAGAGGCTTGGTTTAAATAATTTTTTTAATAAATAGATAAATAAATTATTCAATTGCTAATTAGGGAAGTTGGATTGGAATCCAGATTTCTGACTCCAAAACTACATTGAACATCTTTTTACCTCTACTATGGAGACTGAAACACTGAACAAAGTATGTTTTTAACTCATTACCTTCTGTCTTAGTGTCACCTCTGCCACTCTGTGAGGGAAAATAAAGGACAGTTACCCATAGAAGGATTGTCAAAGGTAGTGACAGCAGTTCTTGTTTTGAGCAATAACTCTTACATGGAATGAGAAGAGGTTTTAATGATATTTGAAAATTCCTATTTTTGTCCTTCTTATAGATGTGACCTCCATGGGATTCCAGAGACCAATCAGGCTTAAACATTCTTAAAAATATTTTATGGAGACTATGAATCATTCATATAGGTGTTATAATATCTCAAGCCCAGCCTCAAGGAGTCAATTATGATAACATTGACATAACTTATAGGTCCTCTGGGACCCTGTAAGTTGTAATAACATTCATTATACCCTCTAAGTTCAGTGTCTTACTTATACCATAATGATCCACATTCCCGAACAAAATAGTGGGGTCAGTTTGGGGTCAGGGTTTACAAACAAAGATGAAGGAACTTGCCTGCAAGTTCAACTTGCATTCATAGCTCAGAGGCACAGGGTGTCTTTGGGTAACATGGTAGGCCTTTAGATCATGGGCCAATCAGTAAGTCTAACATTCCAACATGGTACTGGACACAACTGACATCCACCATCTCAGTCAGACCAGGCTACTGTAACAAAATGCCATATGCTATTTAAAAATTTAGAGGTCTTATTATTTTCATTATCATATCTTTGGCCAGGAGCATAGTGATATGATATTAGAGTTGGAACCCACCAAGAAAAAGAGAACATTCTTCTCTGATTGATTTTAAAAAGTTCTCAGAAATAGAAATTAATCATGGTAATGAATAGTGTCATTATTCCACACACCAGAAGCATTCTTAAGCATTCTTGGCGTATCATATAAATGAATTCTGGGGATCAAAAACAGGAAGAACACAAATCTTCCCTTCTGCCTCCAAGGAATTTAATGCTCACAAATGTAGTTGATTAGAATGAACAAACCAATTGAAAGTTGTCCTGATGCTAAATTATTACTTGATACATCAGCATAGACTGTGCTCTTGAGCTCGTGTTTGGAAAAAAAACCCCACATATAGCAGAATATATTTGACAGAATGAACCCTTGGCATCTGGAAAGTGTAAGGGAAATTAGGAAATAACTTTATCAAATGTGAAAATGAGCCAGCATGAAGTTACCTCAGTGGCTCATAAGGGGCCTTTGAAATTTGTCATTTTCTGTGTAAGGTAAAGTAATTAATCAGGGAATTTGATTTCTTTTATTTTCTTTTTTTTAGACTCCACATATAAGTGATACCACACAATATCTGGTTGTGGTACCACACTTTCTCTGGTTGCTGGGGGAAATAGAGATTGGTAAAAGGGTACAAACTTTCAGTTACAAGATGAATAAGTTCTGAGAACCTAATGTATAAAATGGTAGCTATAATAGGTGGTACTGTATTATATAATTGGAATCTGCTAAGAGAATAGAAATTCAATGTTCTCACACACACACACACACAAACCCCACAACAAAACAAAACAAAATGACAACAGAAAGAAAACAAAGAAAAGAGAGGGTAAAAATGTGAGAGGATGGATGTGTTAATTAACTTGATGCAGGGAGTCCTTTCACAATGTATATCAAATCATTTGTGCACTTTAAATATTTCACTGTTTTATTTTTATTTTTTTAAGATTTTGTTTATTTGTTTGTCAGAGAGAAAGGCAAAGAGAGTCAGAGAGCAAGCACAAGCAGGGGGAACTGCAGGCAGAAGGGGGAGCAGACTCCCCGTGTAACAAGCAGCCCAATGCGGAACTCGATCCCAGGACCCTGGGATCATGACCTGAGCCAAAGACAGCTGCTTAACTCACTGAGCCACCCAGGTGTCCCAAAATATCTTACTGTTTGTTCATTATATCTCACTGAAGCTGAAAATAATTAATGAGAATCCAATCAAGTGGAACATTTGAGTAAACGGAATATCTCCTTATAGTCTTTACTTTTGTTGATTAAAAGTTATCTATTATTTTGAATTCTCCTTCTATAATTGTCCTATTAATAAAGTAAGAATTTCAGAATAAGAAAGGAATTAATGACATAGTAATTGTCCAAACTCTGTTCATAATAAACTCAGTACCCATTGAGGTAGCCCATTCAACATTTAGGCTGTTAGAAATGACATTAAATACTAAAGTAAAATCTATCTCCTTATAAACTTCTCTTTAGTGGACATATTTTACTTTCTTTATTCTGGTATCATAAATCCTGGTTAGGCTTTGGTGCCCATTTGTCTATTGATGCTGCTCATTTCAGTGTCACCAATGACCCTCACATCACTAACTACAATGGTCAATTATATTAATTGGCTAGGGCTGTCACAACAAAGTCCACAGACTGGAGCCATAGATAAAATATTTATTTTTTCACAGTTCTGGAAGCTATAAATTTGAGATCAAAATATTGGCAAGGTTGGTTTCTCCTGAGGCTTCTCTCCTTCGCTTGTAGATGGCCATCTTATGTTTTCACGTGGTCTTCCTTCTGTGCATGCCTATGTTAACATTTCTTCTTTTAATAAAGATACCAATAATGTTAGATTAGGGCCTATACTAATGACTTAATTTTAACTTAATTAATGTTTAAAGACCCTACCTCCAAATATACTTATATTCTGAGCTATTGGGTGGGGGTTAACTTCAACATCTGAGTGAATTGTAGGAGACAAAATTCAGTCTGTAACATCAATTTTTTCAAATATCATCTCACTTGATTTTTAAAAAACTTATTTGAATCTTCTAACATTGACTGCCTAGATATCATATTCTCCTAGCCTTTCTTGTATTTTGTTAGTGGCTCTTTTTGTTTTAATCTGAATCCTTCATTTTTGGAATTTCTAAACCTTTGAGTGTCCTGGGACACCTAATCACATTTGTCTATACTCACACCTTAGGTGATCCCATCCTGTCCCAGAGATTAAAAACTATCTCTATATGCTGATGGCTCTTAAATGTATTACTCAAGCCTGAGACTTTTCCCCTGATACCCATATATATAAGTCATATATCTAACTGCCTGCTTAACTCATTTGGGATTAAATTCCTGACCTAACTCCTACCTTGAGTCTATTCCTTATTCCTCTTCCCCGCCCAGTTACTTATGCAAAATTTTGGAAATATCCTCAACTCAGTTCTTTTTTTCATGTTCCACATCTATTCTAACAACACATCTGTTTGTTTTACTTTTAAAGTATATCCAGAATATATCTGGGCTCAATATCTTTACCATTACTCCTTATGCAAGCATCTGTCAGCTGGAAAATAACTAGCCTTCTACCTCATCACCTTGCTCCCACTATATGCCTCCCTTATAGTCTATTCTCCACATAGAGACCATAGTGATTCTTTTCAAGCCTGTTGGATAATGCGACTTGACTTTTCTAACTCACCAATGGCTACCTTTCCTGCAGAATAAAGCCTAAAGTCTCTACCATGATGTACAGTTCCTCAATTATTTTCTCCCTAACTTTTTCTAATCTAGCTCCACTGTGCTTTTCAAGCTGTTTTTTAACTTCTGAACCTCTGAGCTGTTTCTTGAACACACCAAGAGTACTGCCATGTCAGGGTCTTTCCTTTTGTTCTTTTCTATGTCTGAAAAGCTTTTACCCTAGTTATCCACATGGTTCCCTTTCTCACTTTATTTATGCCTTTGCTCAGAAATTATCTTAATAGACATACCCCCCATGACCTCATATTTAAACTGAGGATCTTCATCACTCTTCTTCTTTATACTCTGCTCTATTTTTATTTATAGCTCTTATCACTTTATTTGCATTTATTTGTTTACTGTCTACCACCCACTCCTAGAATGTCAGCTCTAGAAGTCAAGAGAGTCATTAATTTATTCATCTCTTGAGCACATAATATACATCGGACACTCAAATAAGTATACTATAATGGACTCAGAACAGAGTCCATTATTGAGCACTACTTCTGTAAATATGCACAGTTTTAGATGTTGTGGATTCATTAGTGAGTCAAAGATTGAGTCCATGATGGCCTTTTAGGCATACTCTTTGAAGAGCATTATTTGCCTGCATTTAGGACTCAAAGTAATTCTTACATAGGTCTGTAAGGGACAGAGAAAAGGATATTAAGTCCAGGTCATTTATGATAGCAGATAGAGGAACTCCAGAGGCCTACAACATGGAGAATGGGTAGATAAAATACAGTGGATGGACACTATGAAGATCTATGCCACAGTTAGAAACAGATTAGTATATAGAGCAACATAAATAGATCTCGGGACGCCTGGGTGGCTCAGTTGGTTAAGCAACTGCCTTTGGCTCAGGTCATGATCCCGGCGTCTTGGGATCGAGTCCCGCATCGGGCTCCTTGCTCGGCGGGGAGCCTGCTCCTCTCTCTGCCTCTGCCTGCCTCTCTGCCTGCTTGTGTTCTCTCTCTGTTAAAAATGAATAAATAAAATCTTTAAAAAACAAAAAACAAACAAAAAAAAATAGATCTCAATGGCGTAGTGCTGAGTGAAAAGAGCAGATATTTAATAAAATACCTTTTATGTAAATTTGAAATATATGTGCACAAAATACCAATATATTTTTTGTAAGAGGATATAAAAAGAAAAAGATACATATAAAATTCATTAGAATGCTGCCATTGGGTGAAGGGAATGAGACTGGAGGCTGAAGAAAAAAGCAAGGAAATGAATCAGTGAATGGATAAGTGAGCAGGTGAGATGTAAAAGAGCAGCACTGAGTGGACCAATGATGCTAGCATGTTGTCATTAACTTAATTGACAACCCAAGTCTTCTCGTTTCCAGGGGAAGTAGGGCTCTTTGAGTAGTTTCTCATGTGTCACAGTTTTCAAAACCTGTATCATTCTGGATCATCTCTTCTGAATCATTTCATCTGTGCCCAAACCAGACAGTTTTCCAGATTTCCTACAGCCATGTGTGGAACAATAATTACCAAGATTTAAAATTATGTCCTTGGGAACCTAGAAGATTTTAAATTTGAAAAGAAGGATTCAGTTGTATTCTGTATTCTACTTACTAAGGCAGGGGAATGGATACTAAAATGTTAATCAAAAAAAATTCAATTAGCTAGATGCTATGAGTTTTCTAGCTGACTGATATTTTATGGCATGTGACTTAGATAAAAATCACAGAGTACACTCAATAATCATGAGCAGCAGTAAAAATGAGTCATATAGTGACCTGGACGTCTGAATATTGATGTCTTAGAAGACAGTGTGGTAAAGTAGTTAGGAGCAGGAATTGTGGATTCTGCCTGCTAATGTTTGAATTCTCTTTCTCCAATTGTTGACTATGTGATTAAATAAAGGGTCACTGTCCCTTTATTTTTAAAAGAGGAATAATATCCAGGCTTATAGGTTGCTGTAAGGATTAAGTAAAATATTTTGTGTAAATATTTTGTGTAAAGCATTGATACCTAGTGCAAATTCAATAAATGTTAGTTTTTTTTTAAATTTCAGTAAAGTAGCACATAAGATAAATTCAGATACCACTACCATGTCAATTGTTATGTTTGATGCTGAGAGAAAAGACCAAGAGCTAGATTTTTTCTTTGATACTCTAATACTCTAGTGGATATGGTAAATACATACACAAATTTCTGCTGTACAATTTTTTAAGAATTCACTATGTACAAACTGCTGGACATAATGGGTTAATTCTGTGTGAAGGAGTCACAGAGGTGGTGACACTTGGAGATAAGACATTCAGGCTTTCATTCAGCAATCATTTGTTAAGAATCTACTTTGTGACAGAGCTTATAGTAAAGGCAAGGAATATAAAATTAATATGTATAATTCCTTTATAACATTTCAATTTAATGAGAGAGGTAGACATGTAGAGGTAAACATAACATATGTAGTGCTATAAATCATAATATTTCATGGTAAATATTTTGATAAACGTATGAGTAAAATACTATAGGGTGTCATGTCCTATCATATCATATCATGTCACAGCAGGCATCTCCAGAGATGAGGTAATAGGTTAGCTGCATATGGAACAATAGCAGGAGTATGGCAAATACTGAAGGCTGAAGAAACAATGCCTGACAAAGAACCAGCAGAAAGAGATTTGCAAGGGGTAGATCTATAAAGCATACTAGGTTTAAGTTTCAGGACCTCTTGTTTGAGTGTGCCTCTTCTATTTTTCAATGTGTGTTTCTCTGAGAAGGTAGGAATTGATAGAACAATGGGGTATTGAAGGCATGGAAATCTGCCCCTGATGGTGGTCTGGGGACTGTGGGTAGGGCTGGAAGGTTGCCTACACTACTTCTTCTTCTGCCAGGTCTCCATCTACACCCTGCCCATAGCATGCTTCACTGATTGTTCCAACCCTCTCTCAGATCCCAGGAAGAAGGATCTGAATAAGATGCTGCTCTGCATCCTGTTTAGAGTCACTGTGATCCAAATTATGACAGTCTGGTCCCCCCTATTTCCAGGTTCATCATGATGGGACATTATAGGACTAGCGGAGGAGTGCTGGGGTAAGTGAGGAGCTGCCTGGGTTGTACTGGGCCTAGGGAGAGCAGACGACTAGAGTTCTCAGTGGGCTTGCTGCTAAGCCAGAAGTGCACCAGAGCAGAACCACAGAGTTATAGATGCAATGAAAAGAAGCATTTCTAAACTATCAATCAATCATCATCATCATCTAGATCAACCATGATGAGTTTCTATTCAGAAAACTTTACCATTCTACAGAAAATACTAAAAATCATTGCCCATGAAGAGCCAGTCAAGGAATTTGCAGCCTCCGGATTTAGAAAAATAGGTATTAACTATGTCAGGACATTAGTTAATAAAAAATGTTAATTTTTCTGGATTATTTTTATATTTTTCAGCTTTCTAAAATTTATGTTTTCATGATTTTATATTTACAGTTATATAAATTTTTCTCAACAAAGAGCCTCATATTTGCATAAATGTCTGGACTCACAAAAATAGATATCTTCTTGATTTATGGTGCTAAGAATGAGAGGTAAAATATTTTTTTCTACTGAAGTTTCCTGCCTTTGCTCCATGTCATTTTTAACCAAAAAGACTATATGAAGGACAATAGCTATATGTATGTATATATGAACACATACCCAAATACATATATACTCTTCAAATTTATTAATAGCTGGGCAACGACTGACATCTTCTTTGGTACTACTTAAGTATTCTCTAGCAAAATCTCATTTGGGGAACATAGCATAGGCTAGAGGTAGGGCCTCCTGCTTACTTTGTTGTTGTTGTTGTTGTTGTTGTATTTGTTTTTATTTTCTTTTTAAATAGAAAATTTAAATTTAATTATTTTTGTTTCTATAAACCAGTGTCCAACTTAGCTTACCCATTTAATTGCCAGTGCAGAGAAAGTGAAACACAAGACCTTGCTGGGTCTAAAGGAGGAGTAGCAAAAGAATAACCATTTCATATGAAATGGTTATTATATTATATTCATAATGAATTCACTCACTAGTAAATATGCCCAATTACTGTTTTAGACTCTGATTAGTCCAAATTGCCCAAGGTGGCCAGTTGTGTTGGATGAAGGAAGATGGGCAGAGGCAGGCAGTCCTTATTCAGAGAAAGGTAGTTTTGAAGGATCCTGTATGATAAACTTGATTTTATATTATTCACAATTAAGAGCAACTGTAGGTTTCTAAAAGATCAAACTCAGCTGCCTAGACTTATTTTTGAGGAAAGTAACTTTGAATAGGTGAATAAATATAAATGTGAGAGGTTCTGTTCAGAAACATCGTTGCCACATTTCAGGTAAAAGATTGTGAAGACCTGGGACATTTGCCAAAGACATTGGCAAAGTGAATAGAGAAGTGTCTAGATTTCAAAGATATTCCTAAGTGATATTTGAAGGTAGTAGATGACTTGCTTGATTCTGGGACTGAAGAATTAAATAGGCTTGGTTTTTCTTCTAGGCTTCTGGCTTTGGAGAATGGATAACTTGTAATATTGTTTGGAGCAGATGATAATTCAAAAAATTGGGTTTATGGGAAAAATAATGAGTTTAGTAGGTAGATAGAAATTCGGATCTTGACCTCGGGTGAGATGTTGGGGCTGGAAATAAAGATGTAGGTGTTGTCCACAGGTGTAGTTGAATCCATGTAAAAGGAGAAGATATATAAGGAAAAGAGTTATAGAAGACACAGGGAAATTTCTGAAAGAAAAGAACAATTAAAGCAGGAAAGAAAATAAGGCCAATGAATAAAAATAAGGAGGAGCTGTTACAGAAGTTGGAACCAAGAGATGTGTAACCTGAAGGCTAAGGGAAAAGAAAATATCATAAGGTAGAGAATGACCAATTTGAAGAGTTTTAAACAGGGATGGAATATAATCAATTTTCCTTTTAGAAATTACAATTAGTGGAACAAAACTTGAAGCAGGAAAATCAGCTTGAAATTATCATCATACTCTGAGAGAAAGGAAGATGACCTCAACCAAACAATAGAAGTAGAGATACAAAGAGAAAAAAAGGAGACATTTAGAAATCACCTTGGCAGAAACTGATATAACTGGACATGAAGAGTGGAGGAGGCAAAGTCATGACTGATTCTGAGGTTTCTATCTTTATGAATGGTGGTGCTATTGCCTGAGATGGGGAATGACAGAGAAGCTGGTTTGAGAAAATTTGGGGGAAGGTAATGAATTTTATTTTGAATTTGTTGAATGTGACATGCCTTAAGACACTCAGGTGGAGATATCCTGAAGGGGTCTAGAACTTAGGAAGGAGTTTTGAGTAGAAGTTATAGTTGAGAGTGGGAGGAGCACAGGTTCCAAATTAAACCATGGGGGAGACTGAGATTGCATAGAAAGTGTACATGAGTATGTGAGAAAGTGCTTAGAACAGACTACTGATAAGGTTGTGACAGAAGGGAAGCCAACAAGTATCCTAAATAAAAATTTTGCTCAATATCTTCATGAAAGTAACCAGCAAAGTTACGGTGAAGAAGTAGATTCACACTAAGCATTAGGCTTGGGATGTGTGATGTTTATTATTAACATGTAAACTAGATGAGAAAAAAGAACATAGATGTAAGAATGTTCTAGAATTGGATTCAAATCTTGGTCCTGCCAGTTACATCTTGTGGGACTTTGCATAAAGTAGGTACTCAATAATGCTAATTATCCAACTATCCCATTTCTCACTCTCTCATTCTTCTTTGTTCTCTTCCTTCTCTTCATTTTTTCCCTATTGTGGGATCAATCATTGGAAACAAAACCACTGGCCTTAAAAATTTGAACTCAAAATACAAGTATTGTATACTGTATTGATAAGGAATGAGTTCCTTATGTATACCCTAAGTTTACCTTCTCTTATGTATTAAGTATACCATTAAGTATATAATGATACTCATAATTTAAAATAACTGTTCTGGTACTCAGTTAAACAGCACTCATTTGAAAATATCAATTGAGCAGTTTCTCTTTCTAAGATGAGTCACTTAAACTCAAAAAAGTAACTCAAAAGACAAAGAGAAGAGAAAGAGGGAGGGAGAGAATTGGGCCTAACAATGATAAGACAAGCTAAATAATTTCTACTTTTTTCCTTTCAAAATAAAGATAATTAAGAAATACTTTGTCCATAGACATATTATAGAGTCATTGAAGGAGCTGATGAGGGTTTTAGAGATTATGGAATATGGTATTTTCCCTTTCTTTTGCAGCAGAATCTTCCTCCCACAAATCAACATTATACATATAAAAAATTTATTTGTTAACAAAGTTAACAGGGTTTCTCAGATTGATGTAGGGGTGGGATTCTCTGAGCCCTGCTTTCTCAGTCTCTTCTAATTCCCTATTTCAGTTGGTCCCTGAGGTACCATGGCACCATTCTGAAATTCTGGGACTCAATGCAAGAGAGTTTCTAATCATAGCTTTAGTCCAATTGCCTTATTTAATGAAGGGGAAACTGAGTCATATGGTGAGGAGGGGTGAGGTGTAAGTAGGTTTCTCTGTGTCCTGGTAGTGGGATGGCAGTGTTGTCTTGACTTCTCTTCCGGGCTTTTTTTGGAGGGGCCTTTTCTAAAACCTGTATTTTGAGTAAATCATCATCTTCCCACTTTATTTTTGCACCTATTGTTCCATAAACATAAGAAAAGATTCAGAGTGTTACTCCAACCTTTCCATCTCTAGGCAGAGTCCCAGGAGTTTGACAGCTGCGAGAAAATATATAAAGCTTTTCATTCTGAGGATTGACTTGGTGCCTGCCAAATTTGATTAAGTGGGAGTGGTAGTTGGCCAGGGGATGGGACTGAATGAGTGAATTCCTTGAGGGCAGCCAAGAAATAAAAGTCTCCCTTGTGGACACGCAGCATGGAATCCCACTGGGACTGAAATGCACATCTGGGAGCCAGGACCTAATGACCACACATTCATCTCTGGTGCTTAGATGAGGTGGGATCTGCAGTGCTTTCTGAAGACCATGTAGGATTTTATATGGGAGGAGGGCTGAGAGGGCTGGGCTCTATCATGGCCAGGAGGGCATCACAAACAATTAGGGGATGTTGAGGAGGGCATTTACTAGTTTTAGGAAGAGGTAAATTAATCAGTGCCTTTTCTGAGTTAAAATCTTGCTGAGGCTTTACCTCAGTGGAATATACAACTAATTTAAAATCATTTTCATAAACGTTTTCTGAGCCTCTACTATGTCCAAAAAGTTGTTTGATGAGCTTTGGATAATCAAAATAAGTTACTTTCCTTAAGAATTTTATATCAAAAAGACATGAAATTACTATCTCTATTAGATATCTGCCCTTCCATGTTCACTGCAGCACTAGTCACAAAGAGCAAGATATGGAAACATGTCTTGTGTCTCTAATGAGTGAATGGATAAAGAAAATGTGATACTTGTGTGTGTATACACACACAGAACAATAGTATTCAGCCATTAAAAGGAAATCCTGCCATTTGGGACAACATAGATGAACCCTGAGGGCATGATACTAAGTGAAATAAGATGAAGAAAGACAAATACTGTATGGTCTTAATTATATATGGACACTAAAAACATTCAACTCATAGAAACAGAGAGTGGAACAGTGGTTGCCAGGAGTTGAGGAGTGGGGGAAATGGGGAGATGCTCGCAGAAGGTTTAAACTTTCAGTTATCAGAAGAGTAAGTTCTGAGGATCTAAGGTATAGCATGGTGACTATAGATAACATCTTGTATTGTATACTTGAAAGTTGCTATGGGAGTAGAGCTTTAATGTTCTTAGTACAACAAAATGATAATTCTGTGAGGTAAAACATGTATTAATTTAACCTTATTGTAAACATTTTGAAATATATGTATCAAATCATTACATTATATACTTTAAACTTACATAAAATTGTAAGTCAAGTGTATCTCAATAAATCTGGAAAAAAAGAATTACAGTAGTGAAATAGCCGTGTGTGTATGTGTATATGTGTGTGTATAAACTTAACTGAACAACTCACTCATCTTCATACTCTAGCAAGGTGCTTAGCTTAGTGTATGTATTTGTTGAACACATTTATAATCCATCTGTCTATGAAAAGGATTTAAAACTATTACAAAATGCTTAATATTAGTAGAATGGAAAATCAGGACTAGAATGGAAAGAATAATTTTAAATTTTAGTCTGCAAAGGAGATTAACAGTAAGTTGGCTCAAGTTATGGGTCTACCACTTATTACTTGTGTGAACATTTGTAAGTTATTTAACCTCTTCATGCTTCAGTCTTCTCATCTATAAAATGGTGATAATAACAGTGTCTACCTCATGGCTTATTGTGAGGATTTAAATGACTTAATATACATCAAAATAGTAACTTGTCAATAAAGTTTCTATATTTTGCTTTGCTTTTTGGGAAATTTTTTTCACATTATCTTCCTACTGTTTTATGGAGTTTTAAGTTATTATTGTTTCTTAGTGGTACTATTTAACTTCCAAGGGCTCTTTTTGGTCTTATAAGTGTTTCTTTTGCTTTTTTGGAACTTGCTTCATTAATGCAATTATAATTTCTCTGCATATAGTAAGGGTATTTTATTCATAATCCATTTTGGTTTTCTTGTACTTGCATAGATTCTGATTCTTCCAGGTTGGGTTTTTTTAAATCATTTTTTATAGTAATTATCATTCAAATTATAGTATTAACTTTCAAAAATGTGTGATTATGACTCTCAATAAAAGCAATTTTTATATCAATATCCAATGCATATCACACAGATACAGACAACAAATACATTTATTCACACATCATCCAGGATTAGCAATTTATGTAATAGTACTTAGTTTTACTATGGGAACTATTGTACATATGATAATCTATGACTTAAAAAGCAGATTGAGGGTTCTAAGTGAACACATCAGATTATTCCTTGGAACTTTCACTAAATTGACCTAACTAGCCCATTCAGTTGATGATACTTTCATATTAATATTGTTAAGTCTTTCTTCTTAGGCCTGGCGCTTTACTAGGGAGTTTGCTAGCAGTTTCCTGTCTGGAGAATCAAGGTGTAGGCACTGCTGCTAGCATGGGGAGGGGTGCTCAGGGTCTCAACATCTAAATGCATGTTTATTTCCTCTTTTCAGTGCAATATATCAAGACCCAATTCTAGCTGGTTAGACATTACAAAGATTCTGTTGTTACATTTCTAGAAAATAAACCAGTTTTTTTGCCAGGGGAAGGGAGAAGTAATTGCCTGGGTACTGTAAGGGATCTGATTTTTATAATTGATTCCTAAACAGACTTTCAACCAATCTTCCTAATTTAGTCCCTGTTTACCCCCTCTTTTAGAGTACTAAAGCTGCCAATTCTTGAGCCTTTTGAAAATTCTGCAGCCCCAAGTTGATTAGGTTCTCAGTTCATCCCTGTTAGTCTGTAGCTCAGCATTCTCAAATCTCCTAAATTATTTACCCTTCATTCATCTAGTGTTAAATTCCATAATTTTGTGGGTACTTGGGTGGCTCAGTTGGTTGATTATCTGACTCTTCATTTCAGCTCAGGCTATGATCTCCTGGATCATGAGACTGAGGCCTAAGTGGAGCTCTTCATTCCTCTCTCTCTGCCCCTCCCCAACTTGCTCTCTTTTGCAATTTCTCATAAGTAAGTAAGTAAGTAAGTAAGTAATGATTATTTATTTATCCTTTATTGTGGGTTCAGGGTAGTTTTGGAAGGGGGTAAAAGAACATGTACCTTCAATTCATCATCTTTATTTGAAAATCCTGGATTCATTTTCCTTCTCTATACCTTAGTAGCTGTGTGTCTTTGAGCAAGAACATGACAATGTTAAGAATGTATAAAATAATTAGTTGTTTTTTGCTTTTTGGTTTTTTTTTGTACATGAAAAGCACCTTGCAGTTCCTAGAAACTGAAAAGCAGAGGTGATATTCAAAATTTTAACAAATGTTAAAGAATGGACACTGACCACTTACGTTCTCCATGAATTTTGTTTCCTTTATTTCCAGATTGTTAAGATCTCAGGAGTAGAGAAGTTTATTTCTTGTTTTATATTTCTTCCCTTTTATGCGTGGTCAATTATTAGGAGTCAATCAATACTTGCATGAATCTTGCAGATACATGCCTTTTCACTAACACTTACTGATAATTCCTATAAATTTATAGTTTAAAGAGCCATTATTCTTTTTTGAATTAATTATTTTTAGAGAGAACAAGCAAGGGGGGTGGTGGTGGAGGGGCAGAGGGAGAGGGAGAGACAGACTCTTAAACTGGGCTCTATGCCCAGTGTGAGCCAGACTTAGGACTTGATCTCCTAATGGTGAGATCATGACCTGAGCTGAAATCAGGAGTTGGACACTTAACCGACAGAGCCACCCATGCGCTCCTTAAAAAGATTATTCTAATTCAGTTTGTATTCTGTTACCATTGTTGTGATTTTAAAAAATCTCCGATCTCCTACTCTGTTACCTCATTAGGTTGGGGTAAGTCATCTGGAAAGCAAAGCAAACATTTTGGGACCACTGATCTTTTTTCTTCCCAACCAGAGAGCCAAGAGTAAGCATCTCTTTTAGTTGGGGTAGACAAAGATCACTCTTTCTCCAGAGGAAGTGAAGTGAATGAATTTGACTGGAGAAAATGTGGCCAATCCTCTGCTTTTCTATAAAGAGTGTAATCTTGAGTGTATTACCATATGATTTTACTTTTTTTGTGGAATTTAAGAAACAAAACAGAAGAACATAGGGAGGAAAAAAAGAGAGTGAGGCAAACCATAAAACAGACTTAACTGTAAAAGAACAACCTGAGGATTGCTGGAGGGGAGGTGGATGGGAGGATGGGCTAAATGGGTGATGGGCATTAAGGAGGGCACTTGTGGATGAGCACTGGGTGTTATGTGTAATGATAAATCTCTAAATTCTCCTGAAACTAATATTACATTATATATTAACTAGAATCTAAATAAAAACTTGAAACAAACAAACAAACAAAAAAGTATAAGCTTTGAAAAGGTATTAATGAGAAGTAAGAAAGAAAACTATATCAGTCAATGCAGTCTTCTACACTATGGCTTTGAGCTTTTCTTTGCAATCTTTTTCTGAGTAGAGCAGAACACTATATTCCCTTTAAGAGGTACTTTCTGGTCTAGTTATGTTTTTCTTTTTCTTTACCACACTCACAATTGTACAAGTACCTTATGCAATTTCAGTGAATTGTTGCCTGGCATAGATCAATACCAGTTCCAGTACTGACAATTTCTCAAAGCGCATAACCCTTTAAAGCCACCATGTGAACAATTCCATACAAGCCTTTTTTAAGGCTCTCTTGAAACTTAAGTACTCTGTGGGGATGGCATCTAATCAATTTTCTACAGCAAATTGACCCCCTCAGACCTTGGGCAAGCGTTAGAGCTTGCCATAATAAGGTGAAATGGGAATCCTTAGGAGAAATGGGTGTGGGTGGAGGAGAAGTTTCAGAGGTGCTGATCTAAACTGGAAAATGGTAATTCATCCTCCCCAATAGAATGTTAGCATGGAAACTTTCCTAGTGGTGTAAGAGATAACCAAAATGCATGTGTTCCTTCCTTTGCTGAAAACTTCAGAGCCTTTTTATCAAGTGGTTGACAAAGAAAAGAAATAAGGACCAGAAAAAGAAAACTCACATTTTCTTGATAATTTCCCCTCAAGATAGAAAAAGAAACTCCCTATATATGCTGATCATATTTTTAAAGAAAATATGAGATTCTTTTTTTTTTGTTGTAAGAAGAATACATGCTCAATAAAATTGTAAAGCCCAAAAGAAGCAGAGACATCCCCATCCTACCATGTTCTTAACTTATGGAAATAATCATTGTTTATATCTATGTGGGTTTTTTTTTTTTGGTCTTTTTCTCCCAGGATATGAATTTTTCAATATTTTAAAAGAATATACTTGTAATCCTATAGTTTCTAGAATTTAATTGCTTGCTTCCCCTACTTATCATATAATAAAAGCATTTTTAATGATATTACAGATTAATTATAAATGTCATATTTAATTATAGCTCAATATGCTATTGAGTAGATTATTTATCTTTTACTGTAGGATAGTTAAGTTAATTCCAATTATTTCAAATTTAGAATACAATAAAGTAGCATTTCATAATTGTGTGGAATAAGAAGACCATCCCCACACCATCCCCCTAAGATGTATAATTATAAGTTAGAGCCCACTTAATTTATTCCTAAATAAATTCTAGATGGATTAATAATTTAATATATAAAATGGCATCATAAAAGGGTTAGATAATCTTAAGGTGAATATTTATGTAATCTTGACAAAGAATGGTCTTTCTAAGCAAGAAAATAAAACAGAAACCACAAGAGAAAGAATTGGTAGATTTAAAGGAAAAATGACAAAGGAAACTATCTAAACATCTCTTTAGAAATCAATAGTAAGGCAAAAAAAAAAGGTATAAAAATGGTTCACATTTGGTGTATAGATGATTCATAAAAAATACGACAGACTTATTTGAAATTTATATGCTCTAGTAATAAAAGATATGTAAATTAAAATAATGATATATCATTTCTCCTGTCAAATTACAAAGTTTAAAATGGATGGAACACCCCATATCGTCATGACTAAGGGGAAATAGGCACTTCCAAACACAGAGTGAAATTGTGAATTGGTACAACTTCCTTGGAAGATATTTTGATATTTTGATAATATATATCAAAGGCCCTAAATATTCAGGGCTTTCAAGAAATTCTTGGAAATTTTTGATCCTTATCCTCTGGGCAGTATAATTTAAGGAATTTTGGGAGGAAAGATGTAATTAAATAGATATCCATAGATGTGTGTGCATAGATATTCATCTTGGTATCGATGAAATCATGAACACCTAAAAGCAACCAAATTGTCCAACAATGCTGGGTTGTTAAAACCATTTTGGCTTGATCATACAATAAAAACTATGTGGTTCCTAAATAAAATATATGGTGTTAGAGAGTTGAGGACAATCATTCATTGTCTACTAAATGGAAAAAGTACTGCTGAAGAAAATGTGTGGTATTCTATTTTTTTGTTGTTTTGCATATATTTGTGTTTCTGATTACCTGGGGGAAAATCTGGAAGACAATGCAAGAAAATGTTAACAGTGATTATTTCTGGAGAATGAAATTCACATACCTCCCCCAATCTATATTTCCTGTTATTTGTTTTATTAGAATCATGTACTTCTTAGTCTGTACTTTTTTGAATAATAAAAATATATAAGTAATATTTTGATAAATGCTTAAGTCCTTGCATCCTTAAGTGCCTTTATCCTTTTAACTTATGGTAAGTGGCCAAAAGTATGGAGGTCATCCTAAGGATGTGAATATTTTTTTTCGAAGATTTTATTTATTTATTTGAGAGAGAAAGAATGAGAGAGAGAATGAGCAGGGAGATCCTCTCCACTGAGCAGGGAGCCAGACTCAGGGCTGGATCCCAGAGCTCTGGGATCATGACCAGAGCCGAAGGCAGACACTTAAATGACTGAGGCACCCAGATGCCCCAAGGATGTGAATATTTTTGAAACTCTTGACATATCTTGCAAATTGCCCTGTATCAACATAACACCCATGGGCATTAACATACCAGTGGCATTTTCACTATATTCTTACAACCATTGACAAAGTGATTACTTGTAGGAGTACATTAAAATTTTAAATAGTTGCTAATCAATTGAATTTTCACTGTTGGGATATTTTTCTTTGAGGGCATATTTTAAAAACCATAACAACAAAGCTTATATTGCAAGCAGTGGGTTTTCAGATAATCATGAAAGCAACCTGGCTTTTTACAGACCACAAAAATGCTACAGAATGACTATGACTTTTCTTGCTTCTCAGGCTAAGGGAACACAGTGGTTGACAAATTCACTGATATTGATCATTTTCTGGTCTACCCTTTGCAGCTCACTTGTGCTGTTTTGAGGATCTCATGCCTTTTCTCTCTTCATTCCAAAGAATGAGTCATTGTTAAGGTAAAGGATATTTTACTGAATTCTATTTCTAGGAGATGGTGTTTTCACTCTAATGAGCAAAGGAGGTTAAGATTCTGGTCTCTGGCAGCAATTCTCTCTCTCTTTCTCTCTCTCTGTCTCTGTCTCTCTCTCTTTCTCTTTCATTCTTTCCTCTTTGAATCCTTCTTATATTGTGGTGGAAGATATAGACTCTATCTTGAGGACTTATGTGAGTTTCCTATCAGCTCTAGACACTGAGACAAATGTTCTTTCTTCTTTCTCTCCTTTCTGTCCTCCCTTTTTTCTCTCCCTCTTTCTATCTGCCCTCTCGTGTACATGCTGCTTCTCAGTGACTATCTTGCTCTTCTTTGTCCTGGCCTTTGCTCACATTGCCATTGGAATACAGAGGATCAAGATTGAGGTTAGGCTTACATAGAGAGGAGCTAGGAAAACTACTGGACCTTATTTGGTTTACATAACCTAGGTAAAAACCATTTCTCTCTGAGGTCTACTTTGGCTTGCCAGGGAACTATATTGGAATTATAAGACAAAGTCCCAAGTCCTCTAAAGCATGTGTTTACCTAGTCATGTTCTCTGGGCCATATGGTTTATAGGAATCTTGGGAGTATTGCTGATGCTATTGTAGCAGAGAACAGTACCTGCTCATAAAGACCAGTCCTCTCATCTTCTTGAGTACAAAGTTGGACTATACTTTCCAGGTTCTTTTCTAGTGAGTTTGGTTATATGACGGAGTTCCAAAGAAAGCAATGTGAGTGGAATTAGTATCACTCCCAGGCCATGTCATAAAACACTCCCTCATGTGTTTCTCCATGAATTTTCTACTTCCAATTTTTGGGAATAGATACATCACTTATGGACATCTTGGAATCCATGAGTTAATGATACTACAGCTTCTAAGCTGGATAAGTGTTTATAAACAGGAGCACTCTCATATGATGTAGGATTTAGTACAGGTAAGGATCCTGGGTGATGTTGCTAACATGCTGCTAAGATGACTCTTGAAAGTCTGGAGAAGGCAATGGCCTGCACTAAGTGAAATAGAAAGACTCAATGGTGAGAAAGGATATCCAAAGTTTTAGAGAACTGTGCATGCTAGAGTGACTATACAGCTGGAAACTCCACCAGCCAACCTAGATGGATGGGAGGGTCTAGGGTTCACTCCATTTACCAAAGCAAAAAGAATTATGTGAGTGAGAGGGTCACCAGGATTACTAAGAAATCAGTAGTGGCTCTTCTCTGTAGTGGCTCTTCTCTGTAGGCTGAGACTGACACCAGGAGAACCTATCACAAAGCTGACTTCCCCAAGCAATTGAGATGACAGGACCTCAAAATAATAGAGATCAAGTAGAGACATTTAATCATCAGAAACAGAATGAGTGCAATTATCATAATGACTAGATGGTCAGAATGACATAGAAAGTGTCCTGAGCTGCACAGAGCTGTGATAATAATTAATAGAACATGGCATCCCTAAGGGCAGCCAGTAAAGGAGATGTTCAATTTATTTGAACAAAGGAAATCAAGGGTGGGTGATCAGGAAGGTGATGACAATCTCCCCAGTAGAGGTCACAATCCTTTGCATTATTTCTGGACGTGAGCTTTTTTTAAAATCCATAACTTAATGACTAAAGGAGATACTAAATCCTTAGGAAGAAGGATCCTGCAAATATCATAGTGATTGTACACAGTAATGATTACTTCTGTCCTTTCTTAAAGGGACCCATAGTGATTTGCTTAGGATTCCATACACTGTGGCAAAGGGCAATAGTTAGCCATTTCAAGAACTCTTGAACATAGAGGCCAAGCTGACACTGACCCCTAGAAACCCAATGTTATCATACATCCCTTGCATAAGAGTGGGTGTATGTATATGGTGTCCAGGTGAAAAATGATGTCCTAGTCCAGAACCTGTTAACTTGGATCCATTATTCCCTGTCCTTGAATGTATAACTAGAATGGACTTACTTGATAGTAGGCAGAACTCCTGCATTAGTTTTTTGGCTTGTGGAATAAGTGATTCTATAGAAGAAATCCAAATGAAAGACTCTGGAACTCTCGCATTCCAGGAAAGATAATAACGAAGCAAATAAAAACAACCTCATCCTGTGGAGAAACGGTAGAAATAATGCTTACCTTAAAACCTTTAAGGTTTGTGGAGTGCCTGGGTGGCTGAGTTGGTTAAGTGTCTGCCTTTGGCTCAGATCATGATCCCAGGGTCCTGGGACTGAGCCCTGCATCGGGCTCCCTGCTCAATGGGAACCTGCTTCTTCCTCTCCCTTTGCTGCTCCCCTTGCTTGTGCTCTCTCTCTGTGTCAAATAAACAAATAAAATCTTTTTTAAAAAAACCCTTAAGGTTTGTAATGATGATGAACCCATTATATTTATCAGTTAATTCACCATTCTTGCCATGAAAAAAACAGAATGGTTCTGGAGGATGATAGTGAACTATCATAAATTTAAGCAAGTACTATTCCCAATTGCAACTGCTGTGCTCGATGTGGTATCTTCGCAAAAGGAGATTAACACTGCCTCAGGATGTGGTATGTGTCCACTGATCTTGCAAATGCATTCTTTTCTGTTTCTGTCAGGAAGAAGCAGTGGAAGCAGTTTGCATTCCCAAGAGATGAACAGTGTTTTGCATTTATGGTTTTGCCGCAAGGGTATGCCAACTCACTGGGCCTGTCATAATATAATCCAAGAGGACCTGGATTAACTGAGTTGAATAGTCCATAGAATATGGATTTAATTAGCTGAATCAGTGGCTTCATATTCATAGGACCAGGTAAGAAAGACATGGCAAGTACATTAAAAGCACTCCTCTATGTGAGAAGAGGGTAGAAAATAAATCTTATGAAATTTTAGTGTCCTACAAAATCAGTGAAGTTTTTAGAAGTTCAGTATTCTAGGGCATGCTGGAATATCCCCTCTACATGAAAGGACAAATTATTTTACTTTAGACTTTCTACCACTAAGAAGGAAGCATACTTGGTAGATATCTCCATGTTCTGGAAGCACATATTCCACACATATGATTTCTGACCCATTTGCCAAGTGATTAGAAAGACTACTAGTTATTAATAAGCCTAGAGCAGTAAAGCCCTCTGTTGTAGGTATAGGCTACAATGTAGGCAGCCCAGGTATTTGGGCTGTATATCTTGGTAATTCCTATAGGATTAGTTATCTGTGATCTGAAAAAGATGCTCTGTGGAATTTATGGTAAACTGCAGTAGAAAAATGACAATATAAATGTCCATTGTTCTGAAGAAAGGACAAAGCCATCTGCAGCAGTAGATTGCATAACATTCAATAAACTGCTCAAGCTATGCTACTGGGTTCTGATAAAGACAGAGCTTCTGACCATGAGCCATTAAGCAACCGTGTGAATAGATGTTCATCATTAGGTGCGTTTCTGCCATATCCACCAAGTCATATGGTTGGAAGGGTCCAGCCAGGGATAGGGTCACTCAGAGGAATACCATGCAAGGTTCCAGGAGTCAAGTTGAGACAGAAGACTAAAAAAGATGGGCCAGAGCTGGCCAACCCACTAATTCAGCAGAAGTATTTTCTAGGCATGCTCTAAGACCTATCCTCTAAGAATTCTCATAAAATGAGCCAGTGTATTGTCCTGCAAATATTCATGAATTGCTGCCAAACTTCTAGTTTCTGCAAGTGCTTTGAGACTCAAATTTAAAAGAAAATTGTTTACATCATAAGACTGACTCTCAGTTAAAACCTATAGCTTTTATCAATGTGACAGTGATGCTGACGCGACAGAGATGCTGATACTTAAGACGGTGAATACACTCCCCATATGCAATACTCTTTATCTACCTTCTTATTTTATTTCTCCATCACAGTTATCAGCTTCAAGCTATTATGTATTTTATCTTATTTATTGTCTTTTTCTCCTACTAGAATGCAAACTCAACAAGAATAGTAATTTTTGTCTCTTCTGTTCACTCCCATGTCCATTTCTAGCAACTAGGACTGTGGTTGGGATATAGCACTGGCTTGTTAATTTGTGTGTGTATGTGTGAATGAATGAATGATACATAGGGGTCTAGTGTAGAATCTTATTTTTGTTCTCTTTGATTAATGGGGTACATTAGTGTAATGAACTTGAAGTATAATAGAATGGATACTTCAGCTAAAGTCACTCCAGTGACTTTATGAAAATGCTGACTATTTCCGAAGTATTTCTTTATATCTTCCTTTGGGATATCAGTGGTCCTTGTTAACCATATACCCAGCTCTAAACCATTCTTCTGAAAATAAGGAAAAACCAAATGTAGGAAAATTCTGTCTTTTAAAGGTATTTTAATATTTTTCATTTGGTGAAGGAATGCAGGTGCTGAGGCTATCCCTTCTGGTTTGGGAGATGCCCTTTGAAGGCTTTGGAAGGACACCCATATTTGCTCCACTCTGGGTATAATGAAATTCTCTCTTGCTCTTGCTATTTGTTCCCTTGTGTCTTTATCTTCTTTTAACGAGAATAGCCTTGCTGTCAGAGTGTTATATACAGTGGGCCAACATTCATGGTAGATAAATGGGCATTTGTAGTTTGGACAGCATGTGAGCATGCCAAAAATGGCATGTGGTTTCAACTCATCCCACTAGCAAATATAATGCAGAAGTGGAAAAAGGAAGTTATTTCTTATGTCTAAGAGGATGCCTAAAGGCAAAAAAAAATTATTGTGATAGTGAAACTATAAATGTCTCAAAGAAGAGGGAGTTAATACTGCCTCTAAACTCTTGGAATCATACTTAAATTCAGTGGTTACTGGGAATTCGAATAGCTACTTCTCATCAACATTCAAATTGAATTCATATCAGTATCAAACTAAGAAAAATCCTATCTGCCAATTTTATTCTTATAAATTATCACATTATCTACTTTCCATCTTAGGGAATTTATCACCTAAAGTACCTACTTAACACATGGTAAATCATGCAAAGCAAGAATCAGAGAACCCCTACCATGGCACAATAGTAGAAGCATATTTAGGTGAGAATTTTTAGCTAATACTGCATTGCAGTCCCAAGTGAAAAAATGACAAAATAATTTAAATTCACCCAAGTTCTTGATAACCTCTTCAGTGTGCTTATATAAACCTCTGCATTATATTAGAATATAATCACTTGAAATTCATTTTCTATTGAGAGTTCATTACAAATGATGAAATTATTTCTAAGTACTATCACTAAGAGTGAGCTAAAATGAATTTTTGAAGCTTCAGCATCTACAATAAATTTTCTTTTCAAATCTGTCAACATTCCAAATGTCTGTAGCATACTTGAGGGAGCCTATCTAGCACAAAACCCCTGACTTTTGCATACTTTGAATTTTAGCTGAATGTGCTGAATAACTTGAAGGAAGTGTGTGTAGTATGCTCTCAACTGTATTATATCCTATCCCAATTCCACTTGTCTTTTCTTACTGAATGACCTGACACCAACAGCAACAGCTACAGCAATAGCCTCTACTAGATTGAATGCTATCAATAGCTGGTTCTAGAATTTCTGTGTTATAGGTGAGGGAATTAAGGCTCAATGATTTTAAATAATTTTATTCCAAATAGTATTAGTCAATAAATGTGATTGGCACATATTACAAAGCATATTTGTCTAACAGCAAAGCCCATGCTCACCACCATTAGATTGGGTTATTTATTTATTTTAAAATAAATACTTATTTATTTTAAAATAAAATCATGGTGCCATTTTCTGACATCCATACCATTTGTTTAATATTTTTCTAGAGCTATCTGGAAGGTGGTAGAAAGGTAAACCAATCACTTTTCTATCTCCCTCTTTTTTTTCTTAATAAATCTTTTTATCCTGTGAGCTAAATGATTTTTAAAAGGTAAAATGAAAACAAATAGTTATTTAAGATATGCTGCATACAAAGAAAGACTTAGGTTCACTTGAGAGATAGCATAGCATATTACAAAGACCAAGTCTAATGTGTCTTGAGAGGTATGCAGTTCCAAGTTCCAATCACAGGTTTGGCACTTACTGGCTGTGAGATTTTGGTTAATGTTCTGGCCACTTGCCTATTTGCTCTTAGATCAATTCCTTGCGCTTCCCCTGCTCTATTTTGTATTGCAAGGGCACTGCCTTCAGCAAACTGCATTTCACATGCTCTTTTGCTAATTGGATTCTGGGTGGGATCAGCTAATGGAGGGCATTGGTTATGGAGGGCATAAGAGAGATGTCAGGTTGTTTCTTTCTGGCTCCCTGTGCTTTAGGCAGTAAATAGTTTCATTTTCTTTATAGTTCCTGCAGCATAACAGTTCTAGTTTATAGTGGCCCACCCCAGTACTTTGGCCCTCATAACAACACCTACTTCTTGTCCCATTAGTGCTAGGGCTGCTGATGGTTTCCTGGTATTCTTGAACTCTGAGTTGCCTCACTATTTTCTATGTGTCCTTTCAGCTCTTCTAACCCTTTGGGGGAATAGTTCTGCATACTAAATACCCCTATTGAACAACTTAATGTGGGTTCTCTTTTGTTAACTAAAACTGAATGACATAGTATGGCCAAATACTCAACTTCACTGAAACTCAATTTCCCTATTTATAAAATAAGGATAATAATAACTACTTGCAATTCTTAAACTCTCAGTGCCTCAGTTTCATCATCTATGAAATATGGATAAGAACTACTCACTTCAGAAATGAGTAAGCTAACTACTATAAGAAATAAACCATCCAATTTAGCAACTTAGCTTAGTAATTAAGCAGTCTAATGCAGATGTAGGTAACAGAGGTCAGAGATGTGGGGCAGAATTCGGTATCTAGTTACACATTCAAGAGGCTCAAGCTCATGGCAACTTTGGTATCTTCAACACATGGCTTCCAAGCTTACCTTGGGGGTTGAGTCCATTCACTAAAGAAAATGAAAGGATTACAGGGGTGATTCTTGTAGGCTGAGCCTGGAAGTGGTCCACCTCCATCCACAATTCACTGATTGCAACTCAACTACATTGCCTCATCTAGTAGCTAGGGAGACTGGGGAATTTAGTCAGTGTCAAGGAAGGAAATGATTGTTGTGATTAGCTAACAATTTCTGCCACAGCCTCATAGAGGTTTTATAAGAATTAAATTAGTTAGTAATATAGATTGTTTAGAACTAGCATTATGTAAGCATAGGGTGTTGCTGTTATTATTAGTACTACCTGAGGTAGTGTTTGTAAAGAATCTAGCAAAGAGTCTAACATATGTAAAATACTCAAGAAATGAAATCGCCCGGTTTCCTGGCTTCCTCATCGGCCCCGCACCCGGTGCGCGTTCCCCATTGCCCAGGAGGAGCTGCCTGCCTTTATTCAGCAAGGGCTTTAATAGGTCGCCGTTAGCGGGTCCGGCCCTGCCGGAGGCGTCCTGCTCCTCCTCTTGCTTGTAGACAAGGGGACTGTCCCAAGCACATTGACTCCCCTCCCAAGAGCAAAGCGTTTCTGTACGCGTCGTTGGAGAGGTGAGCTCCTTGCAGAGGGCCAGAGCAAGCACAAGCCGTAGGAGTCAGGGAGTCCACGCCCCCCTCCCCCCGCCGGGACCAGGGGGCTGCCGGTACCATCCGTGCTGTCTCCTCTCACTGGTTTGAGCTCTGAGCAGTGCCCAGAGCCCCTCGCCTCCCCCGCCTAGTGTGGTGGTAGGAGTGACCCTCTCAGCCCCAGTCGGCTCTGCTCCTTCTGGACTCTTCCCCAAAGGG
>CM052798.1:50337762-50394129 GCA_028533885.1 Nasua narica
TCCACGCCCCCCTCCCCCCGCCGGGACCAGGGGGCTGCCGGTACCATCCGTGCTGTCTCCTCTCACTGGTTTGAGCTCTGAGCAGTGCCCAGAGCCCCTCGCCTCCCCCGCCTAGTGTGGTGGTAGGAGTGACCCTCTCAGCCCCAGTCGGCTCTGCTCCTTCTGGACTCTTCCCCAAAGGGCAGGCTGCCTCTGGGCAAGACCACCAGTGTCTGGTACCCATGAGAGGAGGCAGATGGCATCCTTAGGGGTCTGGGCCCAGCGAGGGAGGCAGAGGGGCTCAGGCCTGGGAAGAACCTATCGTGTGCATGGAGTGAGGTGTGTGTGGATGTGTGTACGCGTGCATGCCTTTTTTTTTTCTTTTTGCCATGGGGGCAGTTGAATTCGGGGTATTTTTCTACAAGAAACAGCCTTCTCTCCCCCAGTAAGGATTGTCTGTAATATATTAGGACCATGATATCATCATCATCATCATCATCATCATCATCATCAATATAACCATCATCTGAGAATCGAGATCCAAATGTAAAATTTGGCTTTACCATTATTTTGGACAAGACTTTTCTTTTTGATTCACATCACATCTATGATATATCAATATTTTTACTGATGATGACAAAGATAATGATAAATTATAAGGTAGCTAGGAATTTTAAATGAGTTTAGATATGAAATTGTCTTCTGCAATATTTAGTTCATGAAATATACTAAAAAATTATTAATTCATCTCCTTTCATAGAGTCTAAGGATAAGAGGTAGTTGAAGGGGACCCAAAGATCAATAAGAATAGTTATTTTCCATAAGGTAGGCACAATCTGGAGGGAGACAAAAAATATATCACACAAGATTCAAGGTACTTTGGCCTTCATGGGAAATACATTTTAGTAGTGAAACAAATAATAATAAGGGTAATTAGTTAAGTTTCTCTGTAAAGAGGAATTTGAGCAGAGATACGAAGTTTGTAATGGAGTTAGTAATGAGGGGAAAGGAATGTGAAGTGTGGACTAACATGACCTTGTTGTCTCAGGATCAAAATTGGAATAAAGGTGTGGTGAGATGTCCTGATTTTAATTTTCAGATCACTAATGTTCACTGTCAGGTAATGATTAGATTAGAGATGATTAGATATGGCAAAAGAGGCCAAATAGAGGGAACCATTTTTAAATCCTAATTCAAAGGCTTGGTCAGTGGTAAGTATCATTCCTGGGATTAAAGGCAGAACAGAACTGGCAGATTCCATCCCAGGTTAGTCTCTTGGCAAGACTTCTTCCAGCTCTTGGGAAGTCAACTGAGCATGATTGGTGTGGCCAGCATAGAAAATCTGAGCCAAAGCTTTCAAAGAAATAGGTGGTATTTGTGGAGCAATATTCTGGAAATCTGCCTATATATTGAGATTAAAAGAATCATGTCTTGGATCCCCCAAGTGAACTGCTCCAATTAGAATTTTATTTGACGTATGAGGACCTTGTAAGAAAGAATGACAATGACAGCAGAACTTATGTAGAGGTAAAAGTCATGGACCAAGAATGGACTATCCCCTTGTCCCAAATCTACTACTGGTTTACTTGGTGATATTCTATTTCTCTGTCTGCAAATACTCCCTGACCCACAGGGCTGACCTATGATGTGGTGAAATTCAATTCAGCATACACTTGTTGACCTTTATTATGTGCCAGGCAGTGGTATACATCTGGGGATGCAGCAAGATTACATTTCAATGAGGGAGTCAGACATTAAAAAACAACTATGTGAGTAGCATGGATAGTATTAGATGGTAGTAAGTATTATGAAAGAAAATAAGTAGGGAGTATAGGGGAAGAGTCAGATTTTAGATAAGATGATCAGAGAAGGTCCCAATGAAAGCAAGAAATATAGGTTAAGACCCTAATAAAATGAAGAAGCAAGCAATTGGGTTTCTGGGGATATATCATTGCAACACAGGAAACAGAAAGAACAAATGTCCTGGTGCAGGAATTTACCTGGGGTGTTTATGGAACAACAAGAAAGCCAGCTTATAAGCAAGCAGAAAAGTAATGGAGTAGGGTGGGGTGGAACACACCAAGGGAAAGAACCAAATCTATAGGACCTTAGAGGCCACGATGAGGACTTTGGCTTTTAGTCAGAGTGAAATGAAAATCCATGTAAGTGTTTTGAGAAAAGGAATAATATTATCTGATTTATGGTTTAACATGATGCTTATAAGTTGCTGTTCATCCACAGTGTGAAATAGGGCAAGGACAGGAGAAAGGAGACTGGTTAGAAGAGTACACCTTCTATTTACTTCTTTCTGTGCACTTAGTCTCTCCTTGATGGTCATATACTTCCTTTCCAACCCCACTTCCATTGCTCTTAAGCTTCAAATTCTCTCATGTGCTCATTCTAATCTCCTAATTTTCTCAGGAAAATGGATAATAAACTCATCTACTTTGAGGGGTAAATGATTTATAAGGTGTTTTATAAGCAGAGTGTCTAGCTTAAACAAAAGGTATGTACCCTAATTGTAGAATTTCAGGCTTAAGTGAACAGGTACTTTATTTGGGTCAATGAGTCTTGAAAATAACTAAAATGACTTTATATAGACACCTAGATACTCTAGATAATCATGCAATCCTTTAGTTCAATTCTTTTGTAATAGGAGGTAAGTTATACAAACAGAAAAGAGACTATAAGGCCAGGCTTGCTTATCCTTTCATAGGATGATAGAATATCATATTCATATGCCCAATTCTTGTAAAAATTTTTTTTAATTTATTTGAGAGAGAGAGAGAGTTAACAGCAAGTTGCGGTAGAGGGATAGGGAGAAGCAGACTCCCTGTTGATCAGGGAGCCCAACACAGGGCTCGATCCTAGGACCCTGTTCATGACCTGAGCCAAAGGCAGACACTTAACTGACTAAGCCACCCAGGCGCCCCTCCTATGCCCAATTCTAATCCAATCACTCACTAAATCATTATAGATTTTACCTCTTTAATCTCTCCTATTGTCATCCTATTGTTAAGATTTCATCTTTGGCTTGAAAATTGATTTTATCTCCTAATTTGTTTCCAGCATTTGGAATTTAATCTCCATTTTCCTCCCCTATCCAATTTCCAAACCAGAATGATCTTCCAAAAATGCAAATAGTGTCTTTTCCGTGTTTAAAACTTTTCAGTTGTTCACCAGTGCCCTCACTTTAGCACAATCCAACATCCTTGGTCAGACACATGAAGTCCTTTAGGAACTGGTCTTTCCATCCCTTTCCAACTAACCCATTACCCATTCTGCCCCCTACATTTTCTGCTCCAGCCACATTCCATGCTGTTGCTTTCCTTTGGGACTTGGTGCTTTCCATCTTCTCTTTCTGGTAAAAAGTTTTCTTCTCTTTACCTCCACACTTATTCTCAAAATTCAAACAATGAACTTTTCACCTCTCAGAGTTCAGTGTAGATGTCCCTTCCCTGAAATGCCTTTCCTCATGCCTATGACTTAATTAGATGCTTTTCACAAAGGTTCCCACAGCAATTTACTCCGGCATTTTCATTTTACAAAGCAAAGGGATTTTCTGTTATTTGCTGGTTTGTCCTCCTCATTTGATTTTGAGACCATAAGAGCAAAGACCTTCCTTATGTCTGTGTCTGAGCTGCTTAATAGTGTGCTTAATATATAATGGAACTACAATAGGTGATTGAGTACATAAATGAGATCTATAAGTGGAATTAACTTACAAAAGTTCAAAACATGAAATGAGGGAAAATGGTATTATTACTGGTCTCCAAACAAATGAGTTGCTAAAGAGAAATACAACTATTTCTGATACTGTGACCAAAAGAAAGTTTCTCTATTGAGTCTTCATAGAAAATGCACAAACAGTACAATAGATTTAGATCCTATGTAAAAAGAAGTAAATAAATAGGTTAGTATAAATTGGTGCTACTAATTTTTAATTTACTGAAGTTAGGGAGACTGGACCTGATGATGTCTTTGGTTCTTTTCTAGTTTTAAGCAGTTTTTAAATTTTAAATGGTGATAATCACTCTAGTGCAATTCTCTGCAAAAAGTTCACATATTCATTTATAGGTGATTTTTCTAAAAGAAAAATATGTGCTAAAAAAATTTTAAAACATAGCATTTGTCTAATTCAACACTATTTTATATCAATAATTCTTCATTGTAAAATAGAGGATTATTACATGCAGTTGTCTAAAGCTAGGTAATTTCAAGAAAAGTGAAAGAAATTGTTCATGATTATAAAAATGCAGTACAAAAACTTCAGTTTAAAATAAGCATAATATTAAGTTGTATTATTTTTTCAAAGTCATTATATAATAAAAGTATTTTTCAGTCAAGTGATGGACTCCTTAATTCTAAAAAATGAAAATGAAAATAGTCACTGGCTTCTTTTTATGTTTTTAAAAACTTTATTTGAAAATAGCAATCATAGGTCAATTTTTATTTCTTTTGTGAGTTAAGAATAAATGATTTATTTCCTTCAGGTTTCCACTAAATTTTTAGGGTATAATTGCATTTTTCGTTCAAGCCTTGGAACTTCTTATCCAGTGTGACCCCAGCATGCCTTCATGACCTATTTCTATGCTCCTTGGGGTCTACAGGGGAACTCTCTGAACTCATGGTGGCTCCCTTCTGAGATCTCTGCCTTTGTAATAAAAGACAGTGACTGCAATTCCATTTCTTGGTATTTGGAGAAAATTAAATCACTATCTCAAAAAGATACCTTGATCCCCATGTTCATTGCAGCATTATTTACAATGGCAAGATATGGAAACCACCTGTGTCCATTGATGGATGATGCATATATATGCACGTGTGTGCGCCTACACACACACACACACACACACACACACACACACGGATATTATTCAGACATATAAAAGGTAATCCAGTCATTTGTGACAACATGAGTAGACCTTGACAGTATTATGGTAAGTGAAATAAGTCAGGCAGAGAAAGACAAATACTATATGATCTCACGTGTGTAATAAAAAAATTTTTAAAAAGGGGTGCGTGGGTGGCTCAGTGGGTTAAAGCCTCTGCCTTCGTCTCAAGTCATGATCTCAGGGTCCTGGGAGTGAGCCCTGCAACGGGCTCTCAGCTCAGCAGGGAGCCTGCTTCCCCTTCTCCCTCTCTGCCTGCCTCTCTGCCTACTTGTAATCTCTCTCTCTCTTTCAAATAAATAAAATCTTTAAAAAATTTTTAGAAAAATAAAAAAAGAACTCGTAGATACAGAGAACATGTTATCAAAAGTGAGGGTTATGAGGGTGAACAAAATGGGTAAAGGGGGTTAAAAGATGTAGACTTATGTTTATTAGATAAATAAGTCATGGGGATATAATATATGTTGTGATGACCATAATTAGCAATATTGTGTTGTATATTTGAAAGTTACTAAGAGAGTGGATCTTAAAATTTCACAAGAAAAAATTATAGCTATTTATAGTGATGCATGTTAATTAAACTGTTTAATAATTTCCTAACATATAAAGATATCAAATCATTATGTTGTACATCTAAAATTAATACAATGTTGTATGTCAATTATATCTCAATTAAAAACAGTTAAAATGTTAAAAAAATAAGAGAGTAAACTGAATACTGCATTTGGAGTCATTCAACAGAGTTTTAAATCCAAATTGTCCTCTAAATTGCTGTGTAAATTTGAGCAAGACGCATCATGCCTCTAGGTCTATTAAAGGAGATGTTTGAATTAGATGTTCCCTAAATTTCATTCCATCTTAACTGTCCTAAGTTATGTGGCTTTATAATTTGTACAAGAAACCTCACTTCTTTCCACAAATCTTCTAGCCGGTCAGGTACTAAGCTAGATGCCTTGAGCATGTGTACTTCCCTGATTCCTTAAGACCAGTGAGTACTAATATCTGATATTACTGGTGCTTGGATCCCCTTTTTAGGTCAAGGCAATGTGGGGGTCAAAGGATAAAATAAAAAAGGATGCACACCTTTCAGTCATTAAACTCTTTACTGCCTAATATCATCCACCATGTTGGAAGTTAGGTTATGCCCTTTAAATTATCATTTAAATCTATTTGGATTTGTAGACATGAGATAACAGGGATGGGATGGATTTAACATTTTTCTGCTAATTACTCTCATTCTGACCATGAAGTTGCTAAGTGCAAAAACTCTGACTAATTAAATATATTGCTTCTGTAGCAGTAGGTTCCATGACCTAAAATATAGTCTTCTTCAAAAGCTACCAAGTATGGTATACTTGATGCTGAATTTATTTTCAGCCTGACCTTCTGAAACAAAACTTCTGTAACACATCTGTATTATCAACTCTGGCTTCATTTATTTTGACAATTTCCTTCTCCTGAATTTAGCACAACAAACTTGGAGGGGTTTTGGAGTTTAAAGACATGAAGATTTCTGTATCAAGGAGAAATTATTTCTCATTAGGTATTTCATGTTTATCAAAAGCATATTATGGTGGCTAAATTTGTTTCCTTACTCCAAACATTGATTTGATGAAGATACTGAATTATTATGGATAATAGAATCGACTGTATAATATAGACAAGCTAATCTAGCAATGAAGGGATTGATAGTTATCTAACCTAGCAAGTTCCTCAGATGGTAAGACTCCCTAAGTCTTGATGTATATATATCTACACTATCTACACATCAGTAACATTAGCCTTAGATTTTATTGATATGACAAAAAAATTCATGTAATCAAATAAATAATGTATTTATAATCTTAGAGTGAAATGCCTATATCAATACTCCAGAGAGAAGGAGAAGAAAGAGGAAGGAAGAGTGCCTTTATTAGAAAAGCAAAAACCTACCCAGAGGTTTTCACATCACTTCCCAAAGGAAACAATTTTTGGGGTAAGATGGGGGATGTGAATAGAGAAGAAGACATCAGGAGAAACAGGTGCCATTAGATAGCTTTAGGATTTACTCTGGACCTGTAGACATTGATTCAAGACTTTTGGGGATTCTATTTGTATTAACGCTAGTCTGGTTTTAGAAAATGAATCAGAAGCATTTCTGTGTCCATAGATGGCCTGGAATAATTCCTATACCATCTGATTTACTGTGTTCAGCATTTGGTTATAACCTGTTCCAGAGATAAAGAGTATACTATTTGAATAGATTATAGTGTCCATGGAAACTGTGCAGTGTAGTGGTCTTGATCTGATCATCATCCTACTTTGATTTAGAAGATCTGTGGAGAGAGTAAATTGTGAGCCTGTACAGTAGGTGATTGTAATGAAGAGCCCAGGATAGATACCTTACTTAAAGTCTTGTGACTAATAAAGTATATGAATAAAAATTTTTTAAAAATTTATAAAACTTTCTGGAAGATATCCATTGACAAGTAAGTTGACTAGAACTACTATATAACATGGATACCCTAAGCTATAAGGAAAACCAGGATTTTTTTTTTTTTGTAAGCTGGAAATATTGATGTTCCATACAGATGATTTAGTAAGAGAGAAGAGAATGGATAATTTGGTGAGCAACTAGCACCAATAGTGTTTGCCACATATACTACTTTTTTACACTATCTTACACTTTCTTATACTAATCTTACACTATTGGTCAACCATTTGTCTTCTTTGCAAAAAAGCATTCAGATACCAGCAAAGAATTACAGTTAATATTTGAGAAGTTGCCCGATAATAACACATTTCGATATACAATTCATTTCATTGCAGTGAAGCAATAAAGACTTGCAAAATTGCAATAGTTGAAATAGGCAATGGACTGTGAGAACTTTTTGATATCCCCTTAGAATAAATGCCTTATCCTTGACCTTGATTTTACAAGTTCACTCACTGGGAGTTACTCATGCTGAACCAACTCAAAAAATCACATACTTAAACACATTAAATTTTTTTATTAATATAAAATGGAGAATACATTCTAGTGACCAAAATTACCATTATCCAAGTACCTTTAAGCATGGTAATATATATAAAATATTTAAAACAGTATTGTGGTTTTGTGCGTCTCTCAATAGTGTCTCCTCCCTTTTTCATCTTTACCAAATCCTAGGATGCCTGGGAAGCCAAATTAGATATAAGATTGTTTAGGGGCACCTGGATGGCTCAGTTGGTTAAGTGTCTGCCTTTGGCTCAGGTCATGGTCCTAGGGTCCTATGATGGTGCCTCTCAGTGGAGAGCCTGCTTCTCCCTCTCTCCACTGTCCTTGCCCCCCTGTCCACTCTCTCTAATAAATAAATAAAATCTTTTAAATATTTACAAATATGGAATCAGAGCAAAAGGAAATAGTTGGAGGTGGATGTTATAGGCCATGTGGAATCTAGAGAATGCTCATTATTCCAGAGTACATCAATTTGATGAGCGAAACGCGTATCTTCCATATAATCTTAGTCCCCTCTTTGCCTCTTGCCCTGCTCCTCTGCCTTGCTCCCTCTTGCCATATTTATCTCTTCCTCTCTTTCCATTTGAAGATAAACTTTGACAAATGATGTTTTCTGGTCTCTGATTTCTAAAAACACATGCTAATCAACATCTTATATCTAGTTACAAAATTGCTTTATGATTTATATTTTCAGGCTTCATACTTGTTTCTTTTTAAATGGATCCTTTCTTTTCAGGGACACTTATTTGTCTCCTTGTCAATCTGGAGAAAATATCCTGACCGGTTTGCAGCCCACTTATAATGATTTTTTGGGGGGAGGGGAAAATCATATTATTTCCCAGGAGAATCAATGCTTCCTACCTTTTCTTTCATTATATTACCATACATTCAGAAAATGACATTTTCTATCCTGGCTTTTGATTCCAGAAATTTTCCTGATTAGATCCCTGAATTCCCTGAGTAAAAATCTCTATTCTTTGGAAACCATCTAATGTTTAACCTTAGAAAAGTTATACTAATGAACTAAAGATTGACATAGTAATTGTTGTTCCAATGGGAAAAACACTCAAGAGGGGGAAGGGTATGAGTTTCTCTTGTTTCATTTCGATCGTAGCAATCAAACTTCTAATTAAAATTAGTCACTCAATTGCTTTCTAAATGATTCTGGTGACTTCATTAATCTGCAGTGATGAGCTACCTCTGTAATATTTAATATCCTGACAAGACAAGCCACATATCAAGCATGAGTCAAATTTCAGTCATCCCTCTGATATTTCTGGACAGTAGGAATCCATTGCTTCTCTTTTATGATAAGGGCATATTTTCAGACGTGGTTCGTGTCTTAAGTATAGTGAACACTAGTCTAACATTGTAAACTCCCAGGCAGACACCAGTGACAGCTATAATGCATTTTAACTCACTCAAAGGAGCACTAAGAAGAAGTGATAAAGCTGCTCATCAACTCTCTCAGTCACTTTGCTGAAATTCCTTGGTTTTGAGGGTAATGAGGCTGCCCTCAGAGGCAAGTAGGATCTCTTTAATCTCTGAGGTGAGTGTTGCCTCTTGTAGGCACCATGTCTCTTAAGGACAGTTTTCTTGTAACTTTGCGCAGAAGTTGCTTTTCTCACATAACTCTGTCCTTGGTGGATCCTAGCTGTGATCCCATCATGCTCTCAATCTTTATTTTTAGTCCCATCCCTTGTGATCCAGACTCAACTATTCCTATATATCACTTAAATAATGAAGAGTCAGGTCCAGCTTAACATGTTCAAAAGTCAAGTCTATTTTTATTTCAAAATATGCTTGTCCTCCAGGGATCCCAGTTATCCATGACAGAAAGTTGAAAATGCTTCCTCAATTCCTTTTTTTTCTGTACCACCCATGTTCAATCAATGACCAAGTCTTGATCCTTCTATCTCTATAACATTTCTCTGTCCTCTCCTTTATTTATTCTTGACACTTCTTTTGCTCAAGCCATCATCATCAAAGATGGATCTTGATGGCTGCTCCTTAAATACCCTCTTCCCTTTCCTAATAGTAATCTAAATCTTATTCATATATACCCTGCCTTTATATGGCCTGGGTGATTCAGGGAAAAGTCATTCAGTTCTCAGCTTCAGGGGTAGGTCTGATCAATCCAATATCTATACTCCTTACTTGGCTCAGGAATCTAGATTTCCACATTCTGGAACAAAAGATTGGATCAAGAGCACATGATCCATTTTGCCAATGAAATGTGAGGGGATGATTTCAGGGTTTTGTACTGATGATTTAAAGCCTTGATCCACTTACCACTATGAAGGAAGCCAGCCAGAGGATAAAACATAGCCAAGAGAAGAGAAGTAGATCTGGGACATTGCATTAAGCCATATTTGAAGTTCACTCTACTTCACTCCTTTCATTACATGAGCCAATAATTTTATGTATTGATTAACCGAATTTGACCAGGAGTTTCTCTCATTTACAACATAGATATTCTAACTGCTAACATTTTCTCTTGCCAGAGTTATTGCAATGATCTGGCAGCTCATTTGTCTATCTGTGGTATAGACCCTTTTAGTTGACTACCCACTCTCCTGACAGGGTGATCTTTCAGAAAACCCCACAGATCTATTCATATGCTTCCTACTTAATCTCCTACCATGGTAACCTATTATCTTCAGAATAAATTAAACCACATTAGCATGACACACAAGATCCCACATTATTGGATTTTTTTCCTGCCTCCTCAGCCTCATATCTCATTTCTTCCCAATGTGAATTCTATGTACAACTGTGCTTAAATACTCTTGGCTCTTGGAATAGCGAGTTTTTATCACTCACCTCTCTGTTTTTGTACATGCGGCTTCTTATCTTAACAATCAGCTAATTCCATTCTAGTCACCAGCTACCTACTTTGAACCTACATTGTACCCAAATATGTATAATGTGCTGAGAAAACTCCTCCCCTCATTGTTTAGCTGGTGATGTTCTACTGTAAGACCCATCTGCTCCTCCAAAGACTTTGTGCTTTCTCCATTGTTTCATGTCTCCCTTTCTGTTGGCACTTAACCACAATCTGTTTCAGTGGTTTGTTAAAATTGTTCTCTACTTTGTTGTAATTGTTCCTCCTTTGAAGGCCAGAGCTATTTCTTATTCATCTCCATATTCACAATTCTAGCATTGATGTTATCATGGACTTAAGTAAGCAGAAAGCCACATTATTAAAATTGTGAGGTACATTAGATATTAGCTAATCCTAAAGTTCAGTGAGGGAGGTGACTTACCTACTACCTGATGAAAAATGGCATCTAATACTTGGTTTCCACTTAAGAGAGGTCACAGCAAGTAAGAGTATGAGCGACTGGACAGCATGTGCGGACACAAGGGATATTCACGTCTTAGCCCCACACCTCACTGTTAGAGGGGGAAGTGGGGCTTGTGTTGCCAACACTTCTGATATGTGTTCAAGAGAACAAGGAAACCTACTGTGCAGGTCAATAAAGTAAGTAGATCTCACACCTATAGGACAGATATGCTCATGACCTTAATAGCATCATTGGATTTATTCCAACCCCTTCATTTTAAGGTAAGGAATCAATATTAGGACCAAAACAAAGTTTCCCCTAAGAAAACCCTCAATCTAGGGTACATCCTTCTTCTATATGCTTTTATGGCCCGTGTGCCCTTAACTTAATGTTTTAAAGCAGTCTTGTCTCCCTCCTCCATTACAGTGCATGTTCTCTGTGTACTGGGAGTACTTATCTTTCATCTTTCACAAGACCAGATACTGAGTAAGTGCTTAGTAGATACTCCCTGAATGAACACTGAGTGGAAATCATGCTCCTGGAAGACAGCATTTGACTCTTAATATCACCATCTCCTTTAATGTGTAAATTTGTAGATTTACCTCACAGGTCATTTAATAAAGCTTTCTGTGCTGAGTCCTTAAAAGTTAGAAGTGGGATAGATGGGGCTACTAAAATACTGGGAAAGTTATGTATATCACAATCTCTACTACCAGGCATAAAGGTGAAGTAGAACAACAGTGTGTTGTGTTAGGCAAAGAAGAAGAAACAATAATATGGAGGGGAGTGTGGAAAGCTTTCTAAACTGAATGACCAAGGATATGTAGGATTTTGACAGGTAGAGAATTAGCTGTTGGTTTGGGGAATTGGTATGGAGTCTTCAGTGATCCTTGGTCAGGCACTGACATTGTCTTGCTGCTTTCACTTTTTGCTTCCATCAGCATTTCTGTATTGATTAGCCCTGATGCAGGGTCCTTCTCCAGGGTTTAATGCAAGATCCTAAAGCAAAACATATTCCAAATAGAGCCATTTTCTTTCCAGTCTATGGTTCTGGACTTGGGAGAATGCAGTTAAAACAAATAAGATACAAAAACACAAGATAAACAAAAATGCCACCAACAAAATGAAGGTCCAGAGATTCTAGGGACTCTTGCTGATAGTCTGTAACCCAAATTCCACCTTCAGCTGAATTTCAGATGTCACAAAAGTAGACTGCTCCTCTCTGTGGGAGCAGATTCTTGCCATTGAACAGAGAATTCTGCCTGTCCTGAATATTCAGGAAGTTGGCTCCAGTTGCACATTGATTGAAAGCTCTCTGAATAGTAAGACTTGATTGCCATCCTTATAGAGTTTGTGAGGCCAGCTAGTATCGTATGTAACAATAACCATGTATCATCATTGTGCACCTATTGTGTTCCAGACTTCTTTTATTATTATTTCACCTAATAGGCTTTCAGAGTAGGTGTTTTTGTTTGCCATTTATAAATGAAGAAACAAAGACACAGAGAGGTTGAGGGGCTTAAGAAGTTCCACAAAGCCAGAGTATGGAGGAATTGAAAATTGAGTCCAGCTGTAAATGACTTTTTAAAACTGAAGTTCTTTCTATTTCACCTGGTAGAGGAGGAGGTGTATAAAGACTCCAGATCAAAACCTCAGTGTTTAAGATGGCTCTGTCCTTTGTTAAAAGTGGAACTCTCCTCATAACAATTGTTTTCTTTGATCCTAATACCTGAAGTGGGATAATAATAACCCTTCCCTCCCCTTCCCTACTTTGCTATTGATCTGGTCATGCTCAGATAAGATTGTAGAGTGGCAGATTAATAACATAAATATTAATCATTGAGTCATTTGGGAGAATGGAACTTGTGGGAATCATGAAACTTATTTTCATTTTCTTTTGCAGGTGATGTCTTTAGAATAGTTTGGTATAGTGCAATTGGTGGTTAAGAGCACAGCCTTCAGAATTGGATATATTTGGATTCCAATCGTGGCTTTACCTACTTTATATTAGCTGGGAAATCAGAATAATAGCCCTTCAGTGTTAACCCCCAGAACCTAGAATATGTTAGATTACAAGGCAAAGGGGATGTAAAGCTGCAGATAGAATTAAGGTTGCTAATTGGCTGATTTTAAAGTGGGGGATTATTTAGGTAGAACCAATGTAATCATAAGGATTCTTTTAAGTGGAAGGAGGCAGAAGAGCCAGAGTTAAGAAAAAGATGTGACCATGAAAGAGAAGATAAGAATGATGAGGTTGCTGGCTTTGAAGATAAAGGAAAAGGGCCATGAGCCAGGGTATGTAGGCAGCCTCAAAAAGGTGGGAAAGGCAAGAAAATGGATTCCCAGGGCTTCCAGAAAGAAGTGCAGCAGCCCTGTTGACTCCTTGATTTTAGCTCAGTGAGACTTGGACTTATCTAGAACTGTAAGAAAATAAATTAGTGTTTTTTAAGCCTCTGAGTTTATGGTAATTTGTCGAAGCAGCCACGGAAAACTAAACACTAGCTCTGTGACCTTGGACAAATTATCAAACCTCTCTGAGCCTTACCTGTATGACATAGTAAGTAACCAACCAGCAAAAAGAAAGTTTGCTAGTATGATTAATATCGTATAGGCAATACAACTGGACTATCAATAGTTTTAATGTGCTATAGGACCCTGTCTTTGTTATAGTTAGGATCAACCTTGGTTTTCACGTTTATATGGTGATATTAACCCTGAGAAGATCAGGGTAGAGAAATCTGGCTGATTCATTGCAGGCATAGATGAACACCCACTGCACATTGCCATGTTAACTGGCTGAGGTTTCTGCCAGAAATATCTGTTGCCTGGTTAAGGGAGTGTTCCCTGCTTTGGAAGCCTAGGCAACTGCATATATGAAAGCTTCTGGTTTCCTGGGATTGCAAATTAAATGTCAGGGAAAAGAGAAATGCTGTAAAAGGATTCCAAGAAGCAGTGCAATGAATTAGATAAGGAGAAAGATCCTTCTTTGGCTTGGGAAGCCCTTTCATAGAAAACCATTAAGGGATAAGCCTTAGATGATAGCATCCACCTCATCCACAATTCCTTATGTATTATGATAAAATTGGAAGTCATGCTGGATATGAGCCATGTACCCCTTCTCTCCTGCATAAGATTCAGGGGTCAGAATAACCTAACTTTGTGCCATTGATATTTTATTTAATTTCTCTTTGAGATTCTATTTCCCCTTCTGTACTGTGGCACAAGTAGGGTAATAAAAAGCACTGTGAAATTTAAATATGCTCATGATGACTATTTATTTAGTGCTTACTATATGCAAGGAATTATTCTAAGTACTTTACACGTTAAATTGCATTTGGTCTTCATAGCAACACTGTGAGACTTTCCAGTTTTACAAATGAGAAACCTGAGACATAGGGAGATGCATTTCCCAAGGTCACACAACTGGTAAGTGGTAAAAGCACTTAATCAACATACTCAAATGCCTTTCTAAGAATTGGTTTGTGGCATGGTAATGGCTCAGTAAATGTGAGCTGTTAATATATACCTACTCTGCAGTGTAGTTGTTACGATTAACTAGCAAGTCTTTGGAAATTAAAAACAAGCATTTAAATATGCCTTATAAGTGAAATGCTGTTGTTTCTTCCTCTTTCATGTACTCTTAGCTTGCCTGGGTTTTTGCCAATGGTCTCCTAACTCTTCTTTCTCCAGTGTTCCTCCATTGTTTCCTGACCTCACAATGCTATAAGAGTGGTCCTTTAAAAATATAAACCAGAAGATGATATTCCATGACTAGAAGCATATATGCAGTACATTCAAGTCCCATGTGGTACAACATGTTGTGGTTAACAGCCATCTTTCCAGTCTTATCTGGAGCCCCATGTCCATAAATTGAGGCTCTGTTAAAATGCTTTTTGTTCCCTTGTCATGTCTTATTATTCTTTAGCTAAGCATATTTGCACAAGTTGTACCCAGAATACCCATATTCCCTTTTCCTGCCAGGTAAACTCACATCCACCTTCAAAACAGTACCTGAACTGATAAAACAGTTTTTTTTTCTGATAAAACAATTTTAATGACCATTCTGTGCATCATGTGAAGTGCCTGGTCTGCAAATAACATCTTTGCAAAAAGGAAACATCTCAACTTTTGTTTAGTGTTCTTATTTAGTTTCCTGGATCATCCAATTTCCCTCACTCTCCTCCTTGTCCCTTGCTTTATTCATGTAATCTCCCTTGGCCCTTCCCTTCCCTGCTATATCTTTATTTTTCTGCTTGATTTACACTCCAAGTTCTTCTTACTTTAAGGTTCAGCTTCCTTCCCAATCACATCATTATTCCCCTTATTCATGGATAATATCATGGTAAACACTTCTCCAGGCTTCCTCTGCCCTCAGGACCTTCATTTACCAAATGCTGGAAGTTAGGGTCACCTTCTTTGGATAAGCTTTTTCTCACCTCTCCAAGAATAGCTGTGCTCTCTTTTCCTAGTTCCTGTAGAGTCAGTTCACTATAGTGATGTCTGTCTTGCTGAGGTGTCTATTATATGCTATTCCTCTGGAAAACAGGAATAATGTTCTATTTAATCCTGTCCCAGGCCTTGCCACTTAGTCTTTAGTGAATCACTTAACCTTCTCTTAACTTCACTTTCCCAAACTAAAAAAACTCCAGTTGATACTTGATCTGGACATTGCCAACTTTCTTCTCTGAGGGCCAGATATGATCTTTTTTCTGGGTCTTGGCTAAAGTTTCTCAAAAGCCCATTTTTGTTCTACCCTTTGGGCACCACTGATTGGACTACTGCCTGGGGAGAACACAGCCCTACAGCTCTAACCCTGGCTTCCTTCTACTACTCACCTATTTGCACTTCTGTGATTCCAGTATTTCTTCTAACTCAGAGTTCACATGAGTTATATGAAAAGGGGTGACTCATGATTTTACAAGAGTAAAAAACTGATGACAAGTAACTAGATAGTGATGTTCTAGTCCTTCCTTTCCAAGCTAATTTATAAATTCTGGTGATGCACTTATTGACAAAAGTTCTCCCTTTGCTTTAATAAGCCCTATTTCTAAGTGCTCAGAGATCATAATTACATCTAAAAGAAGGCAAGTTGTTTGATCATGCCCTTTAGATGGCTTGATTCCTTCAATTGCCTTTCAAAAAATCCAGAGAGGAAAATGTGTTTTCTTTGAGTCCTAGATATTGATATAGGCTATTGATCTGAAAATAACTTATACTAAGTATTGTTCATCAATACTATCCTTATGTCTACCTGGTACCTAAATTCCTACTGTTAAATGAGGTTTTGTGGCAGACAAATTTCTAGAAGAGCCTTTATTTGATGGAGGAGGGTGTGACTTTTAAAAGCAGAGAGTATTCGCTCGGGACCACCTTTCCTTTTCTTTCTAGAGATAGCTTTGAATGAAGTAGAGGAATTCATCTTTTGGCATACCTTTCAATGCATAGATTGCCTCTTTCCACTGTGCCAAAAAAGCAAACTTCAAGTTAGGGACCAGATCTCATTTGTAGAAATTATATTCCTCCTTCATTTGTAAGGCAGTTGAGAATTCAAAGGAAGTTTTTCCTCTAAGCACTGAATTCACAAAAGACCTTAAAAGGTAGCTTCTTGAAAGGTTCTCTAGCAAATTAAATTGTGAATTGAACTATGTGACTTATCATGGCTTGCACGCGTTAACCTGTTTCCCTCTTGATAAGAACTGAGGGAAACTATGTATCACCACCCTCCTCCAAAAAAACAAAAAACAAAAAACACCCCAGCAGACTTAAGTAGCCACCTATAAGCATAGGGATGGGTAATAATGTAATTACAACAGATTTATAAGACTATATTAGGGAACTCTTCCTCTATATATTGTTCTTTTTACTTGTTCTGGGCTTTAGATATTACTATTTGCTATTTTCCACCTGAAACTTATTTCTTCTTAGGCTTTTGAATTCATATTATCATTCCTCATTTTTAAACTAATTCATCTTCCTTGATGTCCTTAATTTTTTGATGACAGGGAAATCAGAATTATCTTTAACTTTTCCTTTTCCCATGCTTTCCTGCTATGTTTGCATTTGAAATGTTTCTCCAGTTCATACACACCACTACCACTGCAAGACACATACTCTTCCAATTACATCGACAGTAATCCAATTCAGAGGTCAGTAGACAACTGCCCATTGGCCATATCTAGCCTGCCAACTATTTCGGTTTATGTAAGTTTTATTGGAACATAGCCATGCTCATTTGTTTATGTATTATCCATGGCTGCTTGGGTGTTACAATGCAGAGCTGAGTAATTTCAAAGCCTAAAATACATACTATCTGGCCCTTTACGGAAACCATTTGCTGACCTCTGTTCTAGTTCATGCTCTCATCTGGGTAATTATAAACAGCCTTCCAACTGGTTTTCTTGCTGTTAGTCACTCTAACACCCGTCAAATACCATTTTATACTAAATTTCCTGTCTATCTCAAACTCTAGCAAATTCCTTCTAATCCTTCAAGAATCAGTTTACTTATACCCATTCTTTTACTCTGGCACAAGTATAGGCACTGGAGATATAGTGGTGGATAAGATAATCCAGATGTTGCCCTCACAGCTTTTGTTCTTTATTCTAGAACAAATATGCAGTTAAACCAGAAATAATATAACAGTGTAATCTGTGTTGCATCAGGTATGCTAATTTAGATAAACTGTCTAGATTCAAATACCAGCTCCATTCCATATCAATTGTGTGACTGTGAGAAATAAACTTTAGCTTTAGTTTTTATAGCACTATGCTGGTTTTGGTGATCAAATGAGATAATCCCTATTGGGCACATAAACTTATATCTGGTGCATTCTCAATAATTTTAAATAGTAATTACTGGGGAATTATAATTCTTTGGGAATATTGAGAAGGACTATTTAAGCTAGTTTTAAATGTTAGAAGTTGGCTGGTATGACTAGTGTTTATATTGAGATCACAAAGCAGAATTAACAAGAAAAAGAGGAACAGTTTCTGAGAACAGGGAATGGCACATGTAAAGAATAGGAGGGGGAAATATTCCTAATTCCCTGAATGCTAAATAATTGCTGTCATGTCTATGTTCCCCGAAATACTTTCTTTAAACTGCTAATATAGCTCTCATCAAAATATATGAGTTGTAGTTTTAAGGGAAAAAGCTATACTTATATTTTCATCTTTATGTTTCTAGTACTTAGGAGAGACCTGGCACACTACACAAGTGCTCAAAAAGGATTGTCTAATGGGAAGTAGCATAACTGAGTCAAACAGTATCATCTTTGGGATAATAAAAAGCCTATGGTTAATTCTGTTTCTGCCATTAAAGAGGTGGATGACCTTGGATATATTAAATCTCTTGTGTGACCCCCCAACTTAGTTCTGAATTGTGGAAAGGAGTACTTGCCACATAGATTTGAAGGATTTAATTAGAGAGCAAAAGTAAAACTCTTGTTTCAGCATACAGTAGGTGTTTGATAAATGATAGTTGTTAATGATAATGAAGGTTTTTATGCATTCTGACCCAGGGTTTTGCACAAATCTTTAGAGGTAAAAACTGAACAACTGAGCGATACCAGCTGATTTCATAAATATTTAGTCCAAGCAAGCCTAGAAAAATATCTAAGTTTTATGGTTGATTCTTTTCATTTCATCTAACCAACAAATATTTATTGTCTACTGTGTGACAAGTACTGGGCAAGATGTCAGGAAATTTTTATTGGATAAGATACGCCCAGCCCTGCCGTCTTAGAGCATATAATCTAATATAATGTGATTGTTAAGCATGCCAAGCATTTTGTCCTAGACCATTTTTTTTGAGAGAATGTATGTTGGCAAGTAACTGTGTACATCTCCTACATAAAAGATAGTGAGCTCTTTCTTAGTGTTTTTAATTGAAGAGGTACTAGCTGGAGCTAGATGTGCCATGTTTTATTTAGCTGGGCCAATAAGAGTGATTTTTTTTTTTTACAGCTTTTTTCCCCTGCTTGTATTCCCAAGAGAAGTACATTCTAATATAGTAATTACTCTTTTCTGGATCCATTCCCACCAACTAACTTTATTGAAGGCACCTTTCCTTCTCGTGCATAGATTTCTATTTCTTTTTGCTATCTCCTTCTCACTTTTCTCTACATCTGATAATATGACAATGAACTAATCAATAAATGTTTATCATTTGGCTAATATGTATCCTGGAAAAGAGGGTAAAGATCAAAGAAAATATCATATTATAAATTAGCTAAGATTGACATTCTACCATGATCTAAGCATTTTATGTGATATCTAGTCCTCACAACAAATAATACAAGGTAGGGATTACTAAATTCATTTTGTAAGTGAAAAACTAAGACTCAGAGCATTAAGGGTATCTGGCCTAACTCATTCATTTGGTAAGAGGCTACACTGGGATGCTAATGTAGATCCACCGGACATTAAAGCCCATATACTTTTCAAGGTGCTATACCTTATGTGAGAGTCAGAATAACGCCCCCTCCCCCAAAGGTCCATATCCTAATTCCCAGAATTTATAAATTTAAAGGATAATTAATTTTTCAGATGGGATTATCCTGGATTTTCTGGGTAGCCCAGTGTATTCATAAAGTCCTTTAAAGTGGATGAGGTAGAATAGTAGGTTAGAGTAATGTGATGTGAGAAGGACTTAACCCAATTTTGTTGGCTTTGAATAAAGAGGAAGGGGCCACATGACAAGGAATACAGGTAACCTCTAGAAGTTGGAAAAGGCAAGGAAGCAGATTCCTCTCTACTTGATTTTACCAGTGAAATCCATGTCAGGTATCTGGCCTATAGATAATATAAGAGTAAGTTTCTATTTGCAAAACCACTAAATGATATTACATTATGACAGTGATAGAAAGCTAATATACTACTTCTCTAGGTACAAAATGATTTGAAAATTTATGCAATGGAATGATTAAGGCCTACTTTTTGTTTGTTTGTTTGTTTTTTTAGAGAGGGGAAGTGGGGAGATAGGGCAGAGAGGGAGAGAGAGAGAATCTTAAGCAGGCTCCATGCCCAGCACAGAACCCAACATGGGGCTCAATCCCACAATCCTGAGATCATGACCTAAGCTGAAATCAAGAGTTGGATTGAGCTACCCAGGAGTCCCTGAAGGTTGCATTTTATCATTCTACTGGAAAGGACCTTAGACCAGAACTCAGAACAAGATACATTTAGTGTCAATTTTGGTCTCTGAATAGGACTTCATTCGAAGTAAAAAATTATGAGAGTGAATTTAAATCAGAGTTTATTAAAATAGAAAGTGATTATATATTATGATTGGGAATTTCTCATGACTGAAGAGAGAAAAGAAAGGGAAGGAGGAAAGAAAGAAAGGAAAGGAAAAAGAAAGGAAAAACATTTAGACTTTACTATAAAAAAAGAAAGAAGATATAAATATTTTAGGTTTTTTTTTAATTATTGAGAAGGAAGCAGTCTGAAAACAAAAATAGTCAAATAGGAAACAGCTTTTATCATTCCTTTCAGTTCTTGATCTTTGCATTAAATTAATCCAATGGGGAAGCTTTTCTTCCCTCTATGCCTTATCTAAGCAATCATTTCAGCTTTTAAAAAATAAATAATACAAATAGACTTCATGGAGATCTTGCATTCATTCATGAAAATAATAGACAGAGCTGAATTATTTATAAAGCCAATTATTTTTGCAAAGACAGTGACTGACAAGTAATGGTGAAAGAGTGCTTTGCTGGTAATTTAATTTTTAAAAAATTGTGAAAATATCTGTGCCAGGTCTTAAAATTTAACAGTAAATCTACAGTAGATTAATAGAAACTCTTAAAAAGAGGCCTGTCTGGTTGTAACTTTGATCAAACCGGGAAGTTGCAGGCAAATCCAGTATTAGGATATTGTCTGCATGAGACCCTAACTGTTTTGTAATTTCCAATGGGAATTTGGTTTTCTAGCTTAGAAAGCTCAGGCAAAGGCTCATATCCTTTTCCAGTAATAGTGGATGACAACATACAAAAGCAAGGAAATGCTTCTTTTGGTTTGGTTCTGGCCCACATTAACTAGGTTAATTAAGACTAATATGTAGAGAAAGTCAAAGTAGCTAATTTATAATGATTTCCTCTTGCCATTTATCTTCCTTCTTTGCTAAAAGAAAAAAAAATCAAAGACTTACTTAATAATTGTTCTCAAAATATACATCTTATGTATAATACCATTCAGTTTAAAGAGTTCCAGATGAGGAGTTGAAGATAGTAGAGCATTTTCATGTTCAGTGAATACATTTTCTTGCCCATACTGATTCAAACTTATGTAGAGGTGTGTGATGATATCCATATTACTCAGAATATCTTCCAGGGAAAAAAGATGAGTCTCAAAAGCTAAGAGCTAAAAGAGCTGGCATAAGTTCACTTAACTCTTAAGCTTTACTGATTTTCTAGAATTCCAAAAAGATACAATTTCTTCTCAGTCAAAATATTCCTTAGGTTGTCTATTCTTTGTTAGAGAGTTTAAGGATACAAAGCTAGGGTTACACTTTTGTGATAAGTTTTTTTTCACTCTTTCCATATAAATTGAGAACTTTGTGTGCTAGATTTTTTTAGAACTCAATGTGAAACAAGCATAGGGGCAAAGAAGTTAACAGTACAAAACATATTCAGTGGAAAGTAAATCTCTATCATGCCAGACCTAGTCCACCTTCCAGTGACAACCATTATTACCAGCTTCTTAATCAGCTTCCTAGAAGTAGTGTATTTATACATTAACCACATATCCATTTTTTTGACATTATTTTACCATGGGCAGTATTCTGCACCTGATTTTCTTGTTTAACAATGCACTTCAGAGATTGTTTAATATCAGCATTTATAAATTTTTACTTCATTATAGTCAACAGAGGCAAATTATTGCATTAAATAGATGTATCATAATCTATTTAATTGACCTCTTGTTGATGGACATTTATATTATTTTCAGACTTTTGCCAACACAAATAGTTCCACAGTGAGTGAATATACTTGAGCATATGTTTCTGCACATATGTGAGTACATCTGTATAAAACATTCCTAGAAGTAGAGCATGACTAAGGGGAACATGTGTTTAAATGTTTAATAAATATTTCTATATTGTTCTTGAAGAGAGTGTACCAATTTACACTCCCACCAATGGTATATGAGAATTGGGTTTCACTGTAGTCTTTCTAACATGATATCAATGTTGCTGATACTTGTTAATATGACAGGAATACAATGGAGACTTGTTTTAATAAGTATTTGTTTAATACATTTAATATATTTGTTTAATACATATTGAAAATGCCTTTAAATAAATATATTTTTCAGTAAAAAATTTATGAGCAATTGTTCCAGGTATCTATTGCTATAAACAAACTATCCCAAAATTTAACAGCGTAAAGCATTTTATTCCTATTTTATCTCCTAATTAAGAACCCTGACCTACATCTAGGCTTTTTCTGTGGTTTTGCTATTGTGGACATTGATGCTCAGATGTCCACTGACAAATCAATGGATAAAGATGTGGTGTATACACACACACACACACACACACACACACACATATACATACGATGGAATATTACTCAGACATCAAGATTTTTTTATTCCCCAAATACGTTTATTTTATTTTTTCAGTGTTACAAGATTAATTGTTCATGCACCACACCTAGTGCTCCATTCAATACGTGCCTTCCTCAATACCCACCACCAGGCTTGCCTAACCCCCCACCCCCTCCCCTCCAAAACCCTCAGTTTGTTGCTCAGAGTCCACAGTCTCTCTTGGTTCATTGCCCCCTCTGATTTCCCCCCATTCACCCTTCCTTTCCTTTTCACAATGCTCTCCATGTTTTTCCTTATGCTCCACACATAAGTGAGACCATAAGATAATTGACTCTCTTAAAAAAAAAAAAAGATAATTGACTCTCTCCACTTGACTTATTTCACTCCGCATAATCTCTTCCAGTCCTGTCCATGTTGATACAGAAGTTAGGTATTCATCCTTTCTGATAGAGGCATAATATTCCATTGTATATATGTACCATATCTTCTTTATCCATTCATCTGTTGAAGGGCATCTTGGCTCTTTCTACAGTTTGGCGATTATGGCCATTGCTGCTATGAACATTGAGGTACATGTGGCCCTTCTTTGTATTGCATCTGCTTCTTTGGGGGTAAATACCCAGTAGTGCAATCGCAGGGTCATAGGGTAGCTCTATTTTTAATTTCTTGAGGAATCTCCACACTGTTTTCCAAAGTCAGCCATCAAAAATTTAAAATCTTACCATTTGGAACAATGTGCATGGAACTAGAGGGCATTGTGCTAAGCAAAATAAGTAAATCAAAGAGAGACAATTTTTTTTTTTTAGATTTTATTTATTTATTTGACACACAGAGAGAGATCACAAGTAGGCAGAGAGGCAGGCAGAGAGAGAGGGGGAAGCAGGCTCCCCGCTGAGCAGAGAGCCTGATGTGGGGCTCGATCCCAGGACCCTGAGATCATGACCTGAGCTGACGGCAGAGGCCCAATGCACTGAGCCACCCAGGCGCCCCCAAAGAAAGACAATTATCATATGATTTCACTCATATGTGGATTTAAGAAACAAGACAGGATTATAGGGGAAGGGAGGAGAAAATAAAATAAGACAAAATCAAGGGAGACAAACCATAAGAAACTCTTTAACTATAGGAAACAAACTGAGGGTTGATGGAGGGAAGGTGGGAGGTGGGATGGGGTAACTGGGTGATGGGCATTAAAGAGGGCACTTGATGTCATGAGCACTGGATGTTTATGCAGTTGATAAATCACTGATTTCTACCTCTGAAACTAATAATATACTATATGTTAATTAATTGAATTTAAATAAAATATATTAAAATAAGATAAAAAATAATTCTGACAGAGCATAATGGGAATAGCTTGTCTCTGTTCCGTGGTGTTGGGGTCTCAACTGGGTTGAATCTAATGTCTGGGGACTGTAATAATGAGTTAGCCAGGGATTGATTTGTCTCTTTTTCTCTTCTCTCTCATCTTTCTGCTCTCTTTCCTATCTCTCTGCGTCTCTTTCTTTCTCTTCCATTCTTGGTGCACAAAATACTCTGGATTTGGCTAGCTTGGGCTTTCATACAGGGCTGACCAAAAAAAAAAAAAAAGCCTAGTGGTTAAGAACTCTTTTAGTTCTTCTTGAAACTCTGTTCCATTTGAAGACATACATTTTTAAAATCCCTCTAATTATGTTAATTTCAAGATCTGTGAAATATTTTATTTATTATATAAGAACTTAAAATATGATTATCTAATATAGAAGACTATGACCACAGATGGAATCCTTTGTTAGCCACTGAGGTTATAAGAATTAGAGTGACTGTATTTTTCCCAGTGTCTACTTGGTCTTTTCTTTTTCCAACCTCTGTACAGCTATTAATAATAGAGAAAGTCTTTATTTTTTTTATGAGATGCAAGCCACAGGTTGTATCAAACTTGAATTAAAAATAGGAAATTTTTTCAGCAGTTAATACTTTATTTCCCAACAAACCCATTATATGTCTTCATTGGATTTGTATTCTGATAGTATCACAGAGAGTAGTCAAATATTTATACAAGGTAGAAATACAAACTCTGCTGAGTGCTATGAAATCTATAGCATGAGATTCTTGTGTGGTTTCAGGGATTAGGGGAAGATTTTCTAGGTAAAATTTGAAATGAGGAAGGAGTGAGGAGAAAGAAAAGCAATAGGTAAAGCATATATTTCAGGAAAAGGCCAGAACATTTACAAATTTCTTGGCATGGAAGGGCTCAAGGACCTGAAACAAAGCCATATGGCTACAGAACAGAGAGCTAGAAAAGAAGGCACAAAATGAGGCTGAATCATAGTCTTTCTAATGGAACATATTAAGGATTTGATCTTTATGCTGAGATAAGTAGGTAATAAATAACTTAAAAATGCCTCCAACTCTTGGCTTAGGTTCATTGCTTTGTCCACCTTGAGCCCCCAAAATTTCTATAGATTAAGCAGTAGACTAGAAAGGAGGAGCAAGAGAGACATTATCCCAGGAGCCTGTGACCTGGACTGAATCTGGGGAACTGGAAAGGTAGTCTGAGGGTTTGAAAGAAAATATTTTAGTTTTGAAAGGCTTCACTTTCAAATGATGAAAATATCAGGAGTTAGTGCATGAGAGACAATGCTATGTTTTTCTAGAAGGAAGGGGTTTTATATAAGAAATTAGGTACTTACAAACTGATTGCAAGTGTTTAGAGAAGTAGAAGTCAGGAGTTCTCCCATTGATTTCAAGATCCAACTTCTCTAGTTGCAAACCAGACATCAGGATGCTACTGCTACTATGACCACAGTCACTACTATCTCATACCCATGGAGCTGGTTATTCAGGCACTGGAGCAAGGAGACCAGCCACCTCAAGCACTGACATCTGTTGGAGGTTGGGAAAATTGGCCCCTACCTCCTTTTTACCTCCCAAGTTTTGAACGAATTCATCTTTTGACAGAAATTAAACTGCATACATGCCCGACATGCAGCAGAACTGGGCTAAGTTGTTTTTAGGCTTGCTGCAATATATAAAAGGCAGTAGGAATAGATGCTGAGAGCCAATAGGTAATATCCAGTACACTAACCAAACATACCTTTCCTGAAAAGGACATTGAAAAATAAGTCAGGAATGAGAGATTAAAACTGAGACATAGCAAACTCTCAGTGATTACCAACAAAAATTGATGGCTGTGATCTGAGGAGAAAAAATTCAAAATGCCTGATACTGTATTGACCATTAAATATATACTTCTTGGATGGGTGCCCCCATTTTCTTAATGTATTTGTGAAAACTTGAAAAAAAATTACACAGAGTAAATATGGAGGTCAAAATGTTTCACTTCCAGTTCACAAAAAGGTGAACTTTTAAGTGTAGGATTTTTAACACATGAAAGTTCTTTGGGCATGAAGTTCTTTCAGTTATGACCAGAGCTTTGATTCATTATTATCCTAAAAGGAATGTATCTAATTGCCTTACTTGGGTTTAGGAAATAGTGTAAATTGCCTGCAACTGTATATGTCATAGTGGACAAAATGTAATTAGCATTTAGAAAAATGTGTGTTTTAGTTCTTGGCCACTTCCTTGGGAAAGTTACAACCTCTTTGTATCTCAGTTTCTTTGATGTATAAAATTAGGAGCTCTAGATTTAAAAATTTCCGAATGCCTTCTGCTCTAAAATTCTAGTTGTATGCAGGGGTAGCCATTGACAGTCAAAAAGATGATGTATCAAATGACTTAGATACTCTTCCATTTGGTTTGAAGTCTAGAGTTTGCTTAGAGACTTTGATCTAATCTTTTCTTGTTGCTTTAAAGAAAACAAGTATTTATGGGGATGCTTTTCTCTCCACATCTCACTATACATATTTCTTTCCATTCCTGAGGTAAAAAACATTTAGCACAATATATCTATTTTTCCAGAAGAAAGTTTGCAGTCATGGAAACATTCCTTTAAACCATACTGTGTGACCTTCCACAAAGAGCAGGATGTCCAAAATTCTATATCCATAGAACAGTCTGTATGAAATCTATCACTAGTAGTTGGCAAATGCTATGGGAGCAGTTGAAGGCCAGGTCCTCATTTAAGACAATGCAAAAATCTTGACCTACAGAGGACTCCATCCACATCCATCCATTCAACTCTTTCAGAATTCTCTTGTGCTTCTGCCAGAGAAGAAAACTCCCCTCTAATATGTGAGGCCTCTTATTTGAAAAACCAATTTCATAAACAATAAAATTTCACATTTTTTAGTCCTTACCAATTGCAATTGCTTGAGACTGATGCTAGGTTTTCATGGGCTGCTTTTCGAAATATGAAGAACAAAGCCTCCTAGGCTTTGCCAGAGGTGCCAGCTGTGGCACTGCTATGAAAACTTGTATAATGCTATGTTGTTCCATAAAGGAAAGTAAAAATTTGAATATGTATTGGATATTATTCCCTTCCAGCTGCAGAGTTATATTTTTTTTCTCTTAATGCAAAGATATTTTACTTATGCTGATGCTTCTTCTATCCTTATTTGGCCACTGGAACAATTTATTGAATGCCATCTTTCTAGAAAATCTTAGTCCCCCCAGAATTAACATGCTGAGTCAGAAGCTGCTCCATAAATCCATGAAGCAAAAGCATCAGGACACACGACCACATGGAGCTTACCCTGTAAAAGGAAGATACAGTCTCAGAATGCCTACCAACATTCCTGATTCCCTTCAAAGAAATTAAGTGGATATCTTATTTTTGTGCTTGATAAAGCATTATTGAAGGGAGAAAGAACAATATGATTCAGGACTTAGAAGGATTGAAGAGAGACCGCTACAGGCAAAGGAGTAAAAGTAATAGGAGGGAACAGAATCACAGAGGCCATAGGGATCAAGAGTTTCTTATAGAAAGACATGAAATGATGGATACTTACCCTCCATGTCACTCTTTCTACCTCCTCCAAACCCAGTCCATATTTAGGATATGGATTTTTACTCAATACTTTACATTATCCTTATCAAACCCCCTTATTAGATGTCTCAACTTGTATGGCATTACCAATCCTACCTTTAAAAATTTCAAAAGTAAATTACTAGGAGAGTGAAGGAGAACCTGAAGGAGTTCTACAGACTGATGACTACTGAAAATATTCCCAAAAGACTGTTCATTTATTGAGCCCTTGCACCATGCCATGCACTATACTAGAAGATGGGATACAAAGATGGAAGCTTACCTTGTAGAGGGCAAGTGAACAGACCACTTACATTAGAATGAAACAAGTGCTAAACTGGAGGGATATAACAAATGTTGGAGGAGTGAGGAATAATTGGCTTAAAGAATAAATACCAGATGACATTTGTGGTTTGAAGGAGTAGTGGTGGCTTATCAAGGGGTCAAAAGTATAATAAATGAAAGATGAAATGGGGCCTAGGGTACAGAATTCTGCTCAGGGGAATAGTATATACAAAATTATGGAGAAACACATCCTCAGAAAACTATTATTGATTTAGTGTGGTGGATACCAGTTGAAGAGATGAGTGGTAGTTATAAAATGATTTGTAGAATGAAATGGAATTTTCCACCTTTGCTTCAGTAATGGTACTGATTCTTTTCTAAGTAAGGGCTTACCCTTTCTTCTTCCACTTGTTCTCCTTCCCAAATCAGTGATACAATCATTAGGTTCCTAGAACTCTTCATGTCTAACTTTGATTTTTGAGTAGATCTTTTTTATAAAGGTGGAGGTAGAGATGATAGGTGCTTTTTAGGGAAAGACAACACATGTAATTTTGAGAGGCCATGTGGAGAGAGGACCAGGGGCTAGAATGGGGTGGGTATTGAGAAAGAGTAGCCAAACATCCCCAGAAGTAACTCTTCATGGAGAGTATGGAAGTGCCCTGGAGCTGCCTAAAGGGAAGAAAGAAACTAATAGGAAGGAGGTGGGGAAAGATGGTGGAGGGGTAGGGGACCCTATTTCAACTAGTCCCATGAATTGAGCTGGATATCTACCAGACCATCTGAACACTCATGAAATCAGCCTGAGATATAAGAAGATAAATCTGGATCTCTACAAATAGTATCTCCAGCCGATGGTTTCGAGGTCTGAGCAGGGAGCCATGATTCTGTAGGCAGATATCCGAAAATAAACAGAAAGAGGAGGGAGCCTCCAGGATCCTGTGCTGCCAGAGCACAACCACCCCTCATCACAATGACTAAGAAGAGGAACACCAAACATGGGAAAAATTCAGAGACTGTGACCTCTGCCACAGAACTAATGGATATGGGTATAAGCAAGATGTCAGAAATAGACTTCAGGGTAACAGGCAGATAATAGCTAGGATGGAGAAAATCATTAATGGCAACAGAGATTCTCTAAGAGCATAAATAAGAGCTGATCTGGCAGAACCTAAAAATGCTATCAATGAGATCCAATCTAATCTAGATACTCTAACAGCTAGGGTAAATGAGGCAGAAGAAAAAACTAATGATCTAGAAGACAAACTTATAGAAAAGAAGGAACAGGAGGAGGCCTGAAACAAACAGTTTAGAATCCATGAAAACAGAATTAGAGAAATAAATGATGCCAAGAAATGTTGCAATGTCAGAATTATTGGGATCCCTCAGAAAGGGGGGGGGGGAGAGAGAGAGGACTAGAAGATATATTTGAACAAATCCTAGCTGAGAACTTCCCTAATCTGGGAAATGAAATAAGCATTTGTGTCCTAGAGGCAGAGAGAACATCCCCCAAGATCAAGGAGAGCAACAAATGCCCAGGCATGTAATAGTGAAACTTACAAATCTTAAAACCAGGGAAACCATCTTAAGGGAAGCTAGGGGAAGAGATTCCTTATATACAGAGGGAGGAACATTAGAATAAATAAGACCTGTCCACAGAGATCTAGCAAGCCAGTAAGGGCTGGCAAGACATATTCAGGGTATTAAATGAGAGGAACATGCAGCCAAGAATACTTTATCCAGCAAGGCTGTCATTTAGAATTGATGGAGAGATAAAAAACTTCCAAGACTGACAAAAACTGAAAGAACATGTGACCACTAAGCTGGCCCTGCAAGAAATATCAAGGGGGTGTGTGTTTCTATAAAAGGAGAAAGACCTGAAGAGTGATATAGAACAGAAATTTATAGAGATGGTCTATAGAAATAAGAACCTCACAGGCAATATGATGACAATAAAATCATATCTTTCAGCAATCACTCTCAATGTCAATGGACTAAATGCTTCCATAAAATGGCACAGGGTTGCAGATTGGATAAAAAGACATGACCCATCCATATGCTGTCTACAAGACTCATTTTGAACCTACATCCAGACTGAAAGTGAAGGGATGGAAAACCATCTTTCATGGCAGTGGACTGCAAAAGAAAGCTGGGGTAACAATTCTGATATCAGACAAATTAGATTTTAAGCTAAAGACTGTAGTTAGAGATACAGAAGGACACTATATCACTAAAGTGTTAGTGACACTAAAGGATCTATCCAACAAGAATATCTAACAATTGTAAATATCTATGCCCCCAGCATGGGAGCAGCCAACTACAGAAGCCAATTGTTAACCAAAAGAAAGAGACATATTGATAATAATACACTAATAGTAGGAGACCTCAACACTCCACACTCAGCAATAGGTAGGTCATCTAAGCAGAACATCAACAAAGAAACAAGAGCTTTGAATGACATACTGGACCAGATGGACCTCAAAGATATATACAGAACATTCCACTCTAAAAGAACAGAATACATGTTCTTCTTAAGTGCCCATGAAACTTTCTCCAGAATAGACCACATTTGTGACCACTAGGTCACAAATCAGGTCTCAACCAATACCAGAAGATTGAGAGTATTCCCGTATATTCTCAGGCCACAATGTTATGAAACTGGAACTCAATCACAAGAAAAAGTTTGGAAGAATTTCAAACACTTGGAAGCTAAAGACCATCCTGCTCAAGGATGTTTGAGTCAACCAGGAAGTCAAAGAAAAAATCAATTCATGGAAACCAATGAGAATGAAAACACATCGGTCCAAGACCTATGGGATACGGCAAAGGCAGTCCTAAGGAGGAAATACATAGCCACCCAAGCCTCACTCAAAAAAAAATAGAAAAATCCCAAATACATAAATTCTCTTTACACTTTAGTGAACTGGAGAATCAACAAATTAAGCCTAACCCATGCACAAGAAGGGAAATAATTAAGATTAGAGCAGAGATCAATGAATTAGAAACGAGAAATATAGTAGAACAACATCAATGAAACTATAAGCTAGTTCTTTGAAAGAATTAGTAAGATTGATAAACCATTGGCAAGATTTATCCAAAAGAAAAGAGAAAGGACCCAAATTAATTATGAATGAATGGGGAGAGATCACAACTAACCCCAAGGAAATAGAAGCAGTAATTAGATATTATCAACAGCTATATGCCAATAAGTTAAGCAATCTAGAAGAAATGGATACATTTCTGGAAAACCTGTCAACTTCTAAGATTGAAACAGGAAGTAATTGATAACCCAAATAGACCAATAACCAGTAAAGAGATTGAAGCAGTGATCAAAAACATCCCAAAGAACAAGAGTCTAGGACCTGATAGATTCCCTGGGGAATTCTACCAAACATTCAAAGAAGAAATAATACCTATTCTCCTAAAGGTGTTTCAAAAATAGAAACAGAAAGATGACTCCCAGACTCTTTCTTTGAGTCCAGCATTACCTTGATCCCAAAGGATCAAGGCAGAGACCCCATCAAAAAGGAGAATTTCAGACCAATATCCCTGATGAATATGGATGCCAATATTCTCAACAAGATCCATAGCTAACAGGATCCAACAGTACATTAAAAGGATTATCCACCATGACCAGGTGGGATTTATCCATGGAATGCAAGGTGGTTCAACATTCATAAATCAATCAGTGTGATAGAACACATTAATAAGAGGAGAGAGAAGAACAACATGGTTCTCTCAATTGATGCAGAAAAAGCATTTGACAAAATACAACATCCTTTCCTGAATAAAACTCTTTAGAGTATAGGGATAGAGGAAACATTCCTTAATTTCATAAAATCCATCTGTGAAAAACCCACAGCAAATATCATTTTCAATGGGGAAAAGCTGAGAGCCATTCCCTTAAGATGAAGAACACGACAAGGATGCCCATTCTCACCACTGTTGTTCAACGTAGTACTAGATGTCCTTGCAACAGCAATCAGACAACAACAACAACAACAAAATAAAAGGTATTCAAATTGGCAAAGAAGTCAAATTCTCTCTCATCACAGATGACATGATACTTTATGTGGAAACTCAAAAGACTCTCCCCCCAAATTACCAGAACTCACATAGCAACTCAGTTGGGATACAAAATCAATGCATAGAAATCAGTTGCTTTTCTATATACTAACAATGTAACTATAGAAAGAGAAATTAGAGAATCAATTCCATTTACAATAGCACCAAAAACCATAAGATACTTTGGAATAAACCTAACCAAAGAGGTAAAGGATCTATATACTCTAGGAACTACAGAACATTCATGAAAGCAATCGAAGAAGGCACAAAAAATTGGAAAAAAACATTCCATGCTCATGGATCAGAAGAATAAACATTGTTAAAATGCCTAAACTGCCCAGAGCAATCTATACTTTCAACACCATCCCGATCAAAATACCAATGTCATTTTTCAAAGTGCTGGAGCAAACAATCCTAAAATTTGTATGGAACCAGAAAAGACTTCAAATTACCAAGGAAATGTTGAAAAAGAAAAAGAAAGCTGGGACATCATGTTGCCTGATTGAAAGCTATACTACAAAGCAGTGATCACCAAGACAGCATGGTACTGGCACAAAAACAGAACCATAGACCAATAGAACAGAATAGAGAGCCCAGATATGGACCCTCAACTCTATGGTCAACTAATCTTCAACAAAGCAGGGAAAAATATCCAATAGAAAAAAGACAGTCTCTTCAATAAATGGTGCTGGGAAAATTGTACAGCTATATACAGAAGAATGAAACTCAACCATTTGCTTGCACCATACACAAAGATAAAGTGGATGAAAGACCTCAATGTGAGACAGGAATCTATAAAAATTGTAAAGGAGAACATAGGCAGTAATCTCTTTGACATTGGCCACAGCAACTTCTTTCAAGACATGTCTCCAAGGGCAAGGGAAACAAAAGTGAAAATGAACTTTTGGAACTTCTGTAAAGATAATCTTTTGCAAAGATAAAAACTTTGCACAGCAAAGGAAACAATCAACAAAATAATGAGGCAGCCCATGGAATGGGAGAAGATATTTGCAAATGACACTGCAGACAAAGGGCTGATATCCAAGAGCTATAAAGAATTCAAATTCAACACCTATAACCGAGTTCAAATAACCGAGTCAAAAATTGGGCAGAAAACATGAATAGACACTTCTACAAAGAAGCCATAGGAATGGCTAACAGACACATGAAAAAATGTTCATCATCATTAGCCATCATGGAAATTCAAATTAAAACCACATTGAGATACCACCTTATATCAGTTAGAGTGAGAAAAATTGACAAGACAAGAAACAACAAATGTTGGAGAGGTTGTGAAGAAAGGGGAACCCTCTTATGATGTTGGTGGGAATGCAAGTTAGTATGGCCACTCTTGAAAACAGTATGGAGAATACTCAAAAATTAAAAATAGAAGTGCCCTATGACCCAGCAATTGCACTATGGGTATTTACCCCAAAGATACAGATGTAGTGAAAAGAAGGGACACTTGCACCCCAGTGTTCATAGCAGCAATATCCACAATAGCCAAACTGTGGAACGAGCTGAGATACCCTTCAATAGATGAATGGATAAAGAAAATGTGGTCTCAGTCATCAGAAAAGATAAATACCCACTATTTGCATCAACATGGATGGAACTAGACGAGATTATGTTAAGTGAAATAAGTCAAACAGAGAAAGACAATTATCATATTTCATTTATATGTGAAACATAAGGAATAGCTTGGAGGACATTAAGAGAAGAAAGGGGAAAATGGAGGGGGGAAATCAGAGGGGGAGAGGAATCATGAGAGACTATGGACTCTGGGAAACAAACTGAGGGTTTAGAGGGAAGAGGGTTGGGGGATTGGTAAGCCTGGTAATGGTATTAAGGATGGCACATATTGCTTGGAGCACTGGGTGTTATACACAAACAATGAATCATGGAACACTACACTAAAAATTAATGATGTATGGTATGGAGACTAACATAATTAAAAAAGTAAAAGAAACTAATAGGAAAATGAACTGAGATCTCTTTTCCTAGTGGATAGTGATAATCTATAGCTGGACCTGTAGAGACACAATAGGAAAAGTATGTGAAGATTGCATATTCATGGAATAAAGCAGAAGTTCATGTCTTCATGGAATCAGGAACAGGAGGAAATAGGAGAAGATTAGGGGTAGAGTAATGGATAAGGCTTAAGGAGAGGTTGAAGCTTAGGATGATAACAGGTTGGAGTAAAGCCCAAAGTTGGTGAAGTTTTCTGAGATGGAGTGAAGAATTAGAATAAAAATTAGGGATGCCTATTGATCTCCTATCTTGGTAATAATATGGTTATTGTAAAGAGTTCCCATCAAAATTGCTGACTCCAAGCACTGCAATGGAATGTTCTTTTTGCTAAGAAGGATTGGTGGTGAGGCAGGGGAGGGTGTTGGGACCATGAGGACTTTCTGTCTAGAATCAAAATTCAGTATTTGTTTTCTGTGGGTAAGGGATATATTAGTTACCCCGGAAAAGATGTTCTCGGAAATCTGGTGAAGGAAAGTATTTAGCATTGTACTGGATCGCTGAGAAACTAAAGGAAGTAGATTTCAAATTTTTAGTTGGGAAAGCACAAGTATTTTCAGGTTACATGATTAGTTTTACACTCTGGAGATAATCAGAAATTCTCAACATCTGAATGCAATCTATGTAGTGAGCATTGATAAATGTGCTTTACAGAATTTTTATTAATTTTACTTTTTAATATAAATCTATGTGAAGAGTGCTTACCTAGTATTTCGGATACTCTCAGGAGTTCTGGCGAATAATAAGGAGGAATACTGTTCTCATTTTTCATCAAAATACTTTCGTAGAGAATTCATAAAGAATTTTATTGTTGTGATTGCTATATAATTTTAGTTCCATTGTGAACAAGTATACTGTGTTGATATGGTTGTGAGCAGACAAGCACTTTGCATAAATAAGTATGAATTCATGCAATAAGAGTTACAGAAAATTTATATTTTAGTTCTAAGAGGTTTAGTAGAGTTCAAAGGTAATGGGTCAGTACTGGGAAAAGTCTATAGAAGAGTCAGCACAATGGGTTATAGGAGGGTAATATGGCAACCTAAGTTCTGGGCAGAACTGCTCCTAACCTAGCAGGGCAAGGAAGTATTTGAAGGGAAGGAAACCTGGTCAGAAATCTGAAAGCAGTTGGCATGGTGGTTAATATATTTAAGACTCAAATATATTAAAATTGAAACCATAAACCAATAATCATTGTAGAGTAGAGGACATGAAGGATGATGCTATTATGATCCTAGATTGATTTTAATGCCTCTGAGAGCAACTGAAATGTATCACAGAGCTTTATGCCCAAAACTATTCATTCCTTTATGCAGCCTTCTTGAAGGGTTCTTGTCCATTCAACAAAGAAAACCAACCTGAGGCATGTTCTCCATTGATATTCCTTCAGATATTCTCAGGGGCAACATGGAAGCAAGGCAAAAGATCTCTTGATCATAAGGCTATAAATGACCAATCAAATGGGTCAGGTGGCCTGAGGTATGGGCTCCTTGATTCTTATTGCAATCTGTCAATGACAGCTATGCACAGATAAACTGAGAATTTCCATTTAAAATTTCATGGAGAACATAATTTGCAATAATGCACATTTTATCTATTTTTGAAATGTTATTGCATCACATATTCATAAGAAGGGCAAATATTTTAAATGTAGTAAACAGTAAGAGCATGACAGGCTCTTGAAAACATTTACCACTCTCATATAGCAATAACTCTTAAACGTTAGCACTGAAAATGCCTGGTCAGAAAGTGCTTCATCACCTGGAGGGGGGTTTTAAGCTGGGCACCTCCACTGACACTTTGCTTTGATTAGGGCTCCTGCCAATAGATTTGATCAATGTTCTGCTTGCCTAGTGGAACCTCCTAAATTCTCATTTGCAGCTGTCACTTTTCAGGGACTTGCAAACTCTCAGATCATTAAAGTGGCATGCCATGTGACTTAGATTTGACAGACAATCACTTACTAAAAATATCTGTCCTGATCAGTGCTGATGTTCTAAAGGGATATTTTCAGCTTCTTGTTCTCTCTCCCTCTCTGTGATGACACTGTACCCAGTGAGTTGAAAGCAGCAGAAGAAATAGCATTATTAAAGGTAGCAAGTTATCACAGTGCACAGTCTGGCAATAGGGATTTGGGTCAGAAGCAGGAATCCATGCAGCCCTGTGAAGGTCTAATCTCTGCTGATCCTTGTAGCTCATGGACCTGTCACTGCATACTCCTATGTTTCCCAAATAGTCAGAAGTCTTCTCTCCAAATGGCCTTTAATTAGAATTGCTGTCACTGTTGCTTGGTTGGGTAGGTTTGATCTGGCTTTTTTCAGAGGCCTTTATAATCTCTCCTGGTTCATGCTCAATTGGTGTTTCAGAGATTAGGGCCTTGCATGATTTCTCAAATTGACAAGTAGTTATGGGTTATGGGCTGGGAAGGCTGGATACATTGTGAGAAATGGATCTCAAAAAACACCATTGCAAGATTAATCTATGGTCTCCTCAACTCCTCTATCACATATGTTAAGTTTTTAAGCAAAGAAGTAAAGAGCAAGGTAGAAACTCACCTTTTAAACTGCATTCTTTTGTGAATTTTACTTACACTCTGGGCTTTGGAAATTTAACTGTAATTGCTATTGGGATTTACCCTTTCTTAAATATATATACATTAAATAAATATATTTAAGATATATTTTTTCCCAATATGTTTTTCAGTGTTACAAGATTGATTGTTCATGCACCACACCCAGTGCTCCATGTAATACGTGCCCTTCTCATATTTTAATAATATATAATACTATATAATATATGTTACATGTTATATATAATATATAATAATATATAAAAATATATTTTAAAATATACTTAAAATAAATATATCTTTATTGCTGAAGTGGTCGCTTTATAAATATTCTTGGCATTTCTGTTGAGAAATACCTATCTCCAAACTGAGTACCACCTCCATAAAGACTCCTCACCTGAATAGAAATAAGTTATTTCTCCCTATATCATATTTTCAAAGGTTCTTTCTTTTACTCCAAATTTAGAAGTTCAAGGTTGTGCTATTTAAATATTTCACCCTTATATGCACAGTGTTGTTTAACTAAATATTTTATTGTAATTACATAAACACAATGAAAATTAATTTTTTTTCTGCCTGTGACTTGTCTAGTACTTTAGAATTAAATTGAATGATGAGCTCTATCAGTACGCCAGAGTCCACAGGCTACCCAGGTATCTGAGCTGATTGAGGAAGGGACTGAGAAGGTATAATTAGTGGTATCATTTTCACAATATGATTGGATTTGGATTGAAGGTTTCTTTTTAATTGACCCACTCTGATGGGTAATATGTAAGGAAGGCCAATGAATAATTTTTTGAGTTAAAGAATCCTATTTGTACTCCCTCTCTTCTGACTCATGTCATAAGAGCATAATATTATCTTATTTATCTTTAAGATTTTTTTTGTTTATTTGAGAGAGAGAGACAGAGATAGAGCACAAGCTAAAGGAGAGGGAGAAGCAAGCAAGCTCCCCACTGGACAGGGAGCCCGATGTGGGATTCTATCCCAGGACCCTGGGATCACCACTGGAGCCAAGGCAGACATTTAAATGACTGAGCCACCCAGACACCCAAGGAATGTAATTTTAAATCGGATTCCTTGCCTGACACTCCACATGAACTAGAACACTTCCTGAAATCTTTTGTTTTCACATGGGAACTCTGACCTTTGTGTGACTCCTGTTTACTCCCTCCTTTCAGATATAAATTCCCCTCATGGTTACTCTGTGACTAGTTGGAATCTTTCCACAAATAGTCTGAGATTTCTTCCCACAGTATCTTCTCCTGGAATTAAGTTTCCCCCAACTCTCTCCTGCCAGTGATGAAGGTGCAACCACACTTAGGTTTGTGAAGCTGCTGCTCTCCCTGGCCAGCCTCACAGCCTTATTTTCTCTAGCTCATCCAATAATCTGTGGTGACTGAGGCTGTATCTAGTATTAGAGTCCTCTGCCCCCCATTGCCAAGTTTTGCTAAGGTTCTAAAAGACTTCATACCTCAGTCTTCTGTCATTGTAATCCACTATTGGTAACAACAGAATTCTTTAAGGATTTGGGAGAAAGGAAAGGGTAATTGGTACTATTCTGGAAAGGCTGTTTAAAATTTTTCTGCAGAATTGTATTGAAATCACAATGCCTTTTTGTTGTTGTTGCTGGTTTTCAAAGTTTTTAATTTAATTTTTATCTAAGTAATGAATGTACATTGTTAAGATACGTGGTTTTTTTTTTTAAAATTTTGTTTATTTATTTGTCAGGGAGAGAGTGCACAAGCAGGGAAGCGGCAAGCAGAGGGAGAAGCAGGGAACCAGTTTCAGGAGTCAATTCTAGGGTCCTGGGATCAGACCTGAGCTAAAAGCAGCCACTTAACTAACTGAGCCACCCAGGCATCCCTTGTTAAGATATGTTAATACTTCAAGGGTAATAATGGAAAATCAGGAGTTTCTTTCTTCAATTTTCATTTCTCCTGATTCTTATACCACAATATCAATTCTCTCAAGTACATTTAGCTGTTTCTTCTGGTATAGATCATTTAAAAAATAATATTTATGTTATTTATTTTTCAGTTTTTGAAATTATCTTTTTATTTTGAACTTATATAAGGCTTATAATTCTCACTGTCCTCCTGTCGCCTTGTACCCATGCAAGTTTCCTTCTACCCATCCTCTGAACATATCTATGTTACCATTTAGATTGGATAAGAATTTAGTATTTATATTATTCTAACTATTGACTCTGTAGCTCTGCTATGGGATATACTATAATTATGTTTTCCTTCTTTGACTTTTAATTTTTTTTGAGGTTAATTATCCTATTGTTTCATTTGATCGGTTTTCTGTTTATGTATCACTACTTCAGCTGCAAACTCTGTAACACAGCAGTAAGACACCTCTCAGTATTATCTAAATGGTTGACTAATCTATTGTTCTCTCTTTCTCTCCCTCTGTCTCTCTCTCTCTCTCTTTTTTAAATCTTTTGATGGTGATATCTCCCCAGCATCCCTCTCTTCTCTTCTTCAGTTCAGACCTTTTGCAATCTGGGTTTGCTGCATAGCTGTGTCACCCTGAGATTTCCTTTCACCTTCCTTCTAGGATTCCCCTCACTTATCTCCTCATCCAGGATCCTTTATTTTTATCTTTCTTGGTTTAATCCTTCTCCTTTGGTAAGCCATGTCTGAAGCAGAGAGACTCAAAGTTTGCTACCATGACCTGCTTATCTTGGTAATTATGCCTCTCTGTGTGAGATACCTAGTGACTTGCTTCTAGGCAACAGAATATGGCAGGGGTGCAGGGCTATCCATTCTATGATTACATTACATAAGATTGTAATGCTGGTCTTGCTAGAAGGTTCTCTCCTATTTTGGAATTGAAAATAAACAAACAACACATATACAAAAATCAAGCTGCCATAGTGTATGGAAAGGGCCTCATGAAAAGAGACTGAAGGCAATTTTGGCTGACAGCAAGAAACTAAGGTCCTTAGTCTGGCATCTGCAAATAACTGCATGCTGCCTATAAACTAGTGCGCTTGGAAAGAAATCCTTCCCTAATCAGACTTTCAGATGAAAGTGCTGGTCATCATCTTGATTGGTAGCCTTGCAGAGGACACAGCCAAGTCACACCTGAGATTTCTGTTCCACAAAACATGTGAGATAATAAATATATGTAATTTTAAGCCACAAAATGTGTGAAAATATTATTGCACAGCAATAGAAAATGAATATTGTACTAAGTTTGGTAATATCATTATGCAGCAAAAGTTAACCAAAGATAGTGCAATACCTCCCTGAGAAAGAATGCACCTTTTGCTTATGTGAACATGCCTTTCTTCTACCTTCAATCTTGATTGATAAGTTTGTTCTGTATAAAATTGCAGGTTGGAAATAATTTTTTATTCAGTATTTCGAAAGCTACTAATCCATAATGCTGCTATTTGGAAATCTTATGAGTGAAAAGTTTTTAACCCATGTATGTGACCCCTGTTTTTTTTTTCCTTTCCAGAAGTATGTAAGATCTTTATGTTATGCCAAATGTTGTAAAATGTACTGTTGATGCACACTGATGCAGGTTTTTTGGGTGGTCCCTGTCAATTTGAAATTAGGTGTCCATCAATTTTAGGAAATTTTTTGAGATTTAATGTTAATTTCATCCCCCCCTTTTCATTTTTTGGATCTTCTATTAACCAAAGTCCTGAATTAATTTTCTAAATTTCTTATTTTTTCCTCTAGTTTCCAAGACCTTTAATTTTTAATTTTTTATTTTCTTGGGACATTTTCTCAACTTTACCTGTTAACCCATCTATGAAATGTTTCTTTTGTATTTTTAATTCCCAAGTATTCTTTATGTCTTTATTTTTTCACAGCATTTTTTCATATCTTAAAAACTGTGGCTTCTGTTGTTGAAGTTTATTTTTTGTTTTTCTCTTCTTTTTTTAAAGATTTTATTTATTTATTTGAGAGAGTGAAAGAGAACATGAAAGGGACAGAGGGGCAGAGGAAGAGGTAGAAGCAGGTTCCCTGCTGAGCAGAGAGCCCAAACTGGAGCTCCATTCCAGGACCCTGGGATCATGACCAGAGCTGAAGGCAGATGCCGAACCAACTGAGCCACCCAGGTGTTCGTTTTTTTTTTTTACACTGTCTCTACTACATCTAAGTTATTTGTTTGTTTAGGTCTCTGTCTTTCATTTTAGAGGCATTCCTAAGATGTCTAGTAGTATTTGACTGTCTACTCATATATCACAGTGAGGTACTAAAGAATAAAAGTTGTGGATAGTTGGAGGTAGGTGCTCACATTCTGCTGTATTTCACTGTGGAGGTGATATGTTTTTTCCAAAACCAATAGCTGCAGATCTTTTTTCTCTTGGGCTATTTTGTTTTCCAAGATAGAAACCTATAATCTCCTATTTGGGGTCATAAGCCTGTCTGCCAACTTTCAGAGGGCTAAGTGAGTGAAGGAGACTCTGATTTGACAATTCATGTAAGTATGGTTTCTTAGCTGAGGCCAAAGTTTAGAACCTTTCTTGGCCAGTTGTTACAGAATGATACTTTAGTCCTCTGCTAGAATAAGAAAGAGGTAGTTGGCTACCAAATATATTTTCTATCTACATTCTGATAATATGTATGGGAAATAAATTTGGCAATCCAAAGGATTATTATAGGATAACATGTTATCATTTGTTCCCACAAAACACATTAATGTTCTGTGAATGGGTTATAGATTTATAGATATGTGATCTACCAACCACATCGGCTCTTGGAGAACCAGTAGGCCTCCAGACATGAACAGTAGAATCTATTTATCCCTATTTATGTGTATTTATACACAGCATATACACATGACCATTTCCAATATGTGTCATGGCATGAAATCATTGGAAAGCACCATTCTTTATAATCTCATTCAACTTAGATTTCTAGTCTTGCTTCTCAAAACTTCCCAGAATAAACTTCTCTTTTTTAGTTAATACGTGCAGTCCTCTGTTGCCTTATTTTTACCGTCTTCTCTTACTTTTTGTTTACTCATCTAGTCTTCTCACCTGTATATCCCACTTACTTAACCTTTAAGTCTAGACTCAGACTTCAACCATTATATAAAGTTTTCCTAGATCACTTTAGCTGTATATTATGTTTCTTTGAATTCTCATAACATTATTTTTCCATAATACTCATTTTCCTTTTTCTTGGTCTGTTTTATATTGTATTTATTTATATGTGAGTTCTGCCTACCCAGATTGTGAATTTTCTGGAGGACCAAGTCTCTAAGTCTTACTACTTATTCATTGTGTTGACCCTTTAACTATACCATTTCATCTCCTCAGTAATCTTCTTTAGAATGACTGAATGAACCAATTAATCAATTGGTGAAGCTAGTTTTCTATTTACACTCTTTGACAACTTCTGTTGCTAAATTTTAAAGCCAATCTCTTTACAGACCCAAGTGAACTTTCTTTGGAAATATGCTCAGAAGTGATTTATTCATTTTGATGGGATGGTAATATACTGTCTGGATATAGGGTATTGTTGTTGTTGTTGTTTTGTTTTCTGTCAGAATATAAAAATCAACATATTCTGTCAACTGGGTTTATAATTTCTTTAGAAACTCTTTGTTTCTCTTAAAATTACATGTGAAAGAATGAAAACCATAGACTTAAGCAGAGCATAAATCAGTGCCATGTAAAATTTTACCTTTTGTTTTCTCTTTAATCAGTTAGCTTTGCATGTCTAAGGCACTTTGAAAATACCCACCCACTTATATTTTCCTTTGAAGCTACTTAAAGGGGTTATTTTTGTTGTCCACAAATTATTAGCTTTTTCTCCAAACCTTGCCCATTCAAACATTTTCATTTGCTTTAATTCTTAGTTTACAGAGTGCTACATTTTCACAACTTTGACTCCAGAATTCTCTGTGCAACTTCTGTTTTCCACTTTCTAACATCAGTCATCATCTGGCTCTGGCCTTTGATTTGCTGATAAAGCAAAGGTATAATTTCTGTACTCTCTGTCTATACATCATCTATTAAAGTAATGTGAAGTCCTTGGAAAAGTAGGGCTTATGGTTAAAAGCCCTGAATTTGGTTTGTAATTCTACCAGTAGTCAACTAGTAACCTCTGGTAAATTATATCTTCTTTCTGTTTTTTTTTCCTTCACACAGAAAGTAAATGGCTTAAACCAAACCATTGATTTTCATATTATAATCCTTAATGGTTTAAGATAGCAAGAAGATAATTCTCTGGCCAGACAAACAACGAAGAGCAACCTACACACACATTTACAAAATAGTAGTTCTAGCTACAGCTAAGGTGGGGGAAATCAGGTTTGACAATAGGATGAAAGCATGTCATCACATTTTGTACTCATATATCTAATGTACCAAAGCATAAAGAAGTCACCACTGAGAGGAAGAGAGATACCAATTTGGAGTTTGGCAGTAGAACTCATAAAAGAATATGAGGGAAGACCTTAGGTCTTTTCACTCATGTATTTCAGTGTCTAATACAGTACCTGTATTACACTAATGCTCAACAAATAATTATTGAATTAGTGAATGAATGAATGGATATATGGATCCTTAAATGGAGTTTACATTTTGTGAGCTAATTTTTTTTCTTGACTAAGAAAAAAAAATTGACCTATTTTTGCTCTGTGTTGCATCCACACTTGCCTCTGAGATGATAGAGGGATTGTTGATATAAATAGCTTTTAGCAGCTTAATATGCTATAAGCCACAAGAGATACAGCACTGAAGCCAAATTGCATACATGTGCAAGTTTTACTGGAAAATCTGTCCAACCCAAGGACATAATTTCCTTCTATTTTTTGGATATACAACAATGTAGATGAAGCACCAAAATAGCCTTTTACACTTGATCTTAGCCAAAAGGCCGAGAAGCGATCCAAAATAGCCTTTTATATTAAAAAATAATCATTCTTTTAGACCTAACTAAAGCCCTACCGCAAATCAAAATCAAAAAGATTTTCTTGGCAAAGCTGAATTACATTTACGAAAGCTGAATAGATTTCCTTTCCTCCTTCTATCCTTCTGTCCTTTCCTTGCTTTCATCCTTCCTTTCATATATATTTATTGTGTACTTATCCACAGGATGACAGGCATTATGGCAAGTGTTAGATATTAAATCATAAACTTGAGATAGATATATTTCTGCCCTCAAGGAACTTACCATCTCTTGGAGGACTCAGACAAGTGTTTGCATGTGGATCAGACTGATAGATAAGCATGTAGGTAGACCATTACACCCAATAGGGTTGTTGGTGTGCTCTAGGGAGACCAGCTTCCTGACTGCCAGAGAGTGTTTGCAGATACTGAGGAGATGCTCATTTTTTCATTTACATGGACCTCAGAGGCCTAACAGAGAGAATATGAATCTGAATCTGGCCAGCACTGGACTACAATCCTCAGACTGTTTCTCAGAGTCCACAGACTCTCATGGTTTGTCTCCCTCTCAAATTTCCCCCAATTCACTTTTCCTTTCCTTCTCCTGATGTCCTCCATGTTATTCCTTATGTTCCATAAGTAAGTGATACCATATGATAATTGACTTTCTTTGCTTGACTTATTTCACTCAGCATAATCTCCTCTAGTCCTATCCATGTTGATGTAAAAGTTGGGTATTCATCCTTTCTGATGGCTGAGTAATATTCCATTGTATATATGGATCACATCTTCTTTATCCATTTGTCTGTTGAAGGGCACTTTGGCTCTTTCCACTGTTTAGCTACTGTGGATATTGCTTCTATGAACATTGGGGTACATATGGCCCTTCTTTTCATTACATCTTTATCTTTGGGGTAAATACCCAGTAGCGCAATGGCCAGGTCATAGGGTAGGTCTATTTTTAATTTTCTGAGATTTCTGATGGGGATAATTAGGGAGAGAGATTCTGGAAAAAGTGAGAATCCTACTAGTCAAAAGATTGAGGTCTCAGACCATTGCCTTGTGCTCATTCTGTACCAACCCCAAAGGAACCTAATGGGGTTATGTAATGGGGTATCCCTTGAGTAAGACTTTCATTAGGTAAATTGCCCTTTATCATCCTAATGTGCACTCTCCAGATATTCTCAACCAAGCATCTCAGGCGTCTGACGGTTATGTTACCTAGTACTTCTCCAAACTACTTATCCTAGGTTGCTGTCCACCCAGCTCAATACCAATTGTCTCATATTTGAATATGCTTTCTTCTCCTCAAAGAAGGTTCCATTTCTTTAATACAATAGATCTTGGTCAAGTGTATGGATTAAGCTGATCCAATTAAGATATTTCAAGTGAGACTGAAATCGTTCAACAATCATTGATTGAATATTTATTTTGTTCCAAGTAACATCATAGATAATGTGTAAGGCACAATTTTTACTTTAATAACTTTATAAACTAGTCTAAGAGATGCAGCATTTGTAATGAGAAGAGATGCAGCATTTGTAATTAGAAGTATAAAATTAGGCAGAATGGATTAAGTATCCAGTTTGCAGTATGATAGGAGAATTTAGAACAGGGAGAAATCACTTTGGATTTGGGATAAGGCTACATAAAAGTGGTATTTGAAATGATTCTTGAGATAGGTAAAGGAAAGGACTTTTGGAAAGATGGCAAAGTAGGAGGATTTTAAGCTTACCTCATCCCACAGATATACCTAGATAACAGCCACGTCAGTAGAACTAACCCAGAAAATGACCTAAAGACTGACAGAATAGATTTTCCACAGTTAGTCATAAAGAAGAGACCACATTGAAAATAGTAGGAGGAGCATAGATGTAGTTGGGAATCAAACTCCTGGTGAAGATTAACCTCAAGCAAGAGGAACACCAGAAACACAGAGAAAGGAAAGGAACAGACCTCATACCAGGCACCCCAGACATAGGGTACTTAAACTGAGGAGACAAGTCCCTATAACATTTGGCTTTGAAAACCAATGGGGTTTAACTTTGCACGTTTTTACAATAAGTGGGGCTTAACTTTAGGGACTTTAAAACTCAGTAGGCTTGGCTCTGGAAGAGCTGGAGGGTAATAGGAAACATTCCCAACTTTAAAGAGCCAGCATAATAAAACAACCCTGTTGAGATACAGAAGCAGCAGTTTGAAAAGCACCTAGGGTATATGTGGAGGGATTTATTTACTAATATTAGAATATGTACTGGAAGGGGAGGATATTTGGAAGACTTCTCCAAGAACAAAAGAGCAAGCAGGTGCCATTTCTCTCCCACCATTCCTCGGCCTAGATAGCCAGACACTTGCTGGGACTAGCACTAACACACTGTACCTACCTTGCTAGCACCACATGCCCTGTCATGTGCCCTGCCTGCTTATTCTCCTGCCATCTGTCCCATCCAACCCCCTGACCCCTGCATGCCAAGGAGTCCCTCCAAAGTATTTCCTATGGTCACATCTTGCAAACAGCCCCTGCAGGGACTGGCACCCTTCTTAAGTGACTCCTGCCCTGGGGAGTGGGGAAGGTAACCAACCACACATACCAGTTTGACTGCAGCCCCAGAAGATGGACCAGGGACAGACATCTAATTTGTTTGCTGGCCCTATACACCCAAAAAAATCTTTTAAGGGGCAGCACAAGGAGGGGAGCCCTATAGTACCAGGTCACTGCAGCCCCAGCAGATGGATTGGGGGCAGGCTTTTGGTCTAACTCATGTCCTGGCTAGCTGACAAAAGCTTCTCTGGGCACAAGGCAGGGAAAGCACTCTGAAGGTTGGTGCTACTATAGCCCCAACAGGTGGACTGGCAGTAGGCATTTCATTTGACTGTTGACACTGCCCAATTACAAGCCCATTGCAGCCCCATAGTGGCCCTTAAACAGCACAGGGAGCAAACCCAGCCCACAACAGGAAAGTGGGCTATTGCCACCATCTGGATTGGAGGGAAACATGGCTTAGCCACAACAGTAGGTGCACACAACCCACAGAGGGGACATCCCTGCAGTGCCTGGTTCTGGTGAACAAGAGACATTGTGCTACATGGTACTACAGAATTTCTTCTTCATAAGGCCACTACTTTCAAGAACAAGCTGACTTACCTAATACATAAAAACAAACACAAAGAGTTAGAGAAAATGAGGAGACAGAGGAGTATATCTCAAATGAAAGGACAGGACAAAACCAAAGGAAAAGAGCTAAATTAAATGGAGATAAATAATATGTCTGACAAAGAACTTGAAATAATGGACATAAAGATACTTCCTGGACTTGGGAAAAGAGTGGAGGATCTCAGTGAGACTTTCAACAAAAAGTTAGAAAATATAAAAAAGAACCAATCAGATATAAAGCACTCAGTAACTGAAATTATGTGTGTGTGTATACACGTATATATGTATATATATGTACATATATATACACACACATGTTAAAGGGAATCAATAGCAGATTAGGGGAGGAAAAAGAATGGATCAGTGATCTGGAAGGCAAAATAATGGAAAGAAACCAAACTGAACAGCAAAAAGGAAAGAAAGAATAATAAAAAGTGAGAATGAGTTAAGGGAACTCAGTGACATCATCAAGTGGAATAACATTTGCATTATAGGGTTCCTAGAAGCAGAAAAGAGAGGAAAGGTAGCAGAAGATTTATTTGAAGAAATAATAGCTGAAAACTTCCCAATCTGGGAAAGGAAACAGACATCCAGGTCTAAGACGTACAAAAAGCTCCCGACAAAATCAATCCAAGGAGGTCCAAAATAAGACACGTAATGATTAAAATGGCAAATGGTGATGATAAAGAGAGAATTTTAAAAGCAGCAATAGAAAAGAAACAGTTATATGCTAAGGGTTTATTTACATAAGTTATATGCCAGGAAAACCCCCAATAAACCCTTTTATCCTTTATATAAAGCTATATATATGTATATATATAAAACCCTTAGCTAGACTGATCAAAGAGAGAGAGAGAGAGAGAGAGAGAGGACTCTAATAAATAAAATCAGAAGTAAAGGAAAAGAAATAACAACTGGCACCACAGAAATACAAAGGATTATAGGAGAATATTATGAAAAAATATATGCCAACAATTTGGATAACATACAAGAAATGGATAAATTCCTAGAAACATATAACTTTCCAAAACTGAATCAGGAAGTGATAGAAAATGTGAACAGACTAGTTACTAGCATTGAAACTGAATCAATATTAAAAAAACTACCACCGAACAAAAGTCTAGGACAAGACTGTTTCATAGGTGAATTCTACCAAACCTTTAAAGAATAGTTGACACCTATTTTCTCAAACTATTCCAACAAATAGAAGAGGAATGAAAGCTTCCAAATTCATTCCACAAAGCCAGCATTACTCTGATACCAAAACCAGAAAAAGAAATTGACACACCAATATCTCTGGTGATTATAGATGCAAAAATTCTCAGTGAAATATTAGCAAACCAAATCCCACAATACATTGAGGAAATCATTCACCATAGGATTATTTCCAGGAATGCAAGAGTGGTTCAAAATCAATTTTGCAAATCAGTGAATATGACGCATCACATTAACCAAGAAAAAGGACAAAAACTGTATGACCATCCCAATAAATGCAGAAAAAATATTTGACAAAGTACATCCACTCATGATAAAAACTCAACAAAGAAGGTTTAAAAAGAACATATTTCAGCATAATAAAGACCCTATAAGAAAAACTCACAGTTAACATCACATTCAATGGTTAAAAACAGAGCTTTTCCCATAAGATCAGGAACAAGAGAAGGATGTCCACTCTCATTACCTTTATTCATTGTAACTCTGGAAGTCTTAGCCACAGCAATAAGACAAGAGAAAGAAATAAAAGACATCCTAATTTGTAAGGAAGAAGTTAAACTATTTGTAGATGACATGATACTGTATATAGAAAACACTAAAAACTCCACAAAAAAACTGCTAGAACTGATAAATTTAGTAAAATTACAAAATACAAAATATACAGAAACCTATTGCATTTATATACACTAATAATGAGGAAATAGAGAAATTAAGAAAATAGTCCCATTTACAATTGCACTAAAAATAATAAAATGCCTAGGAATAAATCTAACCAAAGGTGAAAGACCTATATCCTGAAAACTATACAGCACTGATGAAAGAAATTGAAGATAACACAAATGAATTTATTACATGCTCATATATTGAAAGAACCAATATTGTTAAAATATCCATACTACCCAGAGCAACCTACAGATTTAATGCAACTCCTGTCAAAATACTAACAGCATTTTTTCACATGACTAGAAAAAACAATCCTAAAATTTGTATGGAATCACAAAAGACCCCAAATAGCCAACACAATCTTGGAAAAAAGAAAAAGAACAAAAGTGGAAATATCACTTTCCAGATTTCAAGATCTACCACAAACCTGTAGTAATCAAAACAGTATGGTACTGGCATAAAAATAGACACATAGATCACTAGAACAGAATAGGGTCCAGAAATAAACCCATGCTCATATGCTCAATTAATCTATGACTAAAGAGACAAAAATATACAATGGGAAAAATACTGTCTCTTCAAAAATGGAGCTGGGAAAACTGAGGAGCTACACAGGAAAGAATGAAACTAGACCAATTTCTTACACCATACACAAAAATAAACCAAAATGAATCAATGATTTAATTGTGAGATTTGTAACCTTAAAACTCCTAGAAGAAAACCAAGTCAGTAACCTCTTTGATATAAGCTGTAGAAACATTTTCCTAGATATGTCTCTTTAGGCAAGGGAAAGAATAGCAATATTAAACTAGTGGGACTATACCAAAATAAAAAGTTTTTACACTGCAAAGGAAACAACCAACAAAACAAAAAGCCTCCTGAATGGGAGAAGATATATGCAAATGATCTATATGATAAACGGTTAATATCCAAAATATATAGAGGACTTTTATAACTCAACATAATAAAACAAAAATAATCCGATTAAAAAATAGGGAGACCTGAATAGCCATTTTTCCAAAGAAAATATATAGATAGCCAACAGACATACAGAAAGATATTCATCACTAATCATCAGGATATTGCAAATAAAACCACAAGGAGACATCACTTTGCATCTTTCAAAGCGGCTAAAATAAAAAACATAAGGCGTATCAAGTGTTGGCAAGAATGTAGAAGAAAAGGAACCCTTGTGCACTGTTGTGGGAGAGTAAACTTGTGCAGGCACTGTGGAAAACAGTATAAAGATTCCTCAAAAAATTAAAAATAGATTTACCATATGATCTAATAATTCCATTAGTGGGTATTTATACAAAAAAAGTGAAAACACTAATTCAAAAAGATATATGTATCCATATATTTATTGTAGCATTATTTACAATAGCCAGGATATGGACGCAACCCGAGTTGCTATATGAATAGCTGAATGGGTAAAGAAGATGTGGTAAATATGTATACAACGAATGTTGTATATTTCTCAGCCATAAAAAAGCAGTGAGATCTTCCATTAACAACACTGTGAAAGGACCTAGAGGCTATAATGCTAAGTGAAATAAATTAAAAAAGACAAATACCATGATTTCACTCCTATGTGGAATTTTTTTTAATCCTTTTTTTCAGTAGATTTTTTTATGTGTACCCAGAGTTAGTGAAGGCCATTGCAGGTAAAACATTTGGGATACCCACTAGACACAGAAGTCAGACAGGATTGAACTAATGGGAGATGTGTAGCCCAAAACAAGAATAGAACATAATTCTTGCCATAGGTATGAAGAATTCTACATGCTATAAACTTACAAGGAAGATATATAAACCCATTTCCACACTAGTAAAAATCACAACACATAATAAATGCTGAGGCAATGCAACAAGACCAAGCTGACCAATGAGAAGAGACAGTTTCCCCTGACATAAATGTTATGTGAAAATCGGGTAAGTACTCCAGTCAATAAAGAAACTCACACTTATGTGCAACAAAGTCTTTAAAAATGTGGTTTTCTAAAGTTAAAATATACTATTAAAAACTGAGAAATGAATAGTTACTGTTGATAACTGAACTAGCAGTCTGGATAAGCCAATATAAAAAATATTGGGTGTCATACACAACTAATGAATCGTTGGAATTTAAGTAATTGAATAGATAAAGAGAAAAAGAAAAACCACACTCTTAAATACAGAGTGGTGGTTGCCAAAGGGAGGTGGGTAGGGGGATAGATGAAGTACTTGAAGGGGTTAAGAGTACACTTATCCTGATGAGTGCTGAGAAATGTATAGAATTTCTGAATTGTTATATTGTATACCTGAAACTAATATAACACAGTATGTTTATTATACTTGAATTTAAAAAAAAATAGGTAAAGGAAATGTTTGTGTTGGGGGGGACAGAGTCATTCCAATAAGGTAGTTCTTTCACCCTTCCCCGGAGTACTTAAATTTTTAAAATTGTTGTCTTTCAACCAAAAGGATCTCTAACGGGTGAAATTTGCTGCCAATAAGAAAGGGAATGAAAAAAGGTAGGAACCCACTTATAGGGTTCCTATTCTTTGCCAAGGGCTATATGCTAGGCTCTTTGCCTGTGTCAACTCACTTAAATTGATAGCTCTATGGACTTACTGTTATTATCTATAGTTATAGATGAGGATATTAAGGCTTAGAAGTTAAATAAACATGCCCCATGTTCCTAGTTTGTGTTAGAATGTAGATTCAGATCTGCCTGGTTATAGTACTAGACTAAACTCTGCCCAACTATTTTGAAGTGTATAGTATTTTACTTAAAAATAAGGAGAAGAAAAAAAAAACTGAGGAAGAGTTCTGGCTCAAATGACTATAGAACTATGTTAAAGTTAATCAGATACCATTACTATAAGCATTCCTGAAGGCTTACTGTTAATAAACGTTGAAAATCTCCAAGAGGGGTATAGACTGTATTATTTTCCTAATTGAACCACAGAACTGGACTTTTGTAGAGCACTCAGTGGGTGTATTCATGGAATATGTCTTAGAGAATGCTGCATTATAGCCTGGAATACAGAGCAGAATTTCAGGTGATATGGGGGAGATAGGGAGGTGACTGTTTAGGACCCAGGAAACTCCCTTGTTTTACTTGAAGCACAGCTTGTAGGCAGGTACTTTCTTTAGCTTCTAGTCAGGTCAGCCTTGGCTGAACACATCTTAGGAGCTCAATCAATACTCAGAGAATTGAATTGAATTACAGAATGCAGTACATTTCACCAGAGGTGCTACCAACAGCAGAACTATTTAGAGAGAGTAGTTGTGTGAGGAACTGCCCTGCCAACAGCTTTGATTTGGATGCTTTGGAGGCAGCAGAAGGTCATGTTGTGAGGGTCCTCTCTCTGCACAATCCAATAGTAAATTTCAGTTTTTTCTCCTACTCAGCGTCATCTCCTCTCCTTACACTCAGCCCCAAATTAGGACTTAAAACCTTACGGTGTGTTTTCTTAGTGTTTCAAAGAGAGACTAGTTTGCAGCATTCTTTTCATCAAACATTAATATGGTGGTTCACTTTGAAGGCAAAATATTACAGTTCAAGCTCACCCAGATGATTCCAACATCTTGGTTTACTCAAGTTACAAAACCTATAGCATTTTTGTGGGGGGAAAAAGCTCTAGGAATTTGCATCTATATACTCTCCTGAATTATCAAGTAGAGAGAAAATAGGATTACAGGACTAGGGAGAGAGATGTCTGATCTACATGACTAAATTTTGTCTAGTTGCCCTTTCAGTTTTAAAGAAATGGTGGCATATATATATATACATATACATGTATATATGGTGGCATATATACATATACATATATATGTATATATATATATACACATACACACACACACATATATATACACGTTTATACATATATACATATTTATAGAATATGGTGTGATATCTCAGTTTAAATGGAACTTTTAATCTATTAGAAGTTTTTAAATATCCATCTTACTAGCTTTGATTGTTACTAAAATCCTATAAAAGGAAAATGTCAATTATTGATTTACCTCCATGTCATAGAAGAAGAAACGGAGACCTGAGAGGATGGTGACTTTTAATGGCCACAAAGCTATTTAATTTATTTGAACATATCTATTGAGAAACTAATACGTGCTAAGCACTGTACTAGGACATGGGAAAATGAGGATAAAGATAAATAAGATACTGTCCCTATCCTCAAAGATCTAGCAGTCCATGGAGAAAGACCAACATGGAAATGGCAAATTGGAATCTGTGGTAATAAGCACAGTGACAAGTTCTGCTTACAGTGCTGAAAGAGCATCTGCTTTCTTAGTGAGATATGATAGACATGCATTGAGAGTGATTCAGAGCAGTGGTTCCTAAACTTCAGTGGGCACCCAAATCACCACAGAGTGCTGGGTCCCTCCCTCAGAGCTCTTGATTCAGTAGGTCAGGATGGAGCCTGAGAATTCAATATATGGTGCTGATATTGCTGATCTGGGGACCACACTTTGACAGCCATTGGTTTAGGGACTGGTTGATGCACAGTCTTGGTAGTGTGGCAAGTTGGATTAATCATTAAAAGGACAGGGAAAAGGTATCCAAGCTCAGAAAGGAAATTGTCAAATTGTTTTAAGAACCCAGTAGCAAAAAAGAAAAAAAGAAAGAAAAGAAAGAAAGAAAAAAAGAAAGAAAGAAAGAAAGAAAGAAAGAAAGAAAGAAAGAAAGAAAGAAAGAAAGAAAGAGAAAGAACTCAGTGGCATAGGGAATATACATTTTTATTGGGATAAATTAATACCCCTGCAATATAACTAGCTAAGGTTTGGGGACATGAGAAGGGAAATAGAAAAATGGAGAATATGGATGGATCCTTGCTTAAGACTGTCGTAATAGTGGAAAAATTATACATGTTGGTGACAATGTCTTTGAGCATGTGATCTGTTTTGGATTGGAGGAAATGAAGACAGGTTGGGGCAACAGGCTTCCCGCAGTAGTTTTCATACTATGAAATTATGAGAATAATTGTTAAAGCTAACTAACTATGGAGATGTCTTGAGGGGAAGAGGCAGGTTTTGTGCCTTCCCTGTTGCTTCACAGTAGCTATGCTTTTGTTTTATGTTGGATCTATTGAGATTCCATGTAACTCATTTTCACAAAAGGTACTATAGCCAAATGGAATTTGGCTTCAGTTGAACTAATATAAAAGGAAGAAGTCAAAGATTTGGGAATCTTGATGGGTTTTGCTGAAATGGAAGTTCTTTGTAGTTTCCATCACAGCTCATGCTCCTTCTGGTTGCCAAGGTGAATTTGTGTGTATGTGTGTGTGTGTGTAGCAGTGATTCTGTTTTTGATAATGTTTTCACAGAGAAAACCCAAATGAGAGATAAACACAGCTGTCTGCTAGTGAAAAGGTTATACACAATTACTCCCAAGGGCCTTGAGAAGGCAAGAAGTGTGTAGTTCTTTTAGCTAGATACTGTGTCCAGGGGTCATTTATTTATTGGGAACATGGGGTAATTAGTAAATTCACTGGCCTATTTGGCATTTGTCTTATTGATCCCCTGATATTTTATAAGTGTTTTCATTCATGTGATGCTATTTGCCCTCCTTATATAACCCTTTCTGGTGTACTTATTAAGAAAATGAAGAAAGATGAGGCAGTTTTTTACACAGATATTTATACATTAATGTACCCGTCAAAACAAGGATTAAGGGGGCCAAGATAAAAGTCATGTTATAACTTAAGCCAGTGTTTCCAAAATATGTCTGGATACCAATTTATATACAATGCTTGTTAGAAGTAAATATCTAGATTTGAAACTACTAAATGAAAATATTCAGTGGAGCATTTTGAATCTGTATTTTTAGCAAGTTTTCAGGTGATTCTTATACAGTCAACTCACTGGATATTTAAAAACCATAGCGTTAGGCCATCAAGACACTTATGTATGGCCCTATTTAATGTATTCAACTAGGGGCAGTCTACAATATAAGAAGCTCTGTCTAACCTGTGGGGCAGCCTAACCTTATTGCCCACTCTTCATTCACCACTACCATTTTTATTTGCTTCTGTTGGTCTTCCTTCCCAATATAATATGTTCAAAATAAATAATCTCTAATGATCCTCTGAGGAATAAGCAATAAAAACTGAAAAGATTATAGAACTACCCTCAGGGAAAAATATAAACCAATTACAGGCTTGTAAATGTTTCCTGATTCTTAGGTATTTAAGAATGAGTTTCAGCATTTTGGTACCACTGAAAGAATGCAGTTGGTATAACATATGCAGAGAATATGGGTAGAGAGAGTGATTTAATTACATTATCTTTTTAGAATCTCAAAACTGTTCTGCATTGTAGCATTGTTACCCCTTATATAGAGATGGGGAAACACAACAAAAGTAAGTACCTCACTATCACACAGGTAATAAGTGTCAATGTCAGGACTCAAATCGACATTTTTTTGGTTCTAAAGGTGACGTTTCTTTACTATATCACATAGTACCTATACAGTTTATCATGTTTCCTGCTACCATTACCATTGATAAATGCCAAGATGTATTCTAAAGAAATAACTGTGTTATCTCAGATTGTTTGACTAAGGCTCCTAGGAAGGAGGGTGATTGTGTACATGGAAGTTTTGGTGCACAGAGGATGAGAGCATGCACTCTGAATTCAAGCTAATGTTTTAATACCACCAGTAACCACTTTTGTGACCTTGGGGAGTTATTTTTGGATCACTAAGCCTCAGTTTCCTCACCAGAAAAATGGACATAAGTTTTCTACTTATGGGGTGCCTAGGTGGCTCAGTCTGTTATGTGTCTGTCTTCAGCTGAGGTCATGATCCCAGGGTCCTGGGATTAAGCCCTGCATTGTGCTCCCTGCTCAGTGGGGAGTCTGTTTCTTCCTTTGCCACTCTCCCCACTTGTGCTCTCAATCTCTCTCTCTTTTCCCCCTCTCTCCAATAAATAAATAGAAATTCTTAAAAAGAAAATAATTAAAAAAAAAAGAATCACATGTTATGAAGTTTTCAGCACAGGAACTGGAGAACAGTAAGTATGGAATACATTGAGTTGGAGTCTTTTTTCATCTGCATGTTGTCACATGGACCCACTTGACCCAAGATAGTGCATTGTTAGATCATATTGTGGTTTCTTTTTAAGTTATTTTTTCTCTGAAGCAAGAGCTTTCCCCCATCATATTAATGAAATCAGTTTTTATTTCAGTATAATTCATTTTTCATATAATTTAATGATTCTTGATAAATATGATTTTTAAATTATATAATTAAAAGGTTTGGCTTTATACTATGGATTTTGTGAGGATTAAATGTTCAAAAGATCTAATAACATGTAAAATACCTATCAGTTAGTAAAGTTATCATATAAGAATGTTTTCAGCAGCAAGTAACAGAAGACCAACACACATATACAGTAACTTAAACAAATGGTCTTCTATTTTTTTCTGATAAAAAAATGCTAAAAAGGAAACAGTCAACAAAACAAACAGGCAACCCACAGAATGGGAGAAGATATTCGCAAATGACACTACAGACAAAGGTCTGATATCTAAGATCTATAAAGAACTCCTCAAACTCAGCACTCACAAAACAGATAATCACATCAAAAAATGGGCAGAAGACATGAACAGACACTTCTCCAAAGAAGACATACAAAGGGCTATCAGACACATGAAAAAAAGTTCATCATCTTTAGCCATCAGAGAGATTCAAATCAAAACCACACTGAGATACCACCTTACACCAGTTAGAATGGCCAAAATCAACAAGACAGTAAACAACAAATGCTGGAGAGGATGTGGAGAAAGGGGAACCCTCCTCCACTGTTGGTGGGGATGCAAGTTGGTGCAGCCTCTTTGGAAAACAGTATGGAGAGTCCTCAGGAAATTAAATATACAGATACCCTATGACCCTGCAATTGCACTACTTGGTGTTTACCCCAAAGAAGCC
>CM052798.1:50394229-50408569 GCA_028533885.1 Nasua narica
GAAAGAACCAAAATGCCCTTCAACAGATGAGTGGATAAGGAAGATGTGGTACATCTATACAATGGAATATTATGCCTCCATCAGAAAGGATGAATATCCAACTTTTGTATCAACATGGACAGGACTAGAAGAGATTATGCGGAGTGAAATAAGTCAAGCAGAGAGAGTCAATTATCTTATGGTCTCACTTACGTGTGGAATATAAAGAAAATCATGGAGGGCATCGTGAGAAGGAAGGGAAGGGTGAATGGGGGGAAATCGGAGGAATGATGAACCAGGAGAGACTGTGGACTCTGAGCAACAAACTGAGGGTTTTGGAGGGGAGGGGGGTGGGGGGGTGGACGAGCCTGGTGGTGGGTATTGAGAAGGGCACGTATTGCATGGAGCACTGAGTGTGGTGCATGAACAATCATTCTTGTAACACTGAAAAATTAAAATAAACATATTTGGGGAGAAAAAAATGCTAAAAAAATATAATTGCTGACATTGGATGGGCTACTCAGTAATGATGGCATAAACTCAGACTCTCATTTGTTTCTAACTTTAATCATTACCTTTCATCCTCTGAAATTATTACCTCATGATCACAAGATAACTTCTGTACATTCTGACTTCAATTTTAAGAAGAAAGAAGAAAAAAAGAAAAAGAATTTAAAAGTCTTCTCTTCAGGAGACTTAGTCTTTGTATTCAGAAATAGAATCCTTTGCTACCAAAGTACCCATTTATAGATCATTGGCCAGAACTGGGTCACATCTTCCCCTTTAGGCTAATCAGTGGCCCAGGGTAATAAAATTACCATGATTTGTCACCTGGGCTAGAGCAAGGAGGGGCCTGGCCTATATGAGATAAAAAGATCTTTGCGAGGTCCCTAAAACAATAGTCTTTTATCAATCAAGTAAAAGGAAATAGGGTGGGAACAAAGGAGATGTTAGGTGGACCATGGAAAGTATCTACTTTAGTAGTAGTCATTCAACAAAGGCTAATTTTACTCTCCCCTTACCTGATAAAAATGAATAAACTTACATAAATAAAAAATTTGTAGTGAGTTTTCAAGTCTTGATATTTAGTTCATGAAAATATGACCACTGAATCCAAACATACTATAGGATCTAGAAAGTTGCCCTTAAAATAGCTGGACTTTTAAGAAATAACCTTAATAATTTGGATCAGGTTTTTTAGAATGAATTCCAAAGAACAGATTTCAATCTAAATATTGGAGGAGATTAATAGCAACTGTTGAGCCACTTTCAAAGAATGCTGCTCTTGGCTAAAGACTTAGGTAATAGAACTATCTGTGAGGGTAGGATTTGCATTGGACCTTTTCCCGGAATTGCATTAGTTAGGCACAGTAAGTGGGGGAGGGGAGAGCTGGAGAAATAGGTAAGTGTCAAGGACTGTCTCCTCTCATGTGGAAAGGTTTGACTCAGTACCATTTCATTATAGGTGTATCCCAAGCCAAGATCTAACTCCTACTTACATTTCTAGGCTCAAATCTTACCACTGTCTACCCTACCACCTCTCCCTCTGCATCACAGCTTCTTGCCTCCCCTATGATCCCCACAGGCTAGGTCCCCTGTCACACTGCCTGAGTGCCTGGTATATCCCTTGTAGCACATATAACACTTGTAAATAAGTTATTGGTTACTTGTGTAATTATAGTTCACTACCTCTCATCCAGTAGACTGTAAGCTCCTTGAAGTGCTATATACTCAGCACCAACAGATGTTTGGTAAATGATAAGCAGTCCATAAATATTTTTTAACATGTGTATTTAGAATGTATCAATTAAGAAATTTATCTGGAAAACCAAATATACTGACAAATTGGGGAGGTGGGAGTGAATTTTTACTTCATAAAATTATTTCCTGGAGGAGTTCTTTAAACATAGAGCTTCTTTCAGACATTTAAAATAGGATTTGATTTAGCAGCATTTGATTCATATTACTTTTCAGGAACACACACACACACACACACACACACACACCCCTATCCCTATTGCGAAACCATATGCTACAAATACACCCTCTCAATCCTTCATTTCCAGGTGTGATCCAAAGCTAATTATGAAAAAAAATTAAAAAGAAGGAGGGCAGGGAAGCTTGTCAGTTCTAGAATTCCAGCCCAATGATTAACAAGATAGAATAATGTTGAGAAAGATCAAATGCTTCCTAGAAAAATTAGGATAAGAGTATCGGCCCTAAAATAATCATCTCCCACCCTTTCTTCTAATAGCAGGTTTGATTTTGAGTCAGTTCTGGTGCATAAGTCTGTTCCATAGTAGACTGGAATGGTCATTCCTCTCTGAAACCAACCAGTTGGGCTATTGACCAAGCACATCAGTGTCAGGAGGGTGGGTGGCAGTGATAGTGATGGTGGTGGTGATGGAATATCTGGACCTGAGTAAAAATGATAATGGCTACTACCTGTCCCTGAATGCTCATTGTGGGCTACATATTGTGATGTGCATTGGACTTGGATCACTTCTTTTAACTTTGGACTCTAATCTGCCACTTATTTTATAATTTTTGAAATTCATTTTTTTAAATTTAAATTCAACTAGCCAACATATAGTACATCATTGGTTTCAGATGTAGAGTTCAATAATTCATCAGTTGCATATAACACCCAGTGCTCATCACATCACCCACTTACCCTATGCCTCCACCCACCACCCCTCCAGCAACCCTCAGTTTATTTCCTAGAGTTAAGAGTCTCTCATGGTTTGTCTTCCTCTCTGATTACTTCCCAGTTTTCCCTCCCTTTCCTTATGATCCTTTGCACTGTTTCTTATATTGCACATATGAGTGAGACCATAGGATAATTGTCTTTATCTGACTGACTTATTTTGCTTAACATAATACCCTCTACTTCCACCCACATCGGTGTAAATGATAAATATCCATCCTTTGTGATGGCTGAGTAATATTCCATTGTATGCATATACCACTTCTTTATTCATTTATCTGTTGATGGAAATTTCAGCTCTTTCCATAGTTTGGCTATTGTAGACATTGCTGCTATAAACATTGGAGTGCAGGATCATTATATTTGTATCTTTGGAGTGAATACCCATAGCGCAGTTGCTGGTCATAGGCTAGCAAATATATGGAACATTTCACAAATTTGCTTGTCATTGTTGTGCAGGGGCCATGCTAATCTTCTAGGTATCATTCCAGTTTTAGTGTATGTACTGCCAAAGCGAGCACTCCAGACATTCATTTGATCTCTTCTCATTCTGCAAGTGAAACAAATGATGCCTGTTTTAATCTCCTCACAAAATAAAGCTCAAAGTAGATGATGAATGTGAATACACTCTGTAAAGCACTGTAGAAATATAAGACATTTAACCATGCCTTATATTTGTATTTATTTATATATTTCACATGTATAGTTATATATGCTATGTCTATTTACTTATATATTTCATACTTTGACTTCTATTTGTATTTATTTTGTTTAGACAAACAGATCTATGTTCAGAATATAATGATAACTGAAAGGCCATCTAGTTCATCAAATTTTGAGATTAAGAAAAGCCTTCTTGGGAAAAGAGAGGCCAAAGTTGCCTCTTAAAGAATGTAAAGGAGTTGTTCAAGTGAAATGGGATAGAGGAATCCAAGGTATACCACACAGAGGTGACAGAATGAGCAAAACGAGAAAGACATCCAACAGTAGCCAACAGTTGGTACTGGGAAGTAAAAGCAGTTTAGTATTACTAGATATAGGACTTGAATCAGTGTCAAACAGTGAAGCTGGAGAATTACACAAAAGCCAGGTTATCTAGGGCATCCCATGCCCTACTAATGTGTTTGATCTATATTTATGGAGAACAAATGAACTGCTTTAAGCAGAGGGATGACATGGTCACATTTGTATTTGAAAAGGATCAGTCTGGAGGTAGCATGAAGGATAGATTTGAAGGGAACAAAACTGGAAAAGTAAAGTTAACTTATGAGGCCAAACAGTAATTCTAGCCTGATGACAAGGCCTGAATTGGAGTAATGGTAGTTGGGATGGAGAATATGGAATAGATTCCCTGAATGTGGCTTAGGGAAAAGTTTCGCATTGACAAATTCTGGTTACTGATTAAATATGGCAATACAGAAGAAAAAAGTAAAAGTCCATAGTGAATCTAAGATCCATAAAATTTTCCTGGATAGATGGATAGAGGGATGGAAGGGTGGATGGATAATTTGGGTATGTAAATGCTGAAAGGGTTTGATTTGGTTCTGGATTTCATAAGATCCCAGAGATTTGATTTTTTTTTTACTCTCTTAAGTCTGATTACTAAGTCAAATTAGTCACTCAAATACCAAAATCCCATGAATCCTATGATGTACCAAACACTATTCAGGGCTCTCTTGGGATACAAAAATGAATACTGTTTACTCTCTCCAAGAAATTTACATCCTTGGTAGAGAAACAAGACTTACAGATAATAACATTTGCAGCCTGGGGGCAAATGATGTATGTGGAAATGAGTGGTTCAAATCTTCAGATATGAAAGATATGGAATGGGGTGGCATGTTCCATGCCTTATGTTGCATGTGCAACCTTATGGGACATGGAACAGAAAGGACAACAGAGGAGGGTCGGAGGAGTGGCGAAATAATTAATAACAGGGAGAATAGAAGGACTTAAAGGGTGAGGGAACTGGCAGAGCTGTGTTTGAGGATTGTAAGTAGGCTACTATGGCTGGAGAAGCCTTCCTTCTTGTCTAGTCACCTATGAGACATGCCAGGTGGTTCAGCCTTTGCATGGTCCTCTTTGTTATGTCATAGCAGACCTCTGCACGAACCTTTGGGATCTTCTAAATGTTTTGGCTGTCAAATCACTCACCTTTCGAACTGAATATTGAACCCTAATATATAAAATAGGGAAAAGGTGAACTGAGCTTACTGAAGTAGAGGTGAGGGACTAGCTCTTGTTTAACCCACTACCTCAGAGGTGACTCCTAAGACAGTTGAGAAAAAGCTCTGGTGTTCTAAAGATCTTACACTTTGGAAATCATTGGTTTAGTTTGATCTCAATTTTAGAGATGGGAAAACTGGAACCCCGAAAAGATATGAATTGTGCTTATAGCCATACACATTAAATATCTCTTAATTCAATGGAGTTAAGCTGGGACAAGGCTGAACTGGAACAATTTTTCTCTTCTTCTATTAAATCTCTTCTCTTTAAAAAAAATTTTAATTGAATTAATTAATATATATTATTAATTTCAAAGGTAGAGGTCAGTGATTCATCAGTCTTATGTAATACCCAGTTCTCAACACATCACATGCCCTCCTTAATGTCCATCACCCAGTTATCCCATTCACCTAAACTGCTTCCTTCCAGCAAACCTCAGTTTGTTTCCTATGTTTAAGAGTTTCTTATGGTTTGTCTCCCTCTCTGATTTCATCTTCTTTTATTTTTTCCTCTCTTTCCCTATGATCCTCTGTTTTGTTTCTTAAATTCCACATATAAATGAGATCGTATGATCATTGCCTTTCTCTTATTAACTTATTTCACTTAGCACAATTCACAATTCCATTCCACAATTCACTTAGTTCCATTCACATTATTGCAAATGACAAGATTTTATTTTTTTGATGTCTGAGTAGTATTCCATTGTGTATATATACCACATCTTCATTATCCATTCATCTGTTGATGGACATCTCAGCTCTTTCCATAGTTTGGCTAATGTGGACTTTTTGAGGAACCTTCATACTGTGTTCCAGTGCACCAGCTTGCATTCTCACTAACAATATAATAGGGTTCCCCTTTCTCCATGTCTTTGCCAACATCTGTTGTTTCCTAAGTTGTTAATTTTAGCCATTCTGACTGCTGTAAGGTGGTATATCATTGTGGTTTTGATTTATAGTTCCCTGATGCTGAGTGATATTGAGTATTTTTTCATGTGTCTGTTGACAATTTGTATTTCTTCTTTGGAGAAATGTCTGTTCATGTCTTCTACCCATTAATTTTTTTTAATTCAGTGTTTATTATTATTATTTTTTCTTTTTTTTTATTGTGTTATGTTAGTCACCATACAGTACATCATTAGTTTTTGACGTAGTGTTCCAAAATTCATTGTTTCCGTATAACACTCAGTGCTCCATGCAATATGTGCATCACCAGGTTCCCCATCCCCCTCCCCCCTACCCTCTAAAACCCTTAATTTGTTTCTCAGAGTCCACAGTCTCTCATGGTTCGTCTCCCCCTCCAATTTCCCTCCCTTCACTTTTCCTTTCCTTCTCCTAATGTCCTCCATGTTATTCCTTATGTTCCACAAGTAATTAAACCATATGATAATTGACTTTCTCTGCTTGACTTATTTTACTTAGCATAAACTCCTCCAGTCCCATCCATGTTGATGCAAAAGTTGGGTATTCATCCTTTCTAATGACTGAGTAATATTGCATTATATATATGGACCACATCTTTATCCGTTCATCTGTTGAAGGGCATCTCGGCCCTTTCCACTCTTTGGCTATTGTGGACTTTACTACTATGAAAATTGGAGTACATATGGCCCTTCTTGATTGAATTATTTGTCCTTTGCGTTTTGAGTTTGATAAGTTCTGTATAGATTTTGGATACTAGCTCTTTGTCTGATATATCATTTTCAAATCTCTTCTCCCATTCTGTTGGTTGTCTTTTCATTTTGTTGACTGTTTTCTTTGCTGCACAAAAGCTTTTTATCTTGATGAAGTCCAACAGTTCATTTTTGCCTTTGTTTCCCCTGCCTTTGGAGATATGTCTAGCAAGAATTTGCTATGGCTAAGGTCACAGAAGATGCCTGTATTCTCCTCTAGGATTTTGATGGATTCCTGTCTCACATTTAGGTCTTTCATCCATTTTGATTCTATTTTTGTGTATGCTGTAAGAAAATGGTCCAGTTTCATTCTGCTGCATGTGGCTGTCCAATTTTCCCAACACCATTTGTTGAAGAAATTGTCTTTTTTCCATCGGATGTTCCTTCCTGCTTCATCAGAGATTAGTTGACCATAGAGTTGAGGGTCCATTTCTGGATTCTCTATTCTGTTCCATTGATCTGTGTGTCTGTTTTTGTGCCAGTACTGTACTGTCTTGATGAGTATAGCTTTGTAATTGAGCTTGATGTCTGGAATTGTGATGCCACCAACTTTGGTTTTCTTTTTCAACATTCTTTTGTCTATTAGGTTCTTTTCTGGTTCTGTGCAAATTTTAGGATTATTTGTTCCAGTTTGTGAAAAAAGTTGATGGTATTTTGATAGGGATTGCATTGTATGTGTGTAGATTGCTCTAGGTAGCATAGATATTTTAACAATATTTGTTCTTCTCATCCCTGAGCATGGAACATTTTTCCATTTTTTTGGCGTCTTCCTCAATTTCTTTCATGAGTGTTCTATAGTTTTCAGAGTACAGATCCTTTCCCTCTTTGATTAGGTTTATTCCTAGTTCTAATGGTTTTAGGTGCAGTTGTAAGTGGGATTGACTCCTTTCTCTTTCTTCTGTCTCAGTGTTAGTGTATAGAAATGTAAATTGTTTCTGTGCATTGATTTTACATCTTGCCACTTTGCTGATATGAGTTCTAAAAATTTTTGTGTGGAGTCTTTTAGGTTTTCCACATAAAGTATCATGTCATCTGTGAAGAGTGAGAGTTTGACTTCTTCTTTGCTGATTTGGGTGCCATTTATTTATTTTTGTTGTCTGATTGCTGAGGCTAAGAATTCTAGTACTATATTGAATGACAGTGGTGATAGTGGACATCCCTGTTGTGTTCCTCACCTTATGGGAAGGCTCTCGGTTTTTTCCCCATTGAGAATGATATTTGCTGTGGGCTTTTATTATATGGCTTTTATGATTGAGGTATGTTCCCTCTATCCCTACGTTGTGAATCATTTTAATCAGGAAAGGATGCTATACTTTGTCAAATGCATCTTTGTATTTATTGAAAGGATCATATGGTTCTTGTCTTTCTTTTATTTATGTAGTGTATCACATTTATTGGTTTGTGGATATTGAACCACCCTTGCAGCCCATGAATAAATCCTTCTTGGTCATGGTGAATAATCCTTTTAATGTACTGTTGGATCCTATTGGTTAGTATTTTGGGGAGAAATTTTGCATTCATGTTCATCATGGATATTGGTCTGTGAACTGGAACAGTTTCTACATTCTTGGTTAAATCATATGCACCTTGTTAAATCATATGCTGTCCAGGTTTTGACCTTTTTTGGATATATGTAAGTTGCCATTGCCTGGTATATCCAAAGAATTTGCAAAAGTCCCACCTGGTTTGTAATGAGGGTAGTCAGAAGCCACTCAGCAGGACTCCTGTTTGTAAACAATGGTCAGAGAGAGGGAATCTGTTTTTCGCAGTGGGCACAGTTATACTGTGCTTTGTACTGCCTTAGAGAAGAGCTAATTTCCTCTGCTCTGTGTTCTAAGGAAAATATCCCTACTTTTGACAGATGTTCTAATTCAACAATTAGCAGTGACTATGACATACAAAAATTACCAGTTGCTAAAGCCTCACTTAGCCAAATGGAAGACATAGGGTATTTTTATACCCGCCAGCCTTGGGCTGTGTAGCTTGAGGCACACTCTTGCCCAGTATTTCTCTGGCTTATGTGTTTCACCACTAACTGTAATTTATTTTTAAATGTTCTAAAAATGTGCCCATCGCAACAGCTTCTGGGTGGTGGGAGGAGAAAAGAAAAGCATGGGATGCTGTATGAAATGGCACCCACTAAAGAGCTTCCTTACCAGCCTTTGGTAACATTATACCATGGGAAAGCCTGGCCACACTTCAGCCAAAGGGGAGCTTTGTTAAGAGAGCCCCCAAATGGGACATTTTTGCCACAGAAGATGAGTCTCTTCCTTGCCATTCAGGTGTTCTGAGTTAAATTAAGACAGATTTCTCGGCTTTAGTGCTCCCAGCTCCTCTTTCTGGATTTCTCCCACCCCTTGTTAGTAATAACATGCATCCTCCATTTGTCTACTGCACACCACTTATTTTCCACATCTCCATTTTTCTCAGAAAAATTCATTCTTTGTACTTTGAAATAACTACAGAGCCTCACAACTGGAAAATCATTGATAGCTATTTCCAAACCTCTGGACTACCCTTGTTTTAATAAAATAAATGTACACATATGTATATTTACATGTATATATACAAATATACAAATGAGCAGGCACTTGCAGTAGAAGTGTTCTCAAAATATATGCACACCTTATAGAGGCTACATTCTAAAGATCAGAAGAGCTCTCTTTCTGACTTGATCCTCAGTGCCTTTGTAACAATCAGTCACTCTGTCTCAGGCTTCCTGACAGTTGGGTTGTCTGCCCTTTTCTCCTGTTCACCATTCAGACAGCCATAGTACATAGTACTTTCACATGGGGCATATCTTGCTCTCCACATCTAACTCCTTCCCAATTCTGTTCTACCATGTCTCACATATTTCTCTATCTTCGCTCATAGCACACTAATTCTGGTCTTATTATCTGTTACTTGAATTGGTGGAACAGCTCCCTACCAACATTTCTGCATCCTGTTACCTCCCGCTGAAGTCTCTTTTCCACACCACTGCCACTTCCAAATGTGCCTCTTCTTGGCTCTGATTTCCAATTTCCTCTGCCTATACTATTAATTAAATCAGTAATTCAGGATAGCATTCATTTACTTTATGTGCCAAATCTGCCTTTTCTGGCTTCCTGCATTCCTCTGAAATTATTTTCCAGACACACGAATCTTTCTGCTATTCCATAACTTCACATTTTCACACCTTCATGCCATTGTCACTAGTTTCCTCTGCCTCAAAAATAATCTTCACCTTCATGCTTTAATCCATTCATTCAAGTGCTACTTTTTAAATACATACTAAGTTTTTCACAATCTCTCACCTATAATGTCTACCTGTTTTTCCAAGCACATATCAGCTATAACCTCCTCTATTAAGTCTTTCTTGCCTTCCCAAAGCAATATGATTTCTATACCTTCTAAACTTTCTTGGTATTTTATTTGTGCTTTCCTTAGGACACTGTTTTTGGTTTGTTATATCTTATACTATGGCTTTCCAGTTAAAAAATACCCACTCTGTGGCACATACTGTGATAGATCATATGATTATATCTAATATTCCTTATTACCATTGCTAGGTCCATAATCTTATACCTGTTTTAAAGATTAGGAAAGTGAAACTCAGAGGAAAAGTTACTTACCTAAGGCCAAATTGCTAATGAGTTTTGGATTCAGGAATCAAACCAAGCTTATTACTTTCCTGTTTATATGATGCCCTGATTATGGTAATCATTATACCTCTTTATCCCTAATAACGTACCACGGAGTTCATGAAGACATGGGCTATGTCTTATTTACCTCAATGCTAGCTACATCATACTTATTAAATATTGATGAAACTGGATTAATTGAGTTTCATTCAATTGCACTATAGCTGAGGGACCTTGGGGAAGGGAAGTCAAATGAGTTGGTAATCTCTACATGCCTTAGAATTGATTAACCCTGCTAGTATGAGACTTTTTACACAAAAGGGCCTGAATAACTCAGCCAGTCTCAATCCATAAAGGTCTTAATTTCCTAGCTTTCTAGAAGTTGCTACTGTGTAACTCCTGGCTGCCACACAATCTGTTGTAGCTTTAAATATTCACTATGTTAATGCTGATTACTGAATAAAGTGGCAATTAAGTTTTCATGGCATAATTTCTATGTTTCACTAGAACAGTGCTAATAGTACATTGTGTCTATCCCTTCAAAGAACCCACCTGTTTTTTTGGGGGAGACAGCAGCAGGCTGATGCTGTGGGCTGCTCATTGAAGTGCTGGTGTTAGTTAAGGGATTCAATCACTGCCTCAAGAGCTACAGAAAATCTGAACTATAGGAGAGGTAAAAGATGTTTATCTTCTTTCAACTCTGCCCTGGTTGAATTTGTCTTAGACTCAAAGTAAACCTTCCTCTCTGTCCTTTGTGACTTTATATTTTCTGGTGTTTGAAAAGTCAACTGAACCATATTTTACAGGCTGGTTCCCTTCTTACCAAAAGGCAAGACCACAGGCTTCTAAAATTATACCTGTGCCATAGGAATTACTCTCTGTGTCATGTGTGTCTCACTATACTTGAAGTCTCAACCTCCATTTCCCACTGCAGTTCCTCAACATTTAGCCTAATTTCTCATTTCTGCTCCATCCCTTTGGACCAGAATCTTCCTTCAGACTTAATCTTCATTTACCCACTCCACTATTATAATTATTCAGGAAACTGATCTGTTCTCCTTTGTTCTGGCTTTAGGCCCCACAGCCAAGGGCCATCCTTACCTGTTGGACCACAGCCCAGTTCATAGTCCTAAATAGACATCTCTAGCAAGCCGAGTGGTAGGCAGGCCAGGAAAGAGCTAAAAATGGGAATGGGAAGGACTGCAGCTGGAGGGGACTGGCTTAACTGCAGAGCTGACCTGTGTAAGAGGAAAACCATCAACCCAAATTTTACATCCATGGGAGCCTAGGGGAGGGAGCCAGCATTAAGGCCTAAGATGGTTCTATCTGGTGGGCGGGACATGGAGATTAGAGTGCTAGTTAGTGGCAATATGCAAAGTCAGACTCATAACAGCTTTGTCATTGTGAGTAGTTTGCATAATTTGGAGACGTTCACCCTAGCTAAAGGTGATTAGGCATAATAAAAAGGAGTTTGAGCTTTGGAATTAAAAGGACTTGCTGATCCCTGACTAACTCTGTCTTTTGGGGCAACTTGATCCCTGTGACCCTTGGTTTCCTCACACAGGAATAGATGGCATAATAATTACCTCTTAAGGCTACGATGAGATTTAAATATGGTAATATGTATTAAATACCTCACATGGGAACTGACAGTAAAAGACAGTTCATATTAGATGGTAGGATTGAGACACCAGGAAAAAGATTAGGATATGGGCAGGTAGTAGACAGTGGCTTGTGTTTAGGGTCTCAGAAATGGAAATGAAGTGCAAACCAAGAAGCAAGGTCAGAAGACCTGGAATACAGATGGCACCTAGTGAGCCAGAGTCAGGGGAAGATAGCGTCAGGGCTCCTTGGTGCACTTGGAACTGGCGGGACAAATTTTAGACCTCACCAACTGGTAGGTCAGAGATTGCTAACGTCCACTGTACCTTCATCAGGTCTGATCCAGGAATTGGGCAGAGGGCCCTTGGAGCCTCTGCATAAGCATGCAAGGGTTTTGTAGAGCAGAACAGCCTCTCAAGTAGATGATAAGAGCAGCTTCCTGAGAAATAATGGGAAAAGTACTGCCAGCAGTTACACCTACCTTATCTCTGCCAGGAGCTGGTGTAGCCACCTGGAATCCTGTCCCAGGAGCCAGGAACATAGGTTGCAATAGCACTGTACTTAGTTCTTGTGTTAGAGGTCCTGATTAAGGCAGGAGATTACTGGTGGTCAACAAATAGCTTGTAACAGAGTAGAGTCATCCTTCAAGAGAGGAAGTAGATCAGAAGTCAGATACGGAGGTCCACTGACAAGGCCTGTCTCCTTCTGTTTCTTCTTCTGGTTCTTCACTAATTTCTCTGTGTTTGCCCTTCTGGCCATGATAGCCGTGATATATGTATGTTGATATACATGTTATACATGTTGATATCACAGTCATGATGCATGTGCATGTATATGTGTGTGTATGTTTTAATGTGCACACATAAATATATGAGTAAAAATAAGAAGAATGAATATTAAAAAATAAATATGTATCGTAATCAAGTTGTCTAAATATTTTAAGGGCCCCATAATTTCAATCTTTCTTTCTACATTAATTATAGTATCAATAAGTGTCCCTACCCTAAACTTTAAACTCCATGAGAGCAGAGAAAATTACCAGGGTTTGTCTAGCATAGAATAAGTCCCTGCATTCATTAATTGAATGAATCACCTGTATTTTAGTCCCTCTGTGGAGCACTTTGGTATATTATTTCTCGATTTTTGCCACAACCTTGTGAAGTATCTTTAACCTAAATAATATAAATTTTGACAAAACTGAGATATAGAGAAAGTCCATACAAAATTTGTAAGAAACAGAGTTGGGAAATAACCCTTATTCTAGCTCATATATCATATGGTATGTCTAGATTTGTGAATTGGTAACATGGTTATTCATCACTGTAGCTCTAAACCGGGAAGGAGAACACATAGGAATTCTGGGGTCAAATGGAGAGTGTAAAGTGTTATAGAGGGGAAAAATAGGAATCTTCCATTTCCGGAATGACATAATTAATAGTAACATTCTTTGCCTAGTATAGTATTGCCAGATTTAGCAAATAAAAAATCCCACATAAATTTGAATTTCAGGTAAGTAACAGATAGTTTTTTGTTATATCTCAAAAATTGCATGGGACATGCCTATATTAAAAATTGTTGTTTATCTGAAATTTAAATTTAACAGGGCATGCTATTTTTATCTGACAACTCTACTCTGGTTTGATCTATAGGATAGATGCAAGAGACATTGGTTAAGATTAATGGGAATGGAGTTTTGGTTGAAGAGGTCATTTACAGGTGGAACAAATTTGTGTGACTGTGTGTCCTTTCAGTTACTCAATAAACATTTTGGGTGCAGCTGTCCCAGGCAAGACACTTTAAAGAAGGGAGAAATGTCTGGGTGCTAGTTTTTCCTCTTTCAATGCTTAGAGCCCAATAGAAGAGCAGAAGAACATATATAAGTTACAATGATAGTAGGCTATGAGAGGTATGTGACAAATTGTTGGAAGAGACTTAGTATGGCCTTGATACAAGGAAGTCCTCTTGGGGAAAAATTTACTCCAGCTAGGCATGACCCAGGGTCATTTCTCTGCTGCCCCTCCACAGCCTCAGCTGTATGTTTCTGATGAAATGCTCTCGCCTCAAATGCAAGTCTGCGTATGTCCTGCTCTTGCTTAAAATCCTTTAGTGGTCCCCCTAATCTTTTAAATGATGCCAAACCCATGTGCTTGGGATAAAATTCAGTCTGATAGAGACCCTTTGTATTGTCCTAGCCTCATCTCCATTCTGCCTTGGCTCTGAAGAAATGTCTTGCTGGATCAGTCATGCTCTGCTGGTCCTCATTCCTTCCCCTGAGTCTGGTCACTTCCTGATACGGCTTCAGCTTTGCCTCACATGCCTAATTCTCACTGTCTTATATATGGTTACTAGGTACGAAGCACCTTCCATATGGCCGGCTCTTTACTAGATACTTAATTTATTTTATTTTATTTTATTTTTTTCTCCCCAAATTTGTTTATTTTAATTTTTCAGTGTTACAAGATTGATTGTTCATGCACCACACCCGGTGCTCCATGCAGTACGTGCCCCTCTCGATACCCACCACCAGGCTC
>CM052798.1:50409069-50432141 GCA_028533885.1 Nasua narica
ACAGCAAAGGAAACAGTCAACAAAACAAACAGGCAACCCACAGAATGGGAGAAGATATTCGCAAATGACACTACAGACAAAGGTCTGATATCTAAGATCTACAAAGAACTCCTCAAACTCAACACTCACAAAACAGATAATCACGTCAAAAAATGGGCAGAAGACATGAACAGACACTTCTCCAAAGAAGACATACAAAGGGCTAACAGACACATGAAAAAATGTTCATCATCTTTAGCCATCAGAGAGATTCAAATCAAAACCACACTGAGATATCACCTTACGCCAGTTAGAATGGCCAAAATCAACAAGATAGATACTTAATTTAATCCTCCAAGACTCTGTTGCTGAACCACACCTCTCCCTGCCTGCAACCTTGTGGGCTATTAGTACTCCCTTTTCGGAGCACCTACAAGCAGGTGTGGCCATTGACCATTTCCAGTGTTTCTTTATTACAAAGTGAGTTCTTTGAACATAAAGGTAGCATGTTATTTTTGTCTGTATCTTCAGGATCTAACACTGTGCCAGGCATGTAGAAATAACTCAGACATTTGTTGTGTGAATGCATAAATATTTGCAGGAAAATAGAAGCTCCTTGTAATAATAATGTTACTACTAATATCAATAGCTATCATTTACCGAGATGGATGTGTGTTAAGCATTTTATATACATGCCTTCATTTAATACTTTCAGCAACTACATGAGGTAGGAATGTTTATAATATCCATTCCACAGATGGGGAAACAGAGGTTAGAAATGCTAGGTGACTTCCCCAAGCTAGTGGTGGGGCTGGCATTCAAACCCAGACGTGACTGATTGCAGGGCTCAAGGTCTGAACCAGTAGGCTGTCTTGTCTCTCAACTGTCCCCTAAGACTATCATCATCTTCCTTAGCAGTCTCTTACTCATTCTCTCATGGGTTAAACTCATTTGTCATATCTGACTGCCCAAGAAAACCCAGCTGGGCCAAAGAAAACATCTCTGTTGGGAGATTCAGGGCTTATGCAAATATCCAGACTGTGGGGAAGGCCTGCAGTTTCCCTTTGTGCCCTGTTTGTAATAAATAAGCTACAGCAGGATGCTTAGGTCATTAACAGCGATAGATGGAGTCAGCCAAACCATTGCTCTGCACTTGGCAAAATGGAACTGTTGCTTCTCCATTTGTGGAGCCGGGTGGTGAAGGAATTCCATAGTCTTTGTGTACTTTAAGAAGATGATTGTAAATGGGAGGAGAAATATGCTCCAAAGGGATTTACTGGGAAAAATCACTACTGGAGAATGCAAATGAGGTACTGTCTAGTGCCGTACCTAAATGGCAAAATGGAGTTTGGATCTGAGTACAAGTTCTGGCACTGCTGGACCTCAGTGTCCTCCTCCATAAATTGGGGTGAGAGATACCACATTAAATCAGGATGTTCCAGTGTGTCCTGATATATACTAACTCTATGGGATATTAGAAGGCATCATATGGTGAAAATAACTTCATATTTAAAGCGAAAATGGAAATGTTTATTTAGACAAGGTTTTTTGTTGCTGTTTTTACTGCAGGATTTCTCAGGTCCTTTCTATGCTAATGTAAATTACTAATCTCTCCCAGAAGTTTCATATTCTGTGGCATTTCCCAAACCTGACTGACCACCAAAACGTATTCGAAGACCTTATTATAGGAAAGAATTTCCCAGGACAGAGCTCCGGGGAATGCTATACTAGATGTATCTGGAGATCATTTGTCTGAAGGAGAGCTGGGCTGCCATTTTAGCTTGGTAGGAAACACCTGGGATAGGGTGGCAGATCTGATTTATTTTCTGGTGGGGAAAAACACACAAGTATACTTTTTTGGCTTAAAATCTCTGCCCATCTCTGTCCCTGAAACTTACTTGGTGTCTAAAATGCTGCTAGAGAGAAATTGAGCTTTGCAGGATGCTTTGAAAGATAGAGTTTACACCTATGTTGAACACTTACATGGTACTACACATTTAACATATTTTTAAAATAAATGATCAAATTTAATTTCCACAAGGCCCCACAATAATGGCTGCACATATTGTGTAGTAGGTGATATTCACAGCTCTGCCTGAAATATATGTATTATAATTTACATTTAACAAATAATTAAACTGAAGTCCAGGGAGCATAAGTATTAGAATAGCTAGTAAAGCATCAGAACCAGGATACAACCTAAGTCTCTTTCACTGAAGTACCAAGGTAAATTTCAGTTCTTTCCCTGTTTTATTTTGTTATTTATTTATTTTTAAAATCAGGCTAACCAAGATAAGTGGTTAATATATGATTGGAATCTTTCATACTAGTTCCAGACTTAGCTTTTAGCACTTCCTTAATCAGCTGAGGAACAAAGAAAGTTACTAAAATTTGTGAAAATTTACATCAGTTATCCATTTCTGCATAATAAACCACCCTAAAACTTGGAGGGTTAAAACACAAACTTTTGGATTTGCCCATAGTACTACTTACTGTTGGTCTCATTTGGTGTCAGTCACATGGAGGCAGTTATCTGATAGCTCAACTGGGGCTAGAAGGTCTAACAAAGCCTTGTTTTCATATCTGGTGGTTATTGCTGGCTCATAATAGGACTTCCGATATCCAGCAGGCAAATATAGAATTTTTCACATGGCAGATTTCTTAAGCCTTTTGAGAATTAAGCTTAAGAACTCCCATGCTATTAGTTTTCGTACATTCTGCTACTCAAAGAAAGGTATAAAACCAGCCTAGATATAAGGGGCAGGAAGTAAATCCTTGTTCTTGGTGGGAAAAGCAATAAAATCACACTGGAAAGAGGCTTTTGGACAGGAATTATTGCAGCCATCTTTGTAAACACTTGGCTACCATTTTAACAGATACTTTTTTAAAAATTTTTTTTAAGATTTTTAATTTAAATTCAATTTAGTTAACACACAGTATATTACCATTTTTGTGGTAGAATCCAATGATTCATCAATTGCATACAACACCCAGTGCTCATTACATCAAACGCCTTCCTTAATGCTTATCACCCAGTTAGCCCATCCTCCCACCCATCTCCCTTCCAGCAACCCTCAGTTTGTTTTCTATAGTCCAGAGTCTCTTATGGGTTTTCCTCCTGCTCTGTTTTATCTTATTTTTCCTTCCCTTCCCCTATGTTCATCTGTTTTGTTTCTTAAATTCCACATATGAGCGAAATCATATTGTACTTGTCTTTCTCTGACTTATTTCTCTTAACATAGTGTTCTCTAATTCCATCCATGTCATTGCAAATTGCAAGATTTCATTCTTTTTGATGGCTGAGTAATATTCTATGGTGTGTGTGTGTGTGTGTGTGTGTGTGTGTGTGTGCGTGCGCGCGTGCACTCATGCACACGCATGCCACTTTGTTGTTGGACATCTAGTCTCTTTCCATGTTTTGGCTATTGTGGACATTGCTGCTATAAACATTGGTGTGCAGGTGCCCCTTTAAAGCACTGCGTTTGTATCCTTTGGCTAAATATCTAGCAGTGTAATTGCTGGGTCATAGTGTAGTTCTATTTTTAACTTTTTGAGGAACCACCATACTGTGTTTCAGAGTGGCTGTACCAGCTTGTATTCCCATGGAAAGTTTAAGAGGGTTCCCCTTTCTCCACATCCTTGCCAACATCTGTTGTTTCCTGAGTTTTTATTTTAGCCATTCTAACTGGTGTGAAGTGGTATCTCATTGTGGTTTTGATTTGTATTTCCCTGATGCTTAATGATGTTGAGCAAATTCATGTGTCTGTTGGCCATTTGAATGCCTTCTTTGGAGAAATGCCTGTTTATGTCCTCTGCCCATTTCTTGACTGGATTTTTGTTTCTTGGGTGTTGAGTTTGGTAAGTTATTTATAGATTTTCATACGAGCCCTTTATCTGATACGTTATTTACAAATATCTTCTCTCCATACTGTAGGCGCCTTTTAGCTTTGTTGATTGTTTCCTTTGCTGTGCAAAAGCTTTTTATCATGATGAAGTCCTAATGGTTCTTTTTTAGCAGATACTTTTTAGAGCCTTGGTAATGCCCCTTTTTCTGAGAGTCTGTCTCTCTATTAATGGGGATTCCTCACAAGAGCCGATTAGATGAGAGGAGAAGACCCTTACCCAAAAAGGAGTCAACCCATTACCAAGTTGAGTCAACCAAATTCTTTTCCTAAGGATTTAAAATTGTGAAGCAAAGATACAAGTTAATGAGTCAGTGGTGCCGGAATCAAAAGCCATTCCATATGATCACTTCTCTTCCATAGTGATGTAGAAGCAAAGATACATCATTCATTCACTCAAAAATATTTACAGCATACCCATTGCATATTTGATATTGTGATAGACACTGACCCATTCTATTGAGAGAGAACAGTGAAAGCATATGCACATGGTTGAGGGAATAACCTCCACATGTTTCTTAATAGACAGAAGCTCTGATTCCAGAACCTGGAGATGACTGGTTATACATTCTGCTCTTGTTTGCTCTAAGTTACCTCTGGAACTTTGCAAAAAAATCTTGATTTTTTCTTAAGCTGGTAGAAATGGGTTCTGTTACTTGGATCTAAATGAATCTAGATTTAGTTTTCCATTAAGAGAAGCTGCCAGTTACTTTCTGTATTTACAGAGAATATAACACTGGAACAAATTGCCTACTATTCTGGGACTTTTAAGAATTAGTACCTGGGTGACATGGTCAATTGAGTTTAGTGGCAACAAGACCTCAAGATATCAGATAGATTCTTCTTTATTTTTATACAATAAGACACTTATAAATATAGTAAATCTCTGACTTGTTTACTGGACAAGAAATGACTCAGAAGGAAAAAGCTTCTGATAATAATTTCTGATAATAATTATTGGGGTGTCTGGGTGGCTCAGTCATTAAGCATCTGCCTTTAGCTCAGGTCATGGTCCCAGGATCCCTGCATTGGGCTCCCTCCATGGCAAGAAGCCAGCTTTCCCTCTCCCACTCCCCTTGCTCATGTTTCTGTTCTCACTGTCTTTCTCTCTGTCAAATAAATAAATAAAATCTTTTAAAAAATATTTAGTCAACTTTCCACTGATTATTTTTTGAGCACCAGGCATCATTCTAGGCACTTAAGACACATCAATCAGCCAAATTGATGAAGGTCCCTGTTCTTACAGAGCTTACAGTCTAGGACAGTATTCCCAATTAGTGAAAAGTAAGAAAAACATGGAGATCATTTTAACTCTTTTGGTCTCTGTAGAAATAAATATTTTCTAAAACAAGTATTTTTTATAATGGGTATTTTCTTACTGAGAAATCCAGCAGCCAATGATGTACCCAGTCTTAAAATAAACACTGTAGAATAAACAAGTACAATAGAAAAAAAAAAAGGAGTGCCTGGGTGTCGCAGTCCATTGAGCATCTGACGCTTGACTTCTACTTGGGTCATAATCTCAGGGTGGTGAAATCGAGCCCCTCCTTGGACTCGGCACTCAACATGGAGTCTGCTTGTCCATTGCCCTCAGCTCCTCCCCCATTGCTCACACGTGTTCTCTCTCTCTCCCTATCTCTAAAATAAATAAATAAGCAAATATTTTTAAAAATGAAAAATACAATTATTAAAAATAATACAGTGGTGTTGATATAATCGTTTTTGTGAAATATTTCACAGACTCACTCTCTTGCAAGATTGAATCTATACTTCTGACTTGGTGAAGGGCTAAGATGCATTTTGTATTGGGGTAGAACTGGTAAGGTCAGGATTAATATATACTCTGGCAGAATTTGGGGCATTGTAACTCATCTACTGTATGAATGTTAAGAGCTTGATTTCATTCTCATTAGTCCTGAGCAGTATTTGTTTCTCTTCTTACAATTATTATTGGTAATACAGGTTTAAATCAGTTGATTCTTTAATTCTTCCTGTAACTTTGTGAAAACAATATCTATTTCATTTTTAAAACTATTTTTAATGTATAATTTTAAATGTTTTCTGAGTCCTTTTTACATGGAAGCTGTTTTTAACTTTTAAAAACATCACTTCTTTTATCATAGTCGAAATGTTTCTTCTTAGATGACTGGATTTGATTATTGATTCTGAGAGTTCAAACATTAATATCTTTTCTAAATATTGTAAATACACTCACATGAGAATATTTACTTAATTAATTGTTGTTATAAACTTTGCAGGATATTGCAGACACTTCTGCCACAAATGATGGGAGAGAGAGAGAGAGAAAGAGAGAGATAGGTATATAGGTATATGGCTTCTAATGTTCTTGCTGTGTTTGTAGACTGTGAATGTGAAATGTGAAATCATTTCCTCCTGGCAGACCCTTTAAAGACTTAATAAAAACAGTTGACGATGTGCCTATACTTAGTACTGTCCATTTTTTCTCCTCCCATAGAAACAAGTCTGTACAATTAACTATCAGAAGAGATCACACACAAAGGAAGATATCATGTACTAACTGTTCAGAAGCAAAGGAGGTAATATAGCATAGAAACTAAGACTATAATCTTCAAGATAAACAGATATAAGTGTGGTTACTTACTGGTCACATGACCTCTAACAAATTGCTTACCATCTCTAAATCTCGAATTTTCTTGTCATATGGTCACTTGAATAACATTTAGTTCAGAAGTTGATTGTAAGAAATAAGTAAAATAATGCAAGCAAAGCACAATGGCACAGATTAAAGCACTGTTATTGCTATTGTCAGATGATAGAATAATAATGGGGGCAAGGGGATATGAGTAGAACATAGACTTGTAGAACTTAGATAGAACATAGACTTGTAGAACTTAAAGCAAGAAAGGACCTTATCAATCAAGTTTTCCAAGTTATTTTTTGTCAGGTGAGTATCAAAGACCCAGAATGGTTGTGTGACTCACCTAGAGTCACTAAACAAGGTGGTAGTTAAGATTTATACCGTGATCTACAGTCAGAGGTTAGATACTTTTAAACTAGTCTGTTCTTTTATTTTTCCTTCTCATAACAAGAAGGAAATATCTGTGATCATTATAGTTAGATTACCTGAGTGACTTCTTTTTGAGTGACTTTTTTTTTTATTAACATATAATGTATTATTTGCCCCAGGGTACATGTCTGTGAATCGTCAGGCTTACACACATTTCACAGCACTTACCATAGCACATACCCTCCCCAATGTCCATAACCTAGCCTGAGTGACTTTTGCAGTAACTTCAATCCAGGGAGTTATCTGAAACTCTACCACTTAAGTGTGGCTTTTTCAAGAAAAAGAAACTTTTGTATCATTGGGATAAAAGGGCGTGCAGGGTTTAAAGAACAGACTCTAGCCCTGACTCTATTAACTCTATTTGTATGGCTTTCAAAAGGAAATTCTCTTGGGGAGATAAGAAGTTAGTACGCTCAAAGGTAATACATAAATTTCCATGCTCAATAGTCAGGACATGAGCAGGCTTGTCTGTAATGCAGCCCACACTTTCCAGAGATTTTCTCTAGCCTTCTAGCTCCTGTGCATTACTCATGGTTCTGAGCAACGGAGCAGGGCAGTGCTTATTGCTCAGGGTATAAATTCATCATCTGAGGGGGCTGTTCTGAATAGAAATCTACCCCCTTCCATCCTACCATGTACCTCCCTCTCAAGATGCCTTATGGAATATGAGAAGGTGGGGGGACAGTGGTGGAGAGGACAGTTAACACTGCATTATATGGGTACCTGAGGCTTCCTGCTGGACCAGTAAACTGAGTTCTCTGTGCTGAGCGTCTGTACCTCATAAAAAAAAAAAAAAAAAAAGATCCTTTTTAAAAAAATCCGTAACTTTCTTATGTGATGCTCTTGTGCAAATGTGGAGAAAGAGAGGCATAAAAATTCATCTTAGTTTGGGATAGCAGCTCAGAAATGCCATAGTGATCAGCTGTTTAGTTACCCGGGCATGTTCTGCCATGATCTCTGATGGGGAAATGTTTGTTTAATCTCTTCTAGATCGCTAGGCCAAACTGTTTTCAGGAGAAGGTCAAACAGAGAAAATAATAATTTCATAAAGTTAATTGCATATAATTAGACCCATAAATCACCCATAATTTATTAGAATTTATTTTTTAATTAAAAGTCTTTATTATATACACCTATGGAATGAAATGGCAGAAGGCCATTTTATTATGATTCAAATAGCTGGGGAATAATTTTAGCCTTCTGGGTCTGAAGTTTCTAATCTGGGTTCTTAGAAAAGGATGATACCCATTATGTGTATCTTTTGCTTCTGGTGTTCTGGGAGTGTATTTATTTTGTCTTAATACTTTTTTGGTTTTTTTAAAGATTTTATTTATTTATTTGACACAGAGAGAGAGGTCACAAGTAGGCAGAGAGGCAGGCAGAGAAAGAGGGGGAAGCAGACTCCCCACTGAGCAGGGAGCCTGATGCAGGGCTCGATCCAGGACCCTGAGATCATGACCTGAGCCAAAGGCAGACTTTAACCCACTGAGCCACCCAGGCGCCCCCTTAATACTTATTTTGAGGAATATTAATGATTTTAAGTTACAGAGGCCTAATTATATTGCTTAATATTAATCATAATATTCTAACTGAATTGAAATATGAAAGGTCAGAAAATATTTAAATTTGAACCATAACCCCCACCCACGTTGGCTAACATCATCTCCTTAAACAGAACAGCTATGAATGGCCCTACATGGATTTCTTGTTTCTGCTCAGACTCCTTTTTAAAAAAAATTGTTCCTCAGTTTCCTAATCACTTAGAATACCTTAGCCGATACCTCTTTGTTTAGGGCTAGTTACAGCACTTTGCGAACAAGATTGCAGTCTGGGAAAGGGACGTAAAATAAAATAAAATTCAGGTAACTTGGTATCTTTAAATCTCAAGCCTGAGTATTCTTGTTGGAGCTGTGGTTCATGGAGTAGCTAAGGAGACAAAGCACTCCCACCCCTCTGGATAAGTATCAGCAACCTCTTGTCCAATCTGTTTTGTTATATACGTTGCCATGGTTTTGGAAGGTGGTGGCCTAGATAAAGCAATGCAGTACTGGAGCTCTTAGGAAAGCTTTGTGAAATAACCTGTTTCTCAGTCAGGATTGTATTATCCAGGGTCCTCGTGTAAATTCCATGATCTGATACATGTAATGCCAATGTTATTAATAAAATTTTCTAAAATTCCCTAAATGATCTTTGCTGTCTTTTACATTTCTGAAAGTCTTGAAAGTGCCTTGGTTACTGTCTTTTTCTCTATCTTTATGTCTCTCTTATTTCTTTATCTCTCCCTGCCTCCTCAACTTTCTCTCTTTTTATTGAGTACCATATGTAGTATTGTGTTATAGGAAAATGGTTCCTAGTAACACAACCCTTCAACACATGTGTCATTTTTCTTTTCTTGTAACTATTATACCTGAATGTTAGTTTGAGTGCCATAATCAGGTTACACTGCCAGAAGATTTGGCAGAGTCAGGTTTCAAGCCAAGTTCTATTTGACTTCACAGTCCTTGCATTTTTCATTGTATCTGACTGCCTCAGGAGTTTAAAGTGGTCTGGTCACTATAGATGCCCCCCAAAGCTAGACCAGTAGCTGATTTGTTAATAATTTGTAGACTCCGGGATCTTCTTATTGGTGAGAAAGTTGATAGTAAACACCTAAAGAAAACAAATACCTGAGATGGTTGAGGTAATCCTGTAAGAATCAAAAATACCAGAGATTAAAAGATTTTATATATCTATGTAAAAATATGTATTTAATGTAATTTCATACACAAACATATATGCAATCTATATCTACATATATATATATTGTATATAGATTAATAATCTATTATATAGATTGCATATATGTGTATATGAAATTATAGTAAAATTTTTATTTTATATCTATATGTAGATATCTATATCTACATATAGATATATATAGATTGCATATGTTTGTGTATGAAATTACATTAAATATTTTTATTTTATATCTATATGTACATATAGTCATATATAGCATTCATCCTGTAAACATTTTTAGTACAAGAGTGTCTTGGCCAAACCCTATCACTTAATTTTAAATCTTGAAGGAATTATTCCATTCCAAGTCCATCTAAATTTTGAAGATGGTAATTCAGAAAGCTCAGACACATAATTATAAAATACTTAAAAAGTAATAAAATAGTTTGCTAGAGCAAAACCTTTTCAAAATAATTGGATAAGAGTGATGAGATTGACAGACCATCTTCTTTCTGGCCTGTGGGACAAGAAAAAAGATCATAGTTTCATATTATGTTTGATTGCTGTCTTCATATTGAAGGAGAAATGGAGGGTGGGATTAATATTTATTGATCCCATCATGGGCCTGAGGTTTTATTATGCATATTCATGCATAATCTCATTCATAGTTTACATTCTACAGATGAGAAAACAAAGGAGAAAACAGATATTCTTAGGTGAGTAATTGGCAGTTTTTTTAAAGTAACTCATCGTATTTTCATTTTGATCTCTACCTGTTCTCCATTACTATTCTCTTGTACTCCGCAAATATAGAATATGCTGTCATTTTCACTTTGCTTTTTATCCAAAAACTGAGCTCAAGTATCATTTCTTCTAGAAAGCCTTTCAAGACTAGCCTAGACCATTTATCTTTCCTTCTCTTCAGAATTCCTATAGGAATATTTTCAGAATTTTAGATGTAGTTCATCTCACATTGCCTTACGTTTCTCACAAATGGAGTTCATTTCATACTACCTTAAGTTTTTCTCTCTTTCAATAGAGTATATCTTGCCTCTCTGTCTGAGCTTGACTTTTCTGAGCTCTTTGAGAAGGAGCTCTACCTCTTACTACTTTTTTTATTCCCTATTGCAGCTAAAGATGGCTAGTCACGAACATACTCATCAAATGTTTTTTAACACAGATGGGTCCTGTTCCCAGAGTACCCAAGAAGAACTGGACATTTTCACTGGATTAACTGTATCCTTGGGCAAGTCCCCTAATTTTTTTCTGGGTTTCCACTGCTGACTTCTAAAAGCAGGCTGCTTAATTAATACAACTCCATGGCAAAACTTTTCAGTTTTGTGAGTTTCCCAGGGGATGCCTGTCACAAATTCAGATTCTTGTTGCTCTTGCCCTATTTTATGGTATACCAGGACAGAAAGGGGAGCCAAGAATCTGAATTTTTAGCGGTTTCCCTTGGTGATCGTTTGCAAGTGGTTTGGGTACCATCCTTTATAGTGTTCACTGCTGGAAAGAAATGGTTACCAAAGTGGACAAGATTGGAATAACCTAGGGTGCTTGAAAATAGCATAGATTTCCAACTCTCACTCCAGCCCAGTGGAATCAGAAACTTCGGAATGGGCAGGAGATGGGACTCGATTCTGTATTTTTAAAAATTTCTGCAGGTGATTTAGAAATAAGCACCTTTTTATTATATTTTTCCTCCTGCAGAAATATTTATTATTTTCATTTGATCCCACATTTTGGCAGAGGGCTACAGGATGGTTAAAGAGCTGCCTAGGGGCTGTAGGGAGGGGCTCAAGAATAAGCTCTGACACCAGGGGGATACAGAGGGACCCCTTAAAGGGGTTGATCTTTAAGGCTTCTAGTCATGCTTTCAAAGAGATACTCACTCAGCCCAGCCTGGGGATTGGCCAACATGCAGTGTCACCTGTTCATCTAGGATATGGCTCTCTAAGACGTCATAGAGATAGGGGTCTGTGTGGGCCTAAAACAGGGCATGCAGATTTAAAACGACCTGGTTCAGGTTCTTTTCCAGGGCCATAACAGCTTCCATGGCATCTATAGTTTTACTCCACTCTGGGTGCAACTTTTGTATGTTCTGGAAGAGAGTGTATCTTCAAGAGACTCTGGGCACCCTCCGCAGTCCTATCATCATGGTCAAAATAGAAGCCCAGAGAGAAGTAATTGTAGGAGGCCCATAGATACATCTTGAACAGGCAGCTAATGGTAGCTTCCACATTAATGGAATAATTCTGACAAATCTAGGAGCTCATGGTTTGTTGGCAACAAGAGCTAATCACACACACACACACACACACACACACATGCGTGTTCACACACACACGCACACATGTATACACACACACACACACACAGTGGTAGCTGATCCTCAAGGTTACAACTGAATAGAAAGTTAGATGGTGATCAGAGGCTGGAAGAAAGGAAGTCCCTAGGTGTGTTTCTTCTAAACACTGTTGATTTAAGAGACAGATTTGTGGGATCCCCAGGCCTGCTCTGAAATAACCAGTCTTACTGCCAGCATTAGGAAGTTCTTTTAACTACTTTCCCATCCTACTTCATTAGCATCAGACTCTTGGTTCTACATTTGTAATTTTGACACCTTCTGCCAGGTCTCTGACTATATCCCATCATTCTCTTTCTCTAAGGGTTGAGAAAATACCTAAAGCTAGACTGCCATTTTTTGGGGAAAAAAAAATCTTCCCTAGGAGACAAGCACATCTCAAGAACTATCATGAGCTAAACTCTTGATTTCAGTAATAAATCTCTTTAAAAAATTATGGAGAAAAATGGCTTAGTGAAACTAGTGCATATTTCATAAAATTTATCCTACATGACTAAGCTGTTGCAGCTTTTTGTATTCAGTTTAACCCACATGGAAAATGTTAAATCACCATATTAAAAGCACAATCCAGCAGTTAAGTAGCATGGCAGTTTCCATGGAAATGTGCCAAACACAGGTGGGTTGGCAGTTTGTGTAGGGGGTATTGTGGAGGGGGATGTATTATAGGTTACTTAAGAACTGCTCTGTCCCATTTTTGTTTTTAAATTATTCATACAGTCAACCAATTTAAATAGATGCTGCCGGGCTTTTAAAAGTGTGGTCTTCTAAATATCTACCTGGTCAAACAGTTGGAAGGAATTATTTAATTGCTATAAATGCAACTATACTCCTTTGGTAGAAACATGGTTGTTTCTTCCTTCAGCTAGAATTCCTGATTCTTCATACATAGTTTTTTTTGGATAGAATAGCAACAATACCAACTATAACAAATGTAAAATCCACATACATTCCATGTCCTTCATGGCCCTTGGTGAATGGAGCCCTGCCTACCTCTTTGATGTTACTTTGTACCAACATTTTCCTGTTTACCCTGTTCTAGCCACATTGATTGGCCTGTCTGTTCCTCAAATATTCCAAGTCTATTTCTTCACATCAGTGGTTGTTATAGGCCGAATTATATTCCATTCAATATTCATATATTGAAGTCCTAAACCACCAGTACCTAAGAATGAGTTTGTATTTGGACAAAGGGTCTTTAAAGAGGTAATTAAGTTAAAATGAGGTCATTAAAGTGGGCCTTAATCCAATATGACTAATGTCTCTATAAGAAGAGATTAGAGCATAGACACAGAGGGAAGATCATTTGAAGACATAGGGAGACAATCCTATCTACAAGCCAAGGAGAGAGGTTTCAGAAGAAACTAACCCTGCCAACACCTTGATCTTGGGCTTCTATCATCTGGAATTGTGAGAAAATTAATTTTTGTTGTTTAAGCCACCTGATCTCTGGTACTTTGTTATGGAAGGCCTAACAAAGTAATAAATGGGTGTTTGCACTTCCCTCTTTGTATATGAAATGTCCTTCTCCCAGATCTTTAATCAGCTAAATATTTCTTTGGCATTCATTCTCATCTCAGTGGTCACCTCCTCAGAAATACCATGATTATCCTAAACTTTGCCTTGCCCCAATCACTAACTTAAATGAAAACTGGAGAGGAAAATGGGAACAAATTTCAGTCAGGACTGTGTTAGTTCAAGTAACACAGTCCTAGGCCAATTAATCCATGCCGTTGTCCTTGTTATAGGAATTTGTTCATTAGCAGTCCAACTGGTACACAGCATAGGATTTTCGTTCAATGATTATGGGAAGCGACTGCCAGGGAAACCTGTCTGGTACTCCTGGCAGCTGTTTTGTAACCAATAAGAGGAACTGCCTGAAGATGAACCTGACACACAAAGGAGAGCAGAGAGAATGATAGAGAGACAAAGCCAGGTCCTTGAATATCCATGTTTAATCCTTATTCTATCATCAGACTTTAAGCTACCAGTAAAGCTCTTTTACTCTCTAAGGCAGTTTTATTTGGGTTTCCTGTTCCTTGCAATGAAACAGATACTAATGGATACACTTCCTATTTTAGCTTCTCTGCAAAAAATATTGGAATGTATCTGATACATTCTGCTAGAATTATTATTTTATTCTAGATAGAATAAAATTATTCTGCTAGAATCAGGCTCTCTAAGAGCAGATACCCTGTCTTGTTTTCTATATTTGCAACATGTGGAACAGCTTGGTCACATAATTGATGCATACAAAAAATATGTGTGATAAGTAGTATCATATTAAATATGTCAGATACTACTGCTAAGTGGTTTATGTGTATTAGGAGTTTCCTTCCCTACCCACTAGAATATGAGATTTATGAAAATGGAGACATGTTTTGTTCCTTGATGCATCTTCCAGACTTAAAACAATATCACCAATAACAATAGAGGAGGCACTCAGTGAATACTTGCCTTGGAATGAATGAATTTTACTGGATCCTTATAATAATCCTATAACATAAATAGCTTTCTTATTCTTGTTTCACAGATGAGTGGGGAGCTTAATATAAGAGGTGGCAAACAAGCCTAGTCTTTTGGACTCCAAAGCGCATAACACTTAACTGCCTCATAAGGATATAGCTTACAGATTAAAAGAACTGTAAAAGTCAGTATTAAAATTGTCGAGGAAGATTTTCTACCCAGATGCGTTAGATTCATTACTCATACTCGTTTGGTCAACTTCTAGTGGCACCTTGTGAATCTGCTTCATAATCACTCGGAGATGATTAAAAATAATAATGCCTGGATCCATCCCAGAACTACTGAATCATATTCCCAGGGTGAGTGGTGGGGTGATATGGAGCCCAGGTAAAGGTAGTTTTAGAAGCACAATAGGTTATTCTGATGCACAAGGGTTGTGAATCGCTGTCAAATTATAAAATAGCTTATTCTGCTAGTGAGACAATTGTGCTGAAAAGTGGTAGGGAGGGACCAAGGAAGAAGCATTCTGAGGTTTCTTCTGTGTTTTAGTCACCTGCATCAGCAATGCCTAGTCCAGTCAATGATAGCAATACCACTGCCTTTACTATTCCAAAGAGTGATTACAAATATGAATATAAGCTGATCTCTTTGAACCACACACTGTACTGTTATGCATATTCTCCTGTTTAATCTTCCAAATTATCTATGGAGGTAAGTTTCAGACAAGGAAACAGGGAGTCAGCCAGGCTAAGTTTTTGGCCCTGGGTCCCACATTGAATGTGCAAAGCAGTTTTTCTTTTTATCCTAACTCTAATCTTAACCTCTATCTAGTATTCCTTCTCAGAGATCCTCACTTAATGCTCATGGGAAGGAAGCACCTGGCAATAAGGAAAGAAGAAAGGAAAGATAGATGCAATAAGAAAAAAGGATGAAAGGAGGGAATAGGGAAGGAGGAAGGAGAAACAGAAGGAGGTGAGGGAATATTGATGCCAAGGAAGTAGAAAAACAAGTCAACACTGGACTCAGACCTGCCTTTTCTTCAAAAGGTGAGGCTGTTTCTCGTCAGTTGGCAATGATCTCTTGGATTTCCGTCACCTTTGAGATTGCTGGCTTCTAGAACTTGCTTAAACACCACCTGTCCCTCTCTCCCCAAGGAGGAGTGCCAATATGGAAGGTCAGGTTCAAATACATTATTAGGTAATGGTTCTTGGGGAATTTTTGGTGTGCTGAGCAAAGAGATTAAAAAGCTCAGTTTTCTGTGAGGAAATTCTTTTTGGGGTGCTCTTATCCACTTTTCCTCTTGCCTTCCTGAGTTTAGCATGGGAAAATGATAAAATACTTCCTACCATACACCTAATAAAAAAAAAGTGACTGAACTGAGGCTATATCATTACAGTAAGTGGGGGGGGGGGGGAAGGGAGGAGGATTTGGCCAACTTCCCCAGGTTTTAGGGAGAAAACTTCTCTCTTTGAATTTATCTCTTGTTATCTGTCCTCACCACTGAGGTGATATTATTTAGAGGGCCAAGATTAGAGTGTGGGCCTGGTGTAAAATGCCAACGATGCTATAGTCTTACTTTTGATCTGGGCCTCTTAGATCTGCCTCCTGTAAGCCAAAGTCGTCCCCAGTCTACCTGTTATAGCACAACAATGCAGGAGTTCCCATGTGGGGTCAGGGACCAGTGTCCCACAGGACAGTAAAATGTGCCCATGTGCCTGGAATGTCCATTGTACATATCTTATTTTATAATCTGAGTTAGCAACATATAACTGATCACAAAATTCATAAATCTTGGGCCCTCATCAAATATCTCCTCATGACTAATAGATTCCCCTTCACGTTCCCATAGTGAGGAGAGTTCTACTTAATATTGTGGGTACATAGCACCAATGACTGCCAAAATTTTCTATGGTTCAACACTTGGGAGACAGCAGCTTTCCAAGCAGAACTTTACCTGGTTGAATCAGGAAAGCTTTCCTAAGCCCCAAGTCTTTCACCCTGTGAAAAAGAAATGCTGCTAGCATTTAACTTTAGTGAGAAAACACAGCATGAAAGTATGCTGTATCAAAGCACATCCTTCAGTATCAGACACACCTAGATTTTATTCATGTTAAATTACTTAACATGGGTACAGATAAGAGTTACCCAACATTTGCAGATCTTGTTTCCTTAATCTCTATATTGGGGATAACAATCACCTCATAGGGATTTTTTTGATAATTCAATGTAACAACCCATGGCACTTACGAAGTAGCAATGAGTAGATGCAGTTATTCATTAGAATTTTTTGTGAAATTGCTTCTTGGCCTTTTGGCTAAGACCAAGTGTAGAAATTTTTATGAAGACAGACACCAAACGCAAGAACTGAGTCTGAGGGCTTTTTTTTTTTTTTTTTAAGATTTTACTCATTTATTTGAAACAGAGAGAGAGAGAGGATGCAGCATCAGGGGGCAGGGGGGCAGAGGGAGAGTGAGTAGCAGACTCCCCACCCAGCCGAGAGCTAGATGTGGGGCTTAATCCTATCCCAGAACCTTGAAATTATGACCTAAGCTAAAAGCAGATGCATAACTGATTCAGTCACCCAGGCTTCCCTGGTCTAAGCCTTTTGATTTTATGTTGCACTCCCTCCACAAAGTCCTATACCTTTGGCCTCAAAAAACTCAACATATTGCATGTTGAGTTCTGCAAGAAGCAGACTCTGTGATGTAGCTTAGTATACAGTATGTTTGTATGGGAGGATCCTTGGGAACAATCCCTGTGAAAGGGAAGAAGGAAGGAAATAGGAATGAGCAAAGGGAGGGGTCAAGTTGCAATAAAGGCTGAGCAGCTTTAAATGACACCACAGGAAGCTCTAGACTAGAGTGGTGGTCAGAATTGTCCTGCACTGGGCAAAAATGACCAGGTTTTTATTTCTGCCTCAATGGTCATTGTATGTGGCTGTCCCTAGGATGACTTGACCTTGGGCAAGGTGGCTTTCCACACCAAGGCAATCCTTGAAGGGACTGTGAGCTGGAATATGTCTGCTGGCAGCACTCCACAGCTTAGCAACAAGTACTCTTTGAAGAGGGATTTGTGTGGACCATCCTCATGATCACCATATCACAATCCTACCATTGTGTAATGTGTAATGTGTGATGTGTAATGATAGCTAGCTCTTGGTTTCCTACATGCCAGCAATGTTATACATCTATCCGTCTCCCTCCTCCCTTCTCTCTCTCCGTCATCTCAACTGAGGGAAAAATTAATTGAACAAATCACTCCACCTGGTAAGTAATAGTAGTTTTAAAATCAGATAGTCCAACTGCAGTGCTCACACTTTTAAACAGTGCTATAATCTATCTAGCAGTGACCTGAGTCTCTGAAGAGATCTGCTCATCTTATCAGATATAGTTGTATGTTTCTAGTAGAGTGGTTATCAAAATGTGGTATCCAGATGAGCAACATCAGCATCTGGAAATTTGTTAGAAATGCAAATCCCCTGGCCTCGCCTAGGTCCAGAATCATAAACTCTGGGGGCATCTGGGTGGCTCAGTCAATTAAACATCTGACTCTCGGTTTCACTTGGGGTTATGATCTCAGGGTTGTGAGATAGAGTCCCAAGTTGAGCCCTGTCAGCCTCCTTGCTCAGCTGGGAATCTGCTCAAGATTCTCTCCATCTCACTTTGTTCCTCCCCCACTCTCTATTTCAAATAAATATAAATAAATCTTAAAAGAGAGAGAAATTCTGGGGGTAGGGTCCACAATCCCTGTTTTAACAAGTTCTTTAGAGGATTCTCAAGTTTGGGAACTATTAGTATATAAGTACAACATCCAAAAAGGACTTACCAATCTGTCCTAATAGCCTTTCTGTTCAGTCTTCCTTTCAGCTATTTGAGTGGCTTATCCTTCTGCCATCAGATTTTGCCCCCTTCTAACCATTGATTTCCAGTTGTAAGTAACCTCCCCTGCTATTTTTCACATTCGAAATGGAGGATTCTCCATTGTATAATGCTGCTGTCTTCCTCTCTCAGCCTTAAAGATAGTGCTTGGTTGTCTTTATTAATTTTGGTTTGATGTTGTCCCAAGCCAAGGTTTGGTAACCCAAACCAAGTATGTTATTTGTTGGCAGACCAAAGAGCCATTGAAATCTTAGGCCCATGACTTGCCACCAGGATGCCCTTGCCCAAGCTCAAATTCATCTTTGTGTGTTAATGTTATCATGTGTAAAAATGAGAGCAAAAATACCTATTTTGCGGAATTATTCTGCATATTTATTTAAATCATTTATTTAGATAACTACCTAGGTTCTGACACATAGAATATGTTCCATAAAAGATTTGTCTAAAACATATGTGGATGACCTTTTTCCTTTCTCCTCTCAGATATCTTTGAAAGACCAGCTGAACTTAAGAATCAGTAGGCCAGAGATAAATGGTATTTCATGCCATGTACAATATCCTACTTATCCATTTTTCTTACTTTCTCCAAGAACAGCATTTGTTGAGATATTTTACCTTTTTTTTCAGTAAAAAATTTCCTGGGAGAGTGCCAGAATATGTAGGTACTCCAATAGATTGGTTGAGTTTCAATCTATGTATTTGCATACACACACACCTAAGCCGTTGTAACAAACCTTTACATAATCACAGTATGAGTCTAAAAACAACCCTATGAGATAACTACAGACTCCTTTATTTTAATGATGGTAAACTATCATCAATAATGGCTAATTATTTTGCCATTTATCCCATACAGTTAAAAGGGGGAAAAACAGAATTGTAGCTCAGAATCTTGTTATAGTCTTCTTTTCATTATGAAGCCCTCCCTCAAAGATCTATGATTAACAATTAAATTAACAAAATTTTTTTAAACTGAAGAAGATGTTTAGACATTGCTGATAGATAAAGGTGGTATCCAGATAATGACATTCACCATTGCTATTCAGAGCATTATGAAAGTTCTCTCTGTGAATTACAGTTGAGAATCCTGTAGAGAAAAATTCAGGGTCCAAGAAGGCTATAATGTGGAGGAAGCTGAGGTTATTAAAATATCAAAGGATTATTATTAAACCTAAACTAAAGAACGTATGAATGGATAGGAGAATAAATATCTCCTGAAGTGAGTGAAGAGTGAGGCCCATTAACATCCTGGGAAGAGCTAATTGTGGAATAGTACTCAAAAAGGAACCACAGGGTTCCTGGAGGTTGACTTTGAAGATCTAGCCACACTCCACAGGGGTCTTAATCCTGGTGGAGCTACTGTTCCCTAGAAGTCACTTCAAATAGGAACGACCATAGCAGCAGTGAACAACCTTGGCTGCATATTAGAGTCATTTGTGAGGATTTTAAAAATGCCAATGCCCAAACCACACCTAGATCAATTAAATAATTATTTTTTAAAAGATTTTATTTATTTATATGAGAGACAGAGAAAGTGAGAGAGAGCATGAAAGGAGAGAAGGTTAGAGGAAGGAGCAGACTCCCCATGGAGCTGGGAGCCCGATGTGGGACTAGATCCCGGAACTCAAGGATCATGACCTGAGCCGAAGGCAGTTGCTCAACCAACTGAGACACCCAGGCGCCCCAATTAAATAATACTTTAAGGTGGAAACCAACCACTAGTATTTCTTTGAAGCTCTCCGTAGAATGATAATGTATAGCTAGGGTCTAAAGTCACTATTTTGGAAGTTAAAATGTTTTCCTCTCTTTTCTCTTTTTTTCCTTTGTCTAGCTTACCTTCATTCCTCTCTCCCTTCTTTGCATTCTTTTATAAAAAATATTATTTGAGAAGCCATATGCTATATAAATAGGATGTGATTTCTGTCCCTGTATTATTTTTATGAAGCATTGTAATGAATGAAAATGTAGAGGTTTAAAGCAACATTTATTTATTGGCTAATAGTTCTATAATTCAGAACTGAACTCTGGTACAGCATGAATGGGTTCCTGCTCAGGATATCATAGGGCTGAAAATGAAAGTGTTGACCACATTGATTTCTTGTCTGGAGGCTCTGGGAAAACATCTACTTTCAAGGTCATTCAGGTTGATGGGTGATTTTATTTCCTCAGGCTTGTAGAGCTGATGTCTCAGCTTCTTTGCTGACTGTCAATCAGAAGCTCTTCTCAGTACTTAGAGGCCCCTCACATTTCTCTCCTTTTGGTTCCCTCCATGTTCAGGCCAGCAATGGTGCACTGAATCTTTCTCATACTTTGAATCTATGATTTCATCTTCTGCAGCCAGTGGTAGTAAACTGTTAGCTTTCAATGGATTCACATGATTAGGTCAGGGCCACTTAGATAATTTCCTTATTTTAAGCCAGTTGATTTGGGACCTTAATTACATTTGTGAAACTCCTTTCATAGCAACACCTAGATTAGCATTTGATTGAATAACTGGGAGAAGGTTTCTGTATACATAGGACAGGAATCTTGGAGGCTATCTTAGAATTCTGCTACAGTCCCCAAGGAGTTCACATGTAGGAAAATAGACTTGGAGCCCCATATAAAGCAATCGAAGATGACAACATGTACAAGGAATAGAGCTGGTATTTGTGAACTATTGAAAGAGTATTTGACTCCAGGGGATACCTGCAGATTTTCGGAGTTGGCTTCCTATAGAGATAATACTTTAGCCCATTCACGCATTGGACAGTTATTTCTTGAGCCCCATCTTGTATTTCAGGCTCTGAACAAGTTTTGAGAGATGAATAGTTTATTTTCCAAGTGAACAGAAGAATGGATTTACTATACTGAAAGGAGACACTATATGAAAAATCACAGGTCCAACAAGTGACAAAAAGAGTGGTATGAAATGGTTGAGATGCCATTCAGTCCTGCCAGAACATAAAATGTATGTGAGGAAGTGCCTGGAGATAAAGCTAGAGTGAGGCAGGGACCTAACTTATGAAAATTTTGTGGCATAGATTTTACTTTACTCTTTGGTGATAGAGAACCACTGACGGTTTTCCTCAACTTCGTTGAAGTATATTTAAAGTATAATACCTTGCATATGTATAAAGTATACAGTTTGATGAATTTAACATATTAATATACCTATGAAACCATCACCACAATCAAGAAAACAAATATTTTTCTATGACTCCAGTAGTTTTCTCTTGCTCTTTTTTGTATTAGAGAGAGAAATAAGGAGAGAGAGAGATAGGGGTGGGGAGGGACAGAAGGAAAGGGAGAGAGAGGATCTCTAACAGGGTTCGATCTCAAAACCCTGATATCATGACCTGAGCCAAAATCAAGAGTTGGATGCTTAACTAACTGAGCGAGCCAGAATCCTCACAGCATAATAGTTTTGAGGTTCATCTATTTGTTGCAAGTATCAGTAGGTCATTCCTTTTATTGCTCAGTACTCTTCCATTGCAGTGTATGAATATATCACAGTTGTCTATTCTCCTCTTGATAGATATTTGTGTTATTTCCTGGTTTTGGCTACTTAATAAATAAATTTTTATTTAAAGTTTATTATATAACTTATAAAATATATATTATATATAATATACACTTATATAACATAAAATTTATTTTATAAGTTATTTAATAAAACATGATAAACATTTAGGTATTAGTCTGTATGGACATGTTTTATTTCTGTTAAGTAAATATGTAGAAATAGAACGTGTGTCATAACTTTTTATCTTTTTAAAATTGAAGTATAGTTGACACACAGTGTTATATTAGTTTCAGATGTCTAACATAGTGATTCAACAAGTTTATACTTTATACTAATGCTCAACACAAGTGTAGTTACCTTCTGTTAGCAGACAACAGTATTAAAATACCATTGACTATATTCCCTCTGCTGTAACTTATTCATTCCATAACCAAAAGCCTGTATCTCCCAATCTCTTTCCCCATTCTTCCCAGCCCCCTCCCCTCTGGCACCGTTGATTTGTTCTCTGTAGTTATGAGACTGTCTCTATTTTGTTTGTTGGTTTGTTTTGTTTTTTAGATTCCACATATAAGTTAAATCATATGCTATATGTCTCTGTCTGACTTATTTCACTTAGCATAATACCCTCTAGGCCATCCGTGTTGTTACAAATGATAAGGTCTTATTCTTTTTTATGGCTGAGTAATATTCCTGTGTGTGTGTGTGTGTGTGTGTGTGTGTGTGTGTGTGTGTGTGTGCCACATCTTTATCCAATTATCTATTGATGGGCACTTAGGTTGCTTTCATGTTTTGGCTCTTATAAATAATGCTGCAATAAACAGGGGTGCATATATCTTTTTGAATTAGTGTTTTTCCTTGTTTTGGGGGGGTAAATACCCCATAGTAGAATTATTCGATCATATATACTCTACAACTTCATTAACACTTGGTATGTTCAGTCATTTAAATTTCATCAAATCTAATGAATATGTAGTGGTATCTCATTGTGTTTTTAATTTACATTTCCCTGATACCTGGTAAATTGATAAGCTCTTCATACACTTATTGCCCATTTGTATAATTTCTTTTATGAAGTATCTGTTTAAATCTCTTGTTCATTTATAATAATTTATCTTATTATTGAATTATAAAAGTTCTTTATGTATTCTAAATGCATGTTCCTTTTTGATATATGTGCTGTTAATATTTCACTTGTCTGTGGCTTACAGTTTCA
>CM052798.1:50446449-50471575 GCA_028533885.1 Nasua narica
TATTTTTATTGATTTTGAGGGGGTTCTCTGTGCCTCCTGGATTTTTATGCTTGTTCCCCTCAGCAGATTAGGGAAATTCTCTACAACAATTTGTTCCAATATACCTTCCACCCCTTTCTCTCTTTCTTCTTCTTCTAGAATCCCAATTATTCTAATATTGTTGCATCTTATGGTATCACTTATCTCTCGAAGTCTTCCCTTGTGGCCCAATAGTTGTTTGTCTCTCTTTTTCTCAGCTTCTTTATTCTTTGTCATTTGGTCTCTATGTCGCTAATTCTTTCTTCTGTCTCATTTATTCTAGCATTAAGAGCCTCCATTTTTGTTTGAACTTCATTAATAGCTTTTTTGATTTCATCTTGGTTAGATTTTATTTTTTTATTTCTCCCAAAAGGGATTCTTTGATCTCTTCCATGCTTTTTTCGAGTCCAGCTAGCACCTTGATAACTGTCATTTTGAACTCTATTTCTGACATATTACTGATGTCGGTACTGTCTCTTGTTCTTTTTTTTGTGGTTACTTTTTCCGCCTTGTCATTTTATCGAGCTAATAGATGAGTGAGAGAGAAAAGTACTCTGGAGTTCTACAGTTCTCACTGATTGATGAACTTGGGCCTGGCTGGCTATTCTCACTGATCTTCTGGGGAGGGGCCTTTACAACTTGGTTCTCAGATGTCTTTGGCTGAGGCGGAATTGCCCCACCCTTGCCCAGGGAGAGGTCAAGCAATTCGCTCAGGTTTGCTCTTGGAAGTCTTTGTTCCCTTAGCGCTCTCCGTACCGCCCTGGAGGCCGGGAATGCAAATGGCGGCTCCCAGTCTCCGGCTGGAGGAGCTAAGCGCTGGAGTCCCCGCTCCTAAGCGCGCCCTCAGAGGAAAGCAGTCAATCACTCCCATCTCTTGGGTCCGCACAAGCTCCGAGCTCAGCCACCGGTGGCAGCGCGCCTCTATCTCTGGTGCACGGCCCCGTCTGGAGTCTCCAAACCCTGCAAATTCCTGCTGCGCGCTGCCGCACCGCTCCTCACCGGGAAAGAAGGAGGGAGTCTCTCTGGAATGCCTTATGTGGTCCCCGCTTGAAGGGCCGCGGCCACGGTCTAGGGTAAGACCCAGTTGAAAACGCACTGCGCGGCTCTTTCTCTGCCGCCGGCTTCTCCGCCCCGATATCTGGGAGCTCTGCCTCACTCAGACACCCCCAGTCTCTTTATGATCTCGCGTGTCCTGAAACCACTCTGTTCCTGCGAGGGCCAGACCTCCGGCCTAGCCTCTGGAGGGATGTCCCTCAGCGGAGCAGACTCTAAAAGTTCCAATTTTGTGCTCTGCGGCTCTGCGGCTGCAAGGAGCCGGCCCCTCCCCCCACAGTCTCTCTTCCTGTTGCTTTGGAATCACTTTTCCAAACGTCCTACCTTTCCGAAAGTGGTCAATTTTCTGCTCCTAGAATTGGTCTTCCTCTCTTCTCTCTCCTGTTGAGTATGCTGGCTTTTAGAATGATTTAATAACTATCTAGATGAACTTCTGGAATCCTACTCTATCTCAACCTCTTACTTCTCTGCCATCTTGCTCCTCCTACTCTTCTTTATTCTTGGTAATTCTCCTTACATTTGCTGATATGTGATTTGTCTTACATCTGTCATGGCTCCTCCAGCTTTCTTTTGATTATTTCTTTTTAAGATTTATTTATTTGAGAGAGGAAGACAGAGAGCAGGGAAGGAGACGAGGGAGAGAGAGAGAATCTCAAGCAAACTCCCTGCTGAGTGCAGAGCCTGTGAAGGGGCACAATCTTATGACCTGAACCAAAATCAGAAGTAAGATGCTTAAGGGACTGAGCTACCCAGGTGTCCTATCTTTTGATTTTTTTTTTGAAATGAGAGATTTGTTTTCATCTTTTTCATTTTAACCTACCTATATCATTATATTTAAAGTGGCTTTTGGGGTGCCTGGGTGGCTTAATGGGTTAAAGCCTCTGCCTTCGGCTCAGGTCATGATCCCAGAGTCTTGGGATTGAGCCCCGCATCAGGCTCTCTGCTCAGCAGGGAGCCTGCTTCCCCCTCTCTCTCTGCCTGCCTTTCTGCCTACTTGTGGTCTCTCTCTCTGTCAAATAAATAAATAAAATCTTTAAAAAAAAGAATAAAGTGGCTTCCTTGTATGCAACTTATACTTGGTTCGTGTTTTTCTTAATTCAACCTGATAAACTCTGTCTTTTACTTGGTGTGTTTAGATCATTTACATTTAATGTAGTTATTGATATGCTTGAATTTATGTCTAGAATTTTGTTCTTTGTTTTTATTTTGTCATCTTTGTTTTTATTCCCTGTCTTGTTTCAAATTATTTGAATCCTTTTATGTAGTGCATTTTCATTTCTTGAATCAATTTATTTTTATTTATTTAAAGATTTTATTTATTTATTTATTTATTTATTTATTTATTTATTTATTTATTTATTTATAAGAGAGAAAGTGAGCAGGAGCAGTGAGTGAGGGGCAGAGAGAGAAGGACAAGCATACTCCCTGCTGAGCAGGGAGCCCGATGCCAGCTGAATCCCAGGACCCTGGGGTCATGACCTGAACTGAAAGCAGATACATAAATGACTCAGTCACCTAGGCATCCCTATTTCTCTATTTTTGAAACTGCATTTTGTCTTCAGTATTATTAATAGTTCCTCTAGTGGTACAATATACATATTAACTTTACTGCTTAATTAGAATTAATATTTTATCACTTTAAGTGAAATTTAGAAGTCATGCACCATATATGATCTCTACTCTTCCCTATTTTGTGTGGATTTCATATATATTACATCTATATACATTGCAAAACTCAACAGATCATGTTATAATTTTCAAACATTGGTTAGGCATATTTTTTGAAAATATTTTGATGGACTTAACCAAATATATGCCATTTCTGTTATTTATTTCTGAAATTCTTTCCATCTGCAGTTTTCTTCTACCTGATGATCTTTCTTTAACATTTCTTTCAGTATATATCTTCTAATAATAAACTTTCTTTTTTTTCTTCATCTGAAAATGTCTTTATTTCACATTCAGTTCTGAAGGATATTTTCTTTTGATACATAATTTAGGGTTGACATTTATTTCCTTTCAGCACTTGACGAATGTTTTACTGTCTTTTGCTCTCCACGGTTTTAGATGAGAAATCAACTGTCATTTGAATTGGTATTCCGCTATATGTAATATGGCATTTTTCTTTGGCTGGTTTGAGTGTATTTTCTTTGCCTTTGGTTTTCACCAGTGTAATAATTATTGTGTTTGAGTTGAACTTCTTTGAGTTTACTCTTTAAAATTAGGGTTTTTTTTTTAATATTTTATTTATTTATTTGACAGAGTGAGAGATCTCAAGTAGGCAGAGAGGCAGGCATAGAGAGAGGGGGAAGCAGGCTCCCCACTGAGCAATGAGCCCAGTGCGGGGCTCAATCCCAGGATCCCAAGATCATGACCTGAGCCGAAAGCAGAAGCTTTAACCCACTGAGCCACCCAGGTGTCCCTGAGTTTACTCTTTAAAGGTATATTTTTTTAAACAGTCTTTAACTATAAGATTATTTCAGCTATTATTTCTTCAAATATTTTTTCAAATATCCCATTTCTTTCTGGACCTTCAATAATATGAAGTACATATATGATATATACTTATCAAGTATATAATATGAGTGTTATGCTTTTTGTATTGTCTCACAAGTAGCTGTCAAATTAATACTTCAATGTATCAGGGAATCCTTGTAGATTCCATTATAACATAAAGCTTTATAAACAAAGTGGGCCAGAACTGGGTCTTTGATAGATCAGAAGGATAGAAATACCCTGAGAAAAATGAAGAGAATATTATTGGTGGTTAGAAAACCCTAAAACTATACTGTAAGACAAAAATTTATGATTATTACAATTCTTTATAAACCATGCTTCTATTTAAAAAAGATATGTCTGGATAAACATTCTATACACTAGGTCATAAGATTAGTTATGATGAGGGTGAAGATTTGGCTGGCCCCATAAAACTGGAAAATAAGGCATCTTATACTTCTTTTTTTCTCTTTATTACCCCATGATCATTCTCTATCTTATCTGTTTCTCTACCTACAAAGGATTCAAGACACTTCTTTATCTCTGGTTATTCATGAATTTTGGATAGCTTTTTGAATACTTCAAACACAATTGTGTGTGAAGAATTCAATGTGATACTCTTTTCGGAATATTTGCTTTTAAAAAGAGAATAGTAATTAGCATGTACAAATAAATTACTCATGGTAGAATCTCATGACTCACAAATGTATAATAATTTGAGGCAGAGGCAGGTCTTTCTTCTCTTTCATTTACATTATGTGGGTAAAAACCTAGACTGCCCATGTACTAGAGCTGACCCATTGATATTAGTAATCAATACCTCACCTTCAAAAAAGCTTTTAAAACCACGCAAAATTTTTATGTGCACAGAAGAGAATACATAAGTGTGTGTGTGTGTGTGTGTGTGTGTGCATGTATAGTGTTTTCTTTAGGAATGTTTGACTTTTCAAGTAATCAAAATCTATAATAGTAAAGGCAGAAGAGTAAAATGGAGAAGAGTAGATTTATCTACAAATAGGCATAAAATTAGTGGGGGTATTCCTCAATATCATGTGTGCACCAAACTGAGGACTAGTTCAGGAGAGTGTAGTTCTTTGATTCCAGCTCACAAAAATACATCCAAATATATATGGGTACTCTTGACTCAAAGAAATATAAAATTTAGTTGTTTGAGACAAACTGCTTCAATCTTTTATTTTCTTGTCTGGAAATGAATCTTTGTTCTCTACAGAACATTCAAAGAACTCTTGGTTATATTTTCAAGTTCTGCCTTGTAAATTTAGGATTAAATTACATTCTTAAAAATCCTACAGAGTACCTATGATGTAACAGTCATTGCACTAGATGCTTAACTTCTGTACTTCATTTAATCATTAAAAACATTCTGTGATATTGATGTTACCATTTCTATTTCCTTTTTTTTTATAAAAATGGAAACTTAAGGGAAGTTAAATGATTTACCCATGGTAATACATCAGGTAAGAGGAAGAGGAATTACATGAACCTTGATCCTTAGACTCTGAATCATGTATTTTTTCCAATTTACCTTTTATTATCTATCCACTGTAGATTAAAAGAAGGAAAAAGAGACTATGCTGTCTTTTTATAAAAACTTGTATCTTGTTGCATTTTAAAAGCAGAATATGATACATGAATTCCTAAAGAGATTTGACACCCTTATGTATATATGTGTGCATGTATAGATGTATATACATTTACATGTACATATGGAAAAAGAGATGAGGGGAAAATAAAAAAAAACTTGTGATAATGTACAATGAACTGAGAAATAAGAATAACTCAAATCTCCGATTTTTTTTTAATTTTATTTGTTTGCTTGCTTATTTATTTATTTATTTATTTGAGAGAGAGAGAGAGAGAGAAAGAGGTGGAAAAAGAGGGACAAGCAGATTCCACACTGAGTGCAGAGCCCAATGCCTGGCTCGATCCTATGACTCTGAGATCATGGCCTGAACCAAAAGCAAGAGTTGGACACTTAACTGACTGAGCCACCCAGGTCCCCCTCAAATCTCTGATCCTAAAATCCAAAGGAAAAAAAAAAGAAAGAGAAAAGGAAGGAGGGAAGGAAGGAAGGAAGAATGGAAGGAAGGAAGGAAGGAAAGAAAGAAAAGAAGAAAGGGGGAAGGAAAGAGAGAGAAGAGAAAGAAAAAAGAAAGAAAGAAAAGAAGAAGGAAAAAGAGAGGAGAAAGAAAGAAAAGGAAAGAAAAGAAAGGGAAAGAAATGCTTTGGAAAAGTCAAAATTGTTTTTAAATTTTCTTTTTTGAGTAGACACAATATTATATTAGTTTCAGGTGTGCAACATAGTGCTTTAACTTCTCTATATATTATGCTATGCTTACCAGAAGTTGTAGCTACCATCTGTTACCATGTAACAATATTATAATATCATTGCCTATATTCCCTATGCTATGCCTTCTTTTTTTTTTTTTTGCCCCTCTCGATACCCACCACCAGGCTCACCCCCCCACCCCCTCCCCTCCAAAACCCTCAGTTTGTTGCTCAGAGTCCACAGTCTCTCCTGGTTCATCACCCCCTCCGATTTCCCCCCATTCACCCTTCCCTTCCTTCTCACGATGCCCTCCATGATTTTCTTCATGCTCCACACGTTAGTGAGACCATAAGATAATTGACTCTCTCCGCTTGACTTATTTCACTCCGCATAATCTCCCTATGCTATGCCTTCTATTCCTGTAATTTATTCATTCCATAACTGGAAGCCTATACCTCCCATTCCCCTTCACCCATTTTCCCAATTTTCCTATCCCTCTCTCAATCATCAGTTTATTCTCTGTAGTTCTAGTCTAATTTTGCTTTTTGTATGTTTATTCGTTTTTTAGATTTTTATAAAGTAATACATTGAATATATTGTTTATATTAATGCAGTGTTTCTCAAAATTATCCAAATTGTTATCATTATCATTTATAATTTTATACTTTTAGTTTTTTATGACATTGTAGTTTTTTTTGAGAACACAATTTTTAATACTACACAAGGATAGGATTTAATTTATTTTTCTGTAACACTGTTGGAAACATTGATTTCAATTCTTGACACTATAAATGATGATGTGATAGGAATATTTATACATACATTTTTATTAGAATTTCTAATTATTTCTACAATGTTCATTCTGAGAAGTAGAATATGTAGGTCAAAGGGTATGAATACTTTTAAGACTTCTGGAAAAGTTGTGTCTCAAAAAAAGAAAAAAAAAGTTGTGTCTCCTTATACTAACACCAGTAATAGATTAGAGTCTATGTCTTAATATACCTTTTTCCCTTAATACCCTTTCTAAAACTTCAGTATTATTATTTTTAAATTCAATAATTTATGATTAAAATACTGTATTTCATTTTTTTCTTTGGTTTCTTAATTACTGATAAGTTTGAATTATACCTTCATATGGTTATTAGTTTTCTGTAGAGAAAAAAAATTTAAATTTTTCAGAACAAAGTTAATTTTACCCAAGTGATAATACCTTTGAGTTGAAACTGAACGTGTGTGTGTGTGTGTGTGTGTACATTCAATTCAATTAATTGATTCTCCTAATTTTACCAATTAGACACAGGGGTACAGAAAGTAATTCGCCCATGATCATGCAAAGGTTAAGTGCAGAACCAGCATATGAATCCAGATGATCAACTCTGGAGTCTCACCTTTAACAACTGTATTTTATTGACCCTTTATACTTATGAATTTCTAAGTACATTCATTCTTACACCTGAGTTATTTCATAATTATATTAGGCTGCATCAACATTTATTTTCAAGATGAAATGTTACTCCTCACAGAGATAAAAAATATATTTTGATCAGAAAATGATGTGCACACATAGGATAAGGCCTTTTATATGATACATATTATGTAGACTGTATCAAAATAATACTATCTACATTAAAGATAATTTACATATAGGTCAGAAGCTAGTTTATTTTGCCATCTGAGTCATCTTGTAATTGAGTTATTTTATTGGAGAGACATATCTAATTCTGTGCTTCCTACCTTTAGGAAAAGCAGGACTTCATAGTTTAGCAAATGATCTTGACTATAATTAAAGGAAATAAAGACAGTGGTGCAAGAAGTAGGAATGATTTATTTAGAGAAATGAAAATAGTAGAATCTCTTAATAGTTGTCTAGAAATATATTAAAAAATAACTATTATCCTTTGAAATTTGTTGTCAATTTGTTCTTAAAATGTATAGGTTTTCCTTTAAATTTTGATATTCAAAAGATTTAAATTTGCATTAAAAAAATCTTCTCGGTAGTTTTTCTCATTGCTTTTATCCTAAGAGTAACATTTCATAACCTAAGTCCACCCAGATATTTCCTTGCTTATGGTAACTTTTATAACTTTATAACTTACAGTTTCTCCTTATGCCATCAAAAAGTTACTGTGATATGTGGTGGAAACTAATAACAAAATCTGATTATGTTCTAATACTTTGGTAATTTTTCTAACAATGGTCAATTTTTAGTAATGAGCATTAATTTTAGAGTTTTATTACACTCTAGTCGGAGAATAACATGCTTAGAAGTATTATCTCTGAAAATAGAGCTCATTTTTTAAATATGTTTTAAATATTCCATGACAGGTTTGTAATATATGTATTTGTTGTATAATATACAAAATTAAAGAAGCATAATTATTCAAGTTATTCAAATACTCTATATGCTTTATTTTGGCTTTAGTTACCCCATAATAGTCACACTTAATGAGAAAGTGCATCAAGGACTTCTAGTTGAATGGCATTTTAAACCTAAATTTTGAAGAGGTTATTTTATAAAGACTAGTTAGGGCAGTTGAAGAAACAGAGAAAATGGTTTTAAAGTGGTATAAAAAATTAATAAAATAAAAAATTAAGTAAATTTAACTAAATAGAATTAGCCCTGCAAGAGATTTATTGGGAGCAATTCCTGTAAAGATAAAAGGAGGAGAAGAAAGAAATAGGGAGATTCTTCAGATCATAATATAGGGCTGAGTCCTGGGAAATGAGAGAGAGAAGGAAGGATTGAGTAGTAGGAGCCTCAGACTGCAATGTAGTTCTGAGAAAATCTGGCAAAGGGGAGGTACAGAGTAAAGATTACTTACCTATAAGAGGAATGTCATGTTGGCAGAAATGGCACAGATCTTGTACCCCAAGCAAGTTTAGTCATTAGCATAGAGCAACTCAGAGTGAGTTTGGGCTTGGAGGTAACACTATAATGGATTCGAAGATGTGGTAGAAGCTGTCTTCTGACCTATGCTTTACACAGAAGATTTTCTTAAATGGCTATCCGAGCAAGATACACCCAGGGCCACTACAAATAATATAGCATGAATTATTCCCCAACCCCTTTGTTGTTGTTGTTGTTGTTGTTGTTGTTTTTGTCTTGTTAGTTTGATGGTATGTATTTTTATAAGGGTGCTTCAAAATATCACTGGAGTGAATAGATTGTAATTTATTTTTAACCAGAAGACTAAAGGTAAGATTATAAAAATAAATGTTGGGATCTCTTAGAAATAGAGAGGATATTGTTCCACTTTATTGGATAGTTTATTAACTCCCCTAAACTTTTGATTATACTTGTTTCTATCCATGTCTTATATTTTCAGAATTAGCTTATTGTCTGCATTCTATTTTCACATGCATCGGGAAAGGTCCAAATGTATTTCCTTCTCTCCATCCATTGTCTGATGCCTGAAATTACACAATGAGGTTAGTAGCACAGTTTCTTATACTTCATGTTTTCTTTTGTCTCTCCCTGGAGTGCCCTGCAATCTTTTTTTCTCTGCTTATCTCACATACCTTTCAAGGATCATTTCAGGCACTATCATTTCCAGGGAACACTCCCACATACCTTTCTATGCTTCTGTAATATGCCATATGTACATCCATCAAATAACTTGTCCCACTGTACTATCATGATTGTTTGAGTTTCTTGAGCAGAGAGCATGCGTTTAATATCTTTTCAGTACAGGAATGTTTAGCACTTTTATTTAGTCATTTTCACTTAAAGATGATTAAAAGACAGAAATTGGTTTTGAATGGACTAGGAAGTAGTCTGGGAGCTAATGATGGGGGGGCACTTCTACTGAACAAGGTTTTAAAAAAGCCCACCTCAGGCACCTGGGTAGCTCAGTCCTTAGGCATCTGCCTTTGGCTCGGGTTATGATCCCAGGGCCCTGGGATCAAGGCCCACATCAGGTTACCTGATGGCTGGGAAGTCTGTTTCTCCCTCTCCCACTCCCCCTGCTTGTGTTCCCTCCCTCTCTGTGCCTCTCTCTGTCAAATAAATAAATTAAAAGTCTTTAAAAAAATAACAACAACCCACCTCTGAGATCATAGAAAGTGTTCAGAATTAGAACCCTGAGACTAAGTTACTTACTCAAACAAAAATTGTAATTTTTCTAAAGCTGGCCCTGGGATAGGCTTATTTTAATTTCAGTATGCTATCTCAGCCCAAGTGGCTCGGTTTGGTAAACTGTGTTTTTGTTTTGTTTTGTTTTTCAGCTGTTAGTAAAGGCAAATGGCATTCACACATCTGCTTGAGTAGAAAAATGTTTTCTTGATTTCCTACAGATGTGACCTCAAGAATGGCATGTTAGTTAAATCCAGGAGCAAATAAATCAATACCAAATGTGAGGTGGCATTTAAAGGCTTATCTCATTGCCAATTTTTCTTTTAGAGCTGGCTTGATTTCTTTCAGTAACAGACCTTCTGGGACTCTACCAGTCTGCATGGCTTTCTTCATTGTTTCTCCTCTGGGACACTCAATGACCTTTTGAAGAATATCCCCAGCTCCTCTTGTTACTGTACTCTCTGTCTGCGGGACTCTGTTGAGGGTGAATGAGAACTAGACATTGAGGAACAATGTAGCTTTGCCTTTTGCAATACTGCACTTAAATAGTCATTGGCATAATCATCATATTTAATGATGGGAATTATAACATTCTAGAGATTTTGTAAATATATTCTGAGTGATAATTGTAAATATACTTTTTTTTCTTATAGTTGAGTCAAAGATATTTAACTATGGAAAACATCATATAAGGGAAAAACAGAAAAACTTTCTTTAAGATTTATAGACATCATCCCTCTGCTTAAAACCTTCCAATGGCTTGGGCGCCTGGGTGGCTCAGTTGGTTGAGCAACTGCCTTCGGGTTAGGTCATGATCCTTGAGTTCCGGGATCTAGTCCCACATCAGGCTCCCAGCTCCACGGGAAGTCTGCCTCCCTCTAACCTTCTCTCCTCTCATTCTCTCTCTCACTTTCTCTGTCTCTCAAATAAATAAATAAAATCTTAAAAAAAAAAAAAAAAAACCTTCCAATGGCTTTACACTGCAAATAGAATCTTTAAATGTTGTCAGGGTCTGTATGACGTTATATGATCTGGACCTAGTCTGATTTTATAACTTCCGTTAACAGTTTTCCCTGGTTTCCTAGCTCCGGTAGACTTCATTTTGATACTCAAACATGTCTAACCCCTTTCTGTCTTAAGAACTTTGCATATTATAAAGGTCCATATTTTTCCTGTTTTTCATATACCTGCTTCCTTTTCATTTGATCTCAACTCAAATGCCATCTTCTTAGAAAGAAGTCCACCTCTCACCATCATAGATAAAATAGGCCCCTCCTGACCCATATATATTCCATTATTGTATTTTATTTACTCGAAAGCACTCTGAAATTACTTTAGTCTCTTGACTTGGTGAGGGCTTGAGCTTCATCCATTTGGTCATGAACAAAAAAGGACATTTAGCTGCAAATATCATCAGGCTTATATATGATCCTCCCATTTTCAAGTCTAGTTCTTTGCAAGTACTTTGACTAGCTCTGCTTGGACCTGCTTGGATCAAGTGACCATACTGGAGCCAAATATTGAGGCCAAGGGGTAGAACATAAATTAATCAAACTGGAATTACAGGACACATGCATGTAAAGGGTAGGACAAGCCCAGATAATGATACCAAGAATATAAACAAGTCTTTTTTTTCCAAAGAAAATTGGTATAATTTTCCTGAAAGATGTATAAATAGAGACTAGGAAGTAAAAGCAGTGGCTTCCCACTACAAAAAATGGAAATAACATGGTCACTTTGCAGGGTAGCAAGGCATTCTTTAGTGTGGATGTATTCTGATTTAGTTAACCAGTTTACTCTGGATGGATATTTTAGGTTGCTTACAAAATAGTGATGTGATGAAGATCATTGTATGTGCATTTGATTATATCAGGATAATTCCTTAAAGTGAAATTACTGATCCTGTTGTATATATTAAATGATTTAAGGAAGTTATACTGAATGAGAACAGGTTTTCTTGTGAAACTTCATTCTCCTTGTTAGAATAGTCCTGTCCAATAGAAATATAATGTGAGCCATATATATAATTGTAAATTTTCTTTTTTTCTTTTCCTATTTTTCTTTCTTTCTTTTTTTTTTTTTTAAGATTTTATTTATTGCGTGCCTGGGTGGCTCATTTGGTTGAGCATCTGCCTTCAGCTCGTGTTATGATCCCAGGGTCCTGGGATCAGGTTCCAAGTTGGGCTCCTTGCTCAGCAGGGAGTCTGCCTTTCTCTCCCTCCCCTGGCTTGTGCTCTCACTCTCTCTCTCTCTTTCACAAAAAACAAAACAACAACAACAACAAAAAAAAGATTTTATTTATTTGACAGAGAGAGAGAGAGATCACAAGTAGGCAAAGAGGCAGGCAGAGAGAGAGGACAGCAGGCTCCCTGCAGAGCAGAGAGCCTGATGCGGGTCTCGATTCCAGGACTCTGAGATCATGACCTGAGCTGAAGGCAGAGGCTTTAACCCACTGAGCCATGCAGGCGCCCCTAATTATAAATTTTCTAATAGCCATGTTAAAAAAGTAAGAAAGAAGTAAGTGAAATTAACTTTTAAAATGTATTCTATTCAACCTAATATGGCAACAATAGTATCATGTCAACATGTAATTAATATAAAAATTTACTCATGAAATATTCTATATATTTTTCTCATGCTAAAGTCTGAAATCAAGCATGAATTTTATACTTACCACACATCTCAATTAGGACTAAAGCTCAGTGGATGTACAATTAGTGTGATTACATTATGGGAGAGCACTGCTTTATTCTAGTTCTAGTAAGCACATGGTGATTTTACACACTGAGGTGCTTTCAGAGACTACTCTGGCAATTGTTTAAAGCTAGCTCTAAACTGAACCTAGTACAAATCACCCATTAATCAAAAGTCTCATTCTAAGTGATAGTTTGCAAATACACAGAAGAGAAGACTTGACAACATTTGAAACCTATCACAAAGACGAGGATATAGACACTAGGAGGAGGCTTGATAGAAAAGCTTAGTGAGGCCCAGTGATGAAAAGTTTGCTAGTGGGCATAGTGAGAAAGGATGCAAATCTGGGAAAACATAACTAAACTACCTAGAAGAAAAGAATACTGAATCTGGTGAACTACGGTTACCTGGTTACCACCAGAGTGGTAAATTCCACTATGACCACAGGGATTTCATCAGACTTTGGAAGCCTGAAAGAAATGTGCTTTGAGACCATGGAGAATTTTACTCTGGTTTTAGAAAAATGTCTTATATATACTGAGTGCTTACTCAAACTGTGTTGTGCAGCCACTTGTTCCTTACAAGATGTGAATTATTATAGTTACACTAAGGTAAAAAACTGACACAAAAGTAATTGTTTTCATATCTAGCAACTGGTGAAGCTGGAATTTAAACTTCTGACTTCTAATTCCAATGTCCATGTACATTAGCTCTGTTCTATTTTATTCTTACTATCCTAACATTCTCATATAACAGCCTTTTGACTAATAATCTAGTTTCTTATGCACACTCACAGAGCAAGTAGGTACCCTAAAATCTTAGATATAAACATTCTAGTCGTCAAAAGTTAAATTCTCTTTTGAAAAGTAATGTTTAAGAATTTAACCTACATGTTTATGTCTTATGAAATGGTCAATGAACAGCTCTAGGTATGAAAAAAAATTATCTCAAGTTGAAGACCAAATCTTGAACCCTGGGGATTCCATCAGACCCTACCTGAGTAGTCAATCTCTCCTCTTCTCTTTTTGACCTCTCCATCTCATTTTTAAGATAATTTTGTATAGTCATTTAGGAAAAAATTTGCCTTGGAATAAATAAGAAAGTGCCATCATCTTAATATGACAGATTGAAAAGTAGCACAGGAACAGAACAATAATTATTTAATCCCCAAGTGGGAGATGCTGCTGAGCTTCAGAGAAGTACCTCGGGGAGTATATGATAAAAATGTTGGTGTCAGGGACAGCTGGGTGGCTCAGTCGGTTGAGCGTCTGCCTTTGGCTCCGGTCATGATCTCTGGGCTCAAGTGCCACATTGGGCTCCCTTCTCAGTGGGGAGTCTGTGTCTCCTTCACCTGCCTCTTCTCCTGCTTGTGCCCCACCCCTTTTTCTCTCTGACAAGTAAATAAATAAAATCTTAAAAAAAAATGCTGGTGTCAGAGTATGCATTGGAATTGCATACTCTGGTGTCACTCTGGTGTCAGACACTCTGGTGTCTGAGTATGAATTGGAATCTGCTTCCAATTCCTAAATCTAGTTGCAGACAAAATATCCTGACAAAAAAAAATTATAAATCAATAGCCCGAGGATGCAAAGGTTTTTATGTTTCTTGCTATTATTGACTTTGAGGCTCCAATTAAAAATCTGTCCACTTAGTACAGATTTGACCTTTAGAAACTCACAACTTTTCCATTGGTCAAACGAACAAATCACTTATATTAAAAAATAGGTACTTATTAATTACTCATTTATAAAATTTAGGACTCATCATTGTAACAGAAGTGTTAAATCAATTAAATAAGAGGGCCATTAGACTGAGATGGTTTTAATGCCTTCATAGTCTAGTGAGCAAAAGAAAAGCTAAGCCTGTAAATGCCTCAAAGTTAAGAAATGGAAACTTAAGATCAACCAATTACAAACAGCCAACTAGACTTTCTCAAATAAGGCAACTGCTTAGACTATGGCCAACCAAATAATTTTCTTGCATTGCTTCGGTGTCTTCTCTGTAAAAGTTTTGTCCCTAGGTCATATTAATGCAGTACTCTTAACCACCTCTGATTTAAGACTGCCTGAATTGAATTGATCTTTAATCAAACTTATAATTTTTAATATGCTTCAATTTATCTTTTAATGGGAACATGGAGAAGGACAATGAAATTATCTCACAAAGCTCTTAAGTAAGGGACACTTACAGATCTGTTTATGTTTATGTGTCTGCTGTGGTACCAAGGTTGGAGGAATGAAAAGAAATAAACAAATATTCTTCCTACTTATAAGCCAGGAAAAGAGCAGTGTTATGCACTGTATTTATAAACAACCCTTATGATGATTACCAAATTCCAGCAGTTTACGTAGGTAAGCACAAGATTGAACAACTAGGGTCTTAGGATTTAAAAATTTAAATTCCAGAGAAAATGACTCTTTTTCCAACAAAATGTTTTGTTGAAATATTTGAAATATATTTACCTAGAGTAAAAAAATGACTCAACAGACTTAGATCATCCCAGAGGTGGTGCTCAGGGAAGGTAGATTTCATTTTTTTTACCCTGCTTTGGTATCCTAACAATTTGATAGGAGGGATATGGTAAGCTGAGTGAAGCAGAGATTGCATTCCTCTGCTGTGTATTCCCTGCACTGGCAGGGAAGTATGCAAATGATGCCAAATAAATGAGAGACTTTCATTGCTGAGAAGTTTTTTTCATCAATGATAGTTTGGCTACATAGCTGGCATTTGGACATCTTGGTATGCCGCCATAGAGGAAATTTAGCAGAGTCAAAGCAGATGATCTTACTGTCATTTTCAATCTTGAGATGACTTTAAGACCTTTCAAAGACTGACAATTTGATGGAAATGGTGGAGCAGAAAGTCTTGTCCCTCAGTCTCAGGAACACCACCCCTCTGATAGAATTTCAGAATTTGTTGATGAAGATTAACATTTAGAAAAAGGACTTCTCTACCCCATCAGATACAAGCTGGGACAAAGCGTTAGTCTGACACAAGTTTAAATTCATAGCCTCCCAAGTAATTTTGAAAAAAAAAAGTTTTTTTATCATATGAGGCTCAGAAATGCTTCATCAAAGTGAGACTTCTCTCAAGGCCTCAAAGCTCCATGGGAACCATTTGAGTTTGGGGGAGACACATAGGAGGCTTGAATTGTCTCCTTTTTTGGCTCATCTGAGACCCTGGCTGTCTCAATATATAAATGGAGGTAATGACACTTGCTGCCTTGCATTCATTAGTATAATAGCTTTAATGATTTGATTTGCTCCTATAAAAGGTGCTATATAAATGCAAACGATCACCAAGAATGATAATTAAGTCTTTAGCTGCAAACCACTCACACCTAATGTCCATATGTCAGAGAATGAGAGATGTGGAAGTATTAAGAAAACTGCCCCCTCTTTGTGCTAAATATGATGACAGACATTTGAAAAAGCTATGCCTTTCTCTGTTACCATAGCCTGAGTATTTTTGCTGACTAAGAGAGATAACTAATATAATTCATCTTTCAGAAGTGTTATATGCTGGGGTGGCAAGATGCTGCATTAAATTTGGAGGTTGAGGGGGAAAAAGGAAGCAGGGAGTTTATTTCCGGGTGGGAAAACACAAAGTCCCCAAACCTTAAGTGCATTTAATAGAGAGAGATTTATCATGATTTGTACACTGTCAGCACTGTACACAAACAGCTTTACAAGAGGAAAAAAGTGCCAAAAGCAAGACCTGAGCATCTCAGCCTGAATGTAGCTCAGTCCCACATGCATTGTTTTCTCTGCCCTGACTAGATATTAGATACCACTTATTGACAAACATTGTTCATCTCAATGAAACCAACAATCTGATTAAATAACAAAAGCTTCCCATCTCTTATTTTAAATTCAGAGAGAAGAGGGAATTTTTGTTGCTGGAAATGTGCTTCCTTGCCCTTAAGTTCATCTGCCCATTCTACTGTTACATTACCAAAAAAAAAAAAAAAAGATAAAATACAGAATAAAGGTGGCTGAGCATTCATTCCTGTAAGAGGCCGATTGGTCCACTTTGTTTTTAAAGGATACATTTCATGGGGTTTGATTTTTACAGTGTAGGCTGGAGCACAGTTTTCATCTTTCCTATTAACTGATATATTCCTTTAATACCCTGATACTGTTGTACATGTGGCTAAATCCTCTCCTTAGCATAATACTTAAATAGAATATTAGTTGTTAATAAGGAATTTTTACCATTAGCTTAGCATCTTTATCTTCCTTGGTTTGGTTGAGACTGTTATTTTTATATTCTTTAGGCATTTCTGAATGACTTCTTATAGTATCACATTGTAATCTGAACTTAAATTCTTGTCTTTTCCTTTGTAGTCCATTCTAGTTTTATAGTTTGGCTCTTTCATCAATTTCTTGATCTAAGATCAGGTCTCTATCATTTGTTTATAGATAATTTACTTCTCTAGTTTTTGGTGGGGGGTGGTTAAGCTTAAAATGCCAGTCAAAGTGAGGAGTTCAGAAAAAAGGCTCAAAGTACTTCGGAGTCTAAGAAATTTCAGTATTATCCAGAAATTTCAGTATAACTCTCCATTTCAAGATGAGAAGGTTTATAAAAGTTAGAAAAACTGGTAAACTCATGAAATGACTTCTAAAGTCTCATGTAATTTGCTTTTTAAGAATGGGTTCAAAAGAGAGTGTACACAACAAGAGAATTAGTCCTGAACCTTTTTTTCTCCCATGCAAATAGGGAAGTTAGTGTGGAAAATAGGAGAAATTAACCCTGCAGCCAGCTAATGGTAAATTTTAACATGTAAGTGGTAATATTTTCAAAACATATTTTAAAGCAATCCAAACCCAGTTACAACATTAGAGGGATTTGAATACTCAGAAAAAATTTAAAACTTGCAAATTTGTTTTTGTTTCCTTCTCTTTTTCCATTTTTTCATTCTGGTGCTACCTCCATTCAATCTTTATTTTAACTGTTCAAATCTCAGCTGGCAATTTAATACTCCATATGCCCTCTCTCTACCCTTCAAAACTTTCTTTGTAAGGTGATTCACTTAGGTGTTAGGAGAAAAATAATTGGAATCAACTCCCCTTTACCAGAGTATTTGTATGCACAGGAGAAAATAAAATCTTACAAAAGCAACAACATTTTATAAGTGATATGATAGCTACTTTACTGGTTTTATCTACTCTGAGCAACAAAATCTTGACTCCTACGGTTAGATAGGGTTTCCCCAATAAAATAATTTATGTATAAGAATATGTATATATTCATATAAATATGAATTTATGTATAAAGTATGTAATTTTATGTTTACATAAAATTATGTATTTTATATTTTATACATAAAATTATGTATAATTTTATGTATACATAAAATAATTTATGTATAAAATAATTTATGTATCTCTTATGTATAAGAGATAAAATAATTTATCATTCAATAAAATGAATACATTCATTTTATTAAGCTAATTCAAGTTAAGATGACCCATCCTTTAAAGCAGATGACTTAAACAAAATAATACTAAGAAGTACTTAGCATGGTCCTCAATTCTAGCTGTTCATTAGACTCACTGTTCCTTACTGAGATTTTGATTCAATGTGTCTGACATGATTAGGACTACACAGAAACAATAATAGCAACAACAGCAACTGACAAGATAATGATTTTCCACTGGGATTAAGACTCATAGGCTTAACCTACAGTAGGCAATCAGTATATATAGCTGTTGAATTATCCAAATGATGTACTATGAACTCCAGAAGCATTAAATGAACCATGAAAATGCAAGTTATGATTACATATGTGTGGGAAATGCTGTACGGTCTGTCCCCTTCTTCAAAACTAAAACACACATTTGCTTATAGAAGTTGAGAACTCCTCTAGTAAATAAATCTATTTCCTAAAGTTTTGTGAATCTAGCATTCTATCTCTGAATATCCATTGACATTCTTTGGAAGTAGAATTTATTTATTTATTTATTTATTTATTTATTTATTTATTTATTTGTGATTTTATTTCTTTATTTGACAGAGAGAGATCACAGGTAGTCAGAGAGGCAGGCAGAGAGAGAGGGGGAAGCAGGCTTCCCGCTGAGCAGAGAGCCCAACGCGGGGCTCGATCCCAGGACCCTGAGATCACGACCCAAGCCGAAGGCAGAGGCTTCAACCCACTGAACCACCCAGGTGACCCCGGAAGTAGAATTTAAAGAATATATTCTGAATATAGTTTCTAAAGGTTTAACTTAAGCAGGAGTACATAAAGCAAGCTATACATAATGTCTAATTGGGTTCTATGTAATTTTCTATTTTGCAGCATTAACTGTTCTTCCTACCAGATTATTTGCAGCACTGTACAACATCATGTTATTATTTCTGCCTTAAAAAATATAATAGAGGGACGCCTGGGGGGCTCAGTTGGTTAAGCAACTGCCTTTGGCTCAGGTCATGATCCCAGCGTCTTGGGATCGAGTCCCGCATCGGGCTCCTTGCTCCGCAGGGAACCTGCTCCTCTCTCTGCCTCTGCCTGCCTCTCTGCCTGCTTGTGTTCTCTCTCTGTTAAATGAATAAATAAAATCTTAAAAAAATATATATATAATAGAAAGCCTCTTTTTTGACTTAACCTAATTACCATCCTAATTTTCTGTCCCCTTGTACATCATATCTCCTCAGATGAGTTGCCTCTGTGTCCTGTGTTAGACTGAATCATGTCCCCCCAAAATTCATATGTTGAAGCCCTAATCCCCAGTATCTCAGAATTTGGAGATAGGACCTTTAAGGAAGTGATTAAGTTAAAATGAGGTAAGGCATTAAGGTAGGCCCTAATCTATCTAATTGATGCCCTTATATGAAGAGGAAGTTTGAATACATAGACACTCAGGGTATACACATAGAGAAAAAATGATGTGAGGACACAGTGAAAAGTGAAAAGGTTTATCCCTTTGTAAACCAAAAAGGAAGGACTCAGAAGAATCCATACCTGCTGACACTTTGATCTTAGGCTCCCAGCTTCCAGAACTCAGAAAATAAATTTCTGTTGCTTAAGCTACCTAGTCAGCGGTATTTGGTTAGGGCAGCCCTAGCAAACATTTGTCTTCCCCATTTTCTCTTGAACCTTCTCTATTCAGATTTTTGCCCTCACTGTTCTCTTAAAGAACAGACACCATTTGGCACAGTTTATTACTCCTTCCTCCTTGGAAATCCTTTTCCAGTTGGCTTCTAGGACACCAAACTCTCCTGGAGACTTCAGTGACTGCTTTCTCAGTCTTCATTTCTGAGAAATGAGATAAGGGTTTTCCTTATCTCCCTGATCTTAAACAGTGCTTCCACTCTGGTCCCCTATTCCTTTCCTTCCTCCTGTCATTATCTAACACCTAGCATGTATTTATTGTTATCCTCTGATTCCCTCCACAGGAATGTGAGAGATTTTTGTCTCTTTTACCCACTGATATTTCATCAATAGCTAGAAGAGTACCTGACACATACTAAGTAGGTTCAACAAAGGCTTTTTTGAATAAATTGGGTAAAACCAATCAATGTAATTAGGAAAGTGGCCTTTTATCTGGTCTAGAGCCTTCCTTAACTCATTATGTCATTGTCTGATGAACTTTTCTTGTGTTCCATGCTATTTATAGAAAGTAGAGGTTTATTTCTGTAACACTTTAGTAAATTCTAGCATAGTCTGGTGGTGAAGAGTATTGGCTCCAGACTTGGACTCTATACTTTCAGTAGTTGTAATAGCACAGGTATATTCTTTAACCTTTTTGTGCCTTTTGTCTCAAATTTGAACAAAAACTAATGATTACTTTGCCCCACAGGGTTATCATGGAGATTAAGGGAAAGAACACATGTAGGGTACTTAAAACAGTGCTTGGCTGTTAAATTTTATCATTATTAAACAATATTAAATTATATCATTAATTCAATCAGAATTTCTACAGTAGAACTGCAATTCTGGAACCTTGGCTTCTATTCTTTTATCTGTACCAGTTGCTAGTGCAGTAGTCTGTGTAACTGTACTCCCATCTACCTCATACACACTAATCAAAATCAATACTCTAATCAGCTATATAGGTGTTAGGAAACATCCAGTCCCAAGGGTTAATGGGACATTCTGGGTAGAAGAGTGCTAGCACTAACTCCTGTTCAAGACCTCACATAATGTCCAAAGTAGCTCTTAACAATTCTATGCGAAAAGACTAAAGAGAATCTGGGATCCTCTTCAAATTTAAGAGTTATGAGTCAATGAAATACTTTTTGATATGGAAATACAGCATAAAATATCTAAATAATCAGGCATATAGCATAGGAATTGTAATAATGTCTATCTCTGTTCAGTTGAAGAGGGACATGGTGGAGGTAGGAATGGGGCTGTGTTAAGGTCACAATATGAAAAAGGACTTTAAAGGTGCTTTACTTGCTATACTCCTTGTTTGCAGCAAAAAAACCCAAAAGATTAGTTCATAAATCTGTGGGCCAGAGAGCTTGGAATATCTGTAGGGAAGAGGTTTCAGCATTCAACATACAAATGAGAGAACCCAAACACAAGGTGTTAACACATACAGGAAGCCTAAGATTTGGCAGAGGTCTTTGAAGGGAGCAAATATCTTTAGCAACACCAATAATATACTGTTGAAAATGTAGATTAAGTGCTTAGAATAAGGAAAGATTGGACATTTTGTAAATTTTAAGAAGGAAATTTTGGACAAAAAGAAAATCAAATGTAAAGTAGGGCACAGTTAAAATGAGAAACGATTTAGTATGATAGAAACATAATGTTGGGTGAGGTGTTCAAAACATTTTTATTGAGAATGTGATTTTTAGATTATTGCAGTTAACTGACCCTCCCCAAATGCTTAAACTAAGAGTAAATTGTACTTTTCCTCTTCTGAATATTACATGAGGGACTTTGGTCACTACAATGTGAAACTAACAAGGAAATGGATCCAAGTTGTAGGAGTGGTTAAAGTTCAGCATAGTAAGTGCTATAGTATAATACCTATAAATCGGCTTTGAGTTCAGACAGACAAGTTCAAATTCAATCTCGGTCACTTGATAAATGGGTGACATTGGGCAGGCTAATTAATGTCTTTGAGCCCAAATTCTATTTTACAGAATGTGAGGATAATAATATCTTCCTCAAAGTTGGATAAAAGGATTAAATGAAATTATGTAGAGAAAACATACAGCACTGTGTCTGCCTTAACGTTAGTGTTTGGTGAGGATAGATGATGATTGTTGATAAGAACAATCACTGAAAGGGCTTAGGAGGGAATTTGGAAAGGAAGTTTTTAGTATCAGAAAATGGATAAAACAGACTCAAATTCAGATAAAAAAATACTCATCGGGAATATTGATCTGAAATTCTCCTTTTTGATGGGGTCTTTGCTGGTTTTGGGATCAAGGTAATCCTGGACTCATAGAAAGAGTCTGGAAGTTTTCCTTCTGTTTCCATTTTTAGAAATAGCTGCAGGAGAATAGTTATTATCTTTGAATGTTTGGTAGAATTCCCCAGGGAATCTATTAAGTTCTGGACTCTTGTTTTTTGGGAGGTTTTTGATCTCTGCTTCAGTCTCATTAGTAGTTACTAGTCTATTTAGGTTGTCAATTTCCTCCTGTTTCAGTTTTGCAATTTTATAGGTTTCCAAGAATGCATTAATTTCTTTCAGGTTACTTAACTTATTGGCATATAGTTATTGATAATAATTTCTGATAATTGTTTCTATTTCTTTGGTGTTAGTTGTGATCTCTCCCCTTTCATTCATAATTTTATTAATTTGGGTCCTTTCTCTTTTGGACAAATCTGGCTGGCGGTTTATCAATCTTATTAATTCTTTCAAAGAACCAGGTTCTAGTTTTGTCGAAGAGTTCTACTGTATTTCTGTTCCTAATTTCTTGATCTCTCCTCTGATCTTAATTATTTCCCTTCTCATGCATGGGTTAGGCTTAATTTGTTGTTGATTCTCCAGTTCTATAAGGTGTAAAAAGAGTTTGTATGTTTGAAATTTTTCTATTTTTTTGAGCGAGGCTTGGATGGCTATATATTTTCCCCTTAGGAACACCTTTGTCATATCCCATAGGTCTTGGACTGATGTGTTTTCATTCTTATTGGTTTCCATGAATTGTTTAAGTTCTTTGATTTCCTGGTTGACTCAAACATTCTTGAGCAGGATGGTCTTTAGCTTCCAAGTGTTTGAATTTCTCCCAATTTTTTTCTTGTGATTGAATTACGGTTTCATAACATTGTGATCTGAGAATATGCAGGGAATACTCTCAATCTTTTGGTATCATTTGATACCTGATTTTTGAACCAGTATGTGGTCTATTCTGGAGAAAGTTCCATGTGCGCTTAAGAAGATGTGTATTCTGTTGTTTTAGGGTGAAATGTTCTGTATAGATCTGTGAGGTGCACCTGGTCCGGTGTGTCATTCAAAGCTCTTGTTCTTTGTTGATTTTCTGCTTAGATAATCTGTCTATTGCTGAGAGGGGAGTGTTAAGGTCCTCTACAATTAACATATTTTTATCAATATGTCTCTTTATCTTGATTAACAGTTGGCTTCTGTAGTTAGCTGCTCCCAGGTTGGGGGCATAGATATTTATAATTTTTAGATCTTCTTGTTGGATAGACCCTTTAAGAATGATATAGTGTCCTTATGTATCTCTGACTACAGTCTCCAGCTTAAATTGTAATTTGTCTGATCTGAGAATTGCTATCTCAGCTTTCTTTTGAGATCCGCTGACATGAAAGATGCCTTCTCCATCCCTTCACTTTCAGTCTGGATGTATCCTTAGGTTCAAAATGAGTCTCTTGTAGAAAGCATATGGATGGGTCATGTCTTTTATCCAATCTGCAATCCTGTGCCATTTTATGGGAGCTTTCAGTCTGTTCATGTTGAGAGTGTTTCTTGAAAGATATGATTTTATTGTCATCATGTAGCCTGTGAAGTCCTTGTTTCTATAGATTGTCTCTGTATATTTCTGTTCTATATCACTCTTGGGATCTTTCTTCTTTTATAGAACCCCTCCTTAATATTTCTTTCAGGGCTGGCTTAACGGTCACATATTTGTTTAGTTTTTGCCAGTCTTGGAGAATTTCAGACCAATATCCCTGAAGAATATGGATGCCAACATTCTCAACAAGATACTAGCTAATAGGATCCAACAGTACATTAAGAAGATTATCCACCATGACCAAGTGGGATTTATCCCTGGAATGCAGTGGTGGTTCAACATTCATAAACCAATCAATGTGATAGAACATATTAATAAGAGGAGAGAGAAGAACCACATGGTCCTCTCAATTGATGCAGAAAAAGCATTTGACAAAATACAGCATCCTTCCTGATTAAAACTCTTCAGAGTATAGGGATAGAGGAACATTATTCAATTTCATAAAATCCATTTATGATTTTGAAATCAATCTTATGAAAGACCCACAGCAAATATCATTCGCAATGGGGAAAAGCTGAGAGCCATTCCCTTATGATCAGGAACATGACAAGGATGCCCACTCTCATCACTATTGTTCAACATAGTACTGGAATTCCTAGCAACAGCAATCAGACAACAAAAAGAAATAAAAGTATTCAAATTGGCAAAGAAGAAGTCAAACTCTCTCCTCACAGATGATATGATACTTTTTATGGAAAACCCAAACACTCCACCCCCAAATTACTAAAACTCATACAACAATTCAGTAATGTGGCAGGATACAAAATCAAGGCACAAGAATCAGTTGCTTTCCTATCACGAACAATGTAACTGTTCATGTAATAGAAATGTAATAGAAAGAGAAATTAGAGAATTGATTCCATTTATAATAGCACCGAAAACCACAAGATACCGTGGAATAAACTTAACCAAAGAGGCAAAGGATCTATACTCTAGGAACTACAGAACACTCATGAAAGAAATCGAAGACACAGAAAAATGGAAAAACTTTCTTTGCTCATGGATCAGAAGAATAAACGTTGTTAAAATGTCGATGCTGCCCAGAGTAATCTATACTTTCAACACCATCCTGATCAAAATACCAATGGCATTTTTCAAAGTGCTGGAACAAACAATCCTACAATTTGTATGGAACCAGAAAAGATCCCAAATCACCAAAGAAATGTTGAAAAAGAAAAACAAAGCTGGGGGCATCACGTTGCCTGATTTCAAGCTATATTACAAAGCTGTGATTACCAAGACAGCACTGTACTGACACAAAAACAGACACATAGACCAATGGAACAGAATAGAGATCCCAGATATGGACCCTCAACTTTATGGTCAAATAATCTTGGACAAAGCAGGAAAAATTATCCCATGGAAAGAAGATAGTCTCTTTACTAAATGGTGCTGGGAAAATTGGACAGCTATATTCAGAAGAATGATACTGGATCATTCTCTTAAACCATATACAAAGATAAACTCTAAATGGATGAAAGTCCTCAATGTGAGACAGGAATTCATCAAAATCTTAGAGGAGAATATAAGCAGTAACCTTTTCAGCATTGGCCATGACAACTTCTTTTAAG
>CM052798.1:50471675-50690554 GCA_028533885.1 Nasua narica
TATTCAAATCAAAATCACATTGAGATATCACCTTACGAAAATTGACAAGACAAGAAACAACAGATATTGGAGAGGATGTGGAGAAAGGGGAACCCTCTTACACTGTTGGTGGGAATGCAAGCTAGTACAGCCATTTTGGAAAACAGTGTGGAGGTTCCTCAAAAAATTAAAAATAGAGCCACCCTATGGCCCAGGAATTACACTACTGGGTCCTTACCCTAAAGATACAGATGTAGTGAAAAGAAGGGGCACATGCACCCCAATGTTCATAGCAAGAATATCCACAATAGCCAAACTGTGGAATGAGCCATGATGCCCTTCAATAGATAAACAGATAAATAAAATGTGGTCCATATACACAATTGAATATGACTCAGCCATCAGAAAGGATGAATACCTAGCTTTTGCATCAACATGGTTGAGAATGGAGGAGATTATGCTGAGTGAAATAAGTCAAACAGTCAATTATCACATGGTTACACTTATTTGTGGAACATAGGGAGTAACATGGCAGACATTAGGAGAAGGAAGGGAAAAATGAAGGGGAGAAATCAGAGGGGGAGATAAACTATGAGAGACTGTGGATTCCAAGAAACAAACTGAGGGTTTTAGAGGGGATGGGGATGGGGGGATGTGTTGGCCTGGTGATGGATGTTAAGGAGGACACATATTGAATGGAGCACCGGGTATTATATGCAAACAATGAATCTGGGAATACTATATCAAAAGCTAATGATCTACTGTATAGTGACTAACATATCATCATCATCATCATCATCATCATCATCACAACAACAAACCAAAACAGAAAACAAAGCAGATAAACAAATACTCATCAGTTCCTATATTGTATTGGAGGAAAAGGAGAACATCACAGCTTCACAAGAGAGAATGTGTGTTGACATGTGTGACCTTTTTACATACCTGGAACTTAGAGGAGTAAGGAAATGTAATCAGTGTGGACCTGGGTCACTTGAGCATGATTTGCTCTCATCAGTTGGTCAGCTAATGTCACAAAATCAACAATAAACTCAGTAAACTCTGACAAGTTTGATTCTGGAACTTTAGAATGCCACATATTCTTTTACTGGAGTGAGTGCAATAACAGAAAAATGATTTTATTGGTTTATCAGTGATAGAAAAAAATTATGCATACTTTAAAAAGTCCTTTTGGGCTTTAAGAAGGTTATTCCTTTTGCAGTGGTGTTTCACAGTTCAGTGGGGCTAGCCAGATCTTATACGAGAAAGGATATGCCAAAAAAAAAGAAAAGAAAAGAAAAAAAAAGTGATGTCCAAGGAACATGGTTGCTGCTCTTCTATGTTTCCCTGTGCTGTCCTTTAGGACTATGCTCCCCATGGAAATGTTATGTAAGTCTCTCCTTTTTCCTGAATTGTTTATCAAAACCACTTTTGAAATGGTGAAGATTTTTATCTATGTTACCATCATCTACATCAATAAAATATTTTTCTACTAGTCCTCTCAAGCTCTAAAGCAAAGCTTGCTATTCCGTAATACGCCCTGACTCCTGAGATGATTACATTTTATGCTGGCTCGTGGCATAAACTTTCAAACCTGCCAGCTGAGTTGTCATTGTAGTACAACTGATTCCTTGATTGATGTGGAATGTCTGAGATGTCTTTGTTCTCCTGGCTTCCCACTGGTTATCAGATTACAGTTAAGAAGAAAAGAGTGTAACAATCAGAACAACACTGGGGTCTCTAATAATATTAGAAGTTACCTTCTCTTTAAGAGAGCATTTGTTATTTTAAAGTGATTGGATCATCCAACTATGTCATGCTGGGCAATTCAGCTCAGCTGTTTACTGGGACTTTGGAAAGCTTTCTTCCTGATCCCAGAGTTCATTTCACTTTTGGCTGTAGGAAATCTATTCCTTGAAAAATTAGATGTCTGGAACAATCTTTAATCTCAGTAGATGGCTTTTGTTATTGTTGAAGTGCTGCCCAATTGTGAAGAAAAACACAATCTTCCTTACAATGTAGAGAAAGAAAGTTGTTATGTATTTATTTTTTTATTTTTTTAAAGGAAAATTCTTAATGCTGACCCATTACTTGAATAGATAATACTTTACACTTGTACTGAGAAAGCTTCAGCTATTTTGCTTTCTTTTCTTCCAAAATGGAAGAAATTTGACACATTGAGACATTATTTGGGAAGCATAGAATTGGCTTGCAGTCTGTAGATAGCCTTCAAAAGATCAGAAATAAGCCTTGATTGATCAACCAATTTTCTTGTTATGAAAACTTCTCTGAATCTATTATTATGTAAAACAAATAAAATTGATTTTCCTTTCAAAGATGCTTTCTAATCTCCACTGTGCTTCAGAATTTGCATCTTCCTATATGTATATACTGTTCTCACAGAAATGTAACTCTTTCTCCTCTCTACCCTCACTTCTTTTTTAAGTTGCAATGGCCAGGTAAGTGTGACTGGGTTAAATACTTTGTGTTTAAAATGTCTTTCTTTGGGTGCCCGAGTGACTCAGTTGGTTGAGCATCTGACTCTTGTTCTCAGCTCAGGTCTTGATCTCAGGGTTGTGAGTTTGAGCCCCATGTTGCACTCCATGCTGGGTGTGGAGCCTACTTAAAAAAAAAAAAAAAAAAAGTCTTTCCTGATTCCCAGCTGGAGGCTTTTAATCCTAATGGAATAAATGCACAGATTTTACCTCCTTGTTTTGTGCAACAGTTGCTTGGCAAAGGAAATTAGAATGTAGATGTAACCTCTAACAAGTAAAAGTCAGACAAACCCATATCATATTGTATTGAAATAGGTGGAAGCTGAGATCACCATAGAGAAAACGTATAGTCTGTAATTCAAATGACTAAGGCAGATTGTTTAAAACAAAAGTTAAAAAGCGTTCTGCGTGGCAGTTTTAATTTGAGTTCTCCTTCCATCTTAGTCTCATGTTGTACTATCAGCCCCATTGCACCAGACTTAGGGGCTCCGGTCACAGTGTGTAGATAATCCATTCCTTCTGTGTTGCTAGTAGGTAAGGCTATTCTTGCAGAACACTAATGACATTGGAAAGCACTCTGCTTTCTTACAAGCAGACCTGAAGGCTATGGTACTGGTCTGATTAGTCACAGTGGGAGAAGTATCCAGCTATTCTCTGTGATCAATCATACCAACAGTGCAAAGACCCCATGGCTAGAATTGTCATAGCTTCTACCTTGTAACCAAAGTTGCCCAGAGCTAGTAGGCACATGGGCTCTGACAGAGAGTTGTGGGTAGGAGAGTTGAGAGCTAGCACGTGGATATTTCAGAATAGCAGCTCTAACTAAGGATAGACAAGGGTAAGATATAAGATAAAGTGAGCTTAGGGAAAGCATCTCCAATAAGAAACACATCCTTTGAATCTCCTGGTTCCCCTGGGATCAGATTCCTGCATTGAACCATATGTTCTGTGAATGCTTCTACCCTGTTTGTCTCATGTAAATGACTGTCATTTACTGAATGCTGACCTGTGTACCAGGTTCTAAACACATTAATTTAAAGTTCATTCTGTCAGTTGTTAGTGTTATATCCTTCCTGTTTTATAGATGAAGAAAATGATGCTCCAAGAAATTAAGTAACCTGCCCCAATTCACAGTTAGTCCATATGTATTAGGATTCAAACCCAGGTTTATTCAATTCCTGTGCTTTTAAACTACAGTACACAGTGGCCTCATTTTCTCTCCACTCTTTGCTAGTCTCTTTCCTACTCTGCAAAGTCTCAGGTTTGATTTTCCAGTTACAATCTTAGAGCAGGATTCTCCATGAAGCATCCTCACTGAAGGAGTTGTCTGTCCTGGTGGGTCAGCAGAACAGGAATATCCACTGGGAGTGGTGCCAATGGCTTGGCCACAAGGTCCCAATGTAAATGCTGGGTATACTTTTGCAGAAACATAGTTAAAACCAGTAACTTTTGGCAAACAAATCAACTATGTGACACTGACTGAGCTCAAATTATTCCTATGCATAAAGTCTAATGAAAATCAGAGGCATTGAGATTTATCATTCTCTCTCTCTCTCTCTCTCTCTCCAATTTGAAGATTTGGTGGATATGTATTAGGTCTAGGCACGTGCTTGCTTTTATGAAATATTAATAGTATCCCATACTGTAATATACCTTATATTACTGGTGTTTAATGAAGTTACATATTCCCAGACCCATAAGTCTTAGGCCAAAATATTGATACTACATATTTCTATTATGCTATTGCTAACTGAAAATGCAGACTTTTTTTTCTCATTCTGAAAGACACTCAACTCAGTAATGAGAGGAGTCTAAGGAGAGAAGCAAGAAAGAAAGTTGAAGATGTTACTCTAGCTGATAAGAGATGACATTTGTAAAGTCTGTCTCCAGCCATGAAGCCCCAGCCTATGATCTCTTCTCTCCTTAATACCACAAATTTGAGACAGCTAAGGGACAGATCCTGTACCTAGAAAATCAGGACTTCAGGCCTTTTTAATTTAAAACAAGTTCTGGGGCGCCTGGGTGGCTCAGTTGGTTGGGCGACTGCCTTCGGCTTGGGTCATGATCCCGGAGTCCTGGGATCGAGTCCCGCATCGGGCTCCCAGCTCCACTGGAAGTCTGCTTCTCCCTCTGACCTTCTCCCCACTCATGCTCTCTTTCTCTCCCTCTCTCTCTCTCAAATTCTCAAATAAATAAATAAAATCTTTTTTTTAAAAAAAAAGCAAGCTCTGGTTACTTTACTGAATTAGCAGCATTCATTTTGGTTTGCTGAGAGCAAGGCTTTGATAGAGAGATGGACTTAAAGAAGTTTAGGATATGATTCTCCAACTTAAGAAGCACAGGCAAGGGGGGACGCCTGGGTGGCTCAGTTGGTTAAGCTGCTGCCTTTGGCTCAGGTCGTGATCCCAGGGTCCTGGGATCGAGTCCCACATTGGGCTCCTTGCTGGCGGGTAGCCTGCTTCTCCTCTGCCTCTGCCTGCCACTCTGCCTGCTTGTGCTCTCTCTCCCTCTCTCTCTCTGACAAATAAATAAATAAAATCCTAAAAAAAAAAAAAAAAAAAGAAGCACAGGCAAGGGAGAGAGTGGTGATAGAAGGGGCCATATAAGAGATGGGCACAGTGTTCAACATGGGTAACTTACAAAAAGTTGAACACTGGAGTTGTGGAATAGAAGTTCAGAAGAAGGGGAAATCCTTGTGGTATATACCATATTCCAGCCATAATAACAGCTCATAATTATGAGAAGTACTAGGAAGAATTTTTTTTTTCTCAGTGTTTTGGAGTCAAGTTGTCTAGCTTTGAGATCCACCTTCACTACCTCATAGTTGTGTGATGGTATCCAAATTACTCTCTTGTCTACCTCTATCTCCTTGTTTATTAAAACAAAAACAGCATCAATATTAGTACTAATCATAAACACCTCATATTAAATGTGAGAGGTAAATGAAATAATTCATATAGGACACTCAGTGCAGAACTTGGCACATGGAAGAATCAGTAGATAATGCTATGACAAAAATTGATTGCATATTTAATATTGACTTTCTCCTTCCTTGAAGACAAGCTCCAATTGACTTGAGCAGATAAATGTGCACTTTAAGCTACTCTGGAGCTAGAGGTAGCCACACAGTGCAGTTCTGTTCAATTTGTTGGAAGGGGAAGTTTCCTGAAAGTTTCTGAGAAAAATTTCACTTTCCCATTCAAAGGGAACATATATACTTAACATCACCCCTTCCTCATTTTTTATTCCTTTACTGTGAATCTCATGTCAGGAACCAAAGCCATCATTTGTAATGGAAGCAGCAAACAAAGGAAAATTTCAAGAGAATTGCAGGACCCCAAACACAGTTAACCTAACTAAACCGACAGCAGCAAGGTACCTATATTCAGGTTTCTTTCTGTATGAGAAAAATCCCCCCTATTACTTATTTTTATTGTTTTTATATTGAGTCTCTAAGTTTTCTGTTGTTTGTAGGTTAAAGCATTCCTAACAGGGTTATCCTAATAGTTATTATTATTATTATTATTATTTTACTTAAAGCCAGGCATTATTTTATTTAATCTTTGAAAAAATCCCGGAAGGTCAGTATTGTTTTGCTGGTTTTTTTTTTTTTTCAAATAAAAAGTAACATTTTTGTATTAAAAATACTGATAACAATAATAGTATAAATATAATAAAATGATAAAAGAATAATGTAATGACTAGCTGACCAATTTCTGAGTGTTTATTCTATGCCATTTGCGTCACATTTTTTAACCCTTACAACCCCATGCAGGAGGTATTGTTAATCACCTCACTTTTACAGATGAGGATATTGGGGCACAGTAAGATTAAATAACTTGCCCAAAGTCACAGAATTGCAGTTCAGATTTAGATTTTTTTTTTTTTTAAAGATTTTATTTGTTTATTTATTAGGAAAGAGAGAGAGTGAGAGAGAGAAGGTCAGAGTGAGAAGCGGACTCCCTATGGAGCTGGGAGCCCGATGTGGGACTCGATCCCGGGACTCCGGGATCATGACCCGAGCCGAAGGCAGTCGCTCAACCAACTGCGCCACCCAGGGGCCCAGATTTTTTTTTTTTTTAGATTTTATTTATTTATTTGACCGAGCAAGCGAGGGAACACAAGGAGGGGGTGTGGGAGAGGGAGAAGAAGCAGGCTTCCCAAGGAGCAGAGAGTCCAATGTGGGACTTGATCCCACAGGACTCTGGGATCATGACCTGAGCTGAAGGCAGAGACTTAAGGACTGAGCCACCCAGGCTCCCTCAGATCTTTCTGACCACCAGGCTTATGTGCCTAATTATCTAACTAATGCTACCTGCCTTCATACAGTTCCAAAATGCTTTCTCTTTCTTCCAGGCCAAATCTCATTTATGTTTCACACCTCAGCTTAAATGTATCTTCTCTTTGGCCTTCCCTTACACTCCCTTCCTGTGTGTGATTCCATTTTTGTGTCACTTCTATCATAGCACTTAGTCCACTCTTACGCATGTTCTATTTATTTATGCTGCTAACCCATCAGACTGTTGACTTGCTGAATGCTAGCTCTATGCCTTGTTCATCACCATTTTTCTAGGATTTGGCTTATAGTAGACATTCAGTAAAAGGTGTCAGAGTTGATCGATCTCTTGTTTTGGTTCAATGCTTGCGAAGAGTGATAGTGTCTGTGTAGGCAGGAACCAAAGCAGATTTTGGGAAAGGGAGGGATGATGAGCTCAATTCTAGAGTATCTATCATGACTTGCATGCAGGTCAGTTCCTGGAGCTCCAGTGAAATCATGTTCCCTATTTTAGCATTTATGCAATCAGCCCTAGGAGGGTTACTTAGTCCATGGCCAAAAAAAGAGGGGGGGGAAAGCTCTGAAAAGGTGGCAGTGTGTGTCTCTGGAAGGCAAGCCTAGACTTGTGGTGGGAGTTAAAGAAATGCAGAATTACAAAAAAGAATCCCTCCCACGGATGTCTAAAAATGATGTTCCTAGCAGCTTTAGGTATCACAGTTGTGCAGGCAGAAAAGTATTTGATTAACTCACTGGCATTATCTCTGAGGTGTGGGTGTTTTGGAAATCTGCACGCACAATATTCTTTTCAGATAAGCTATTGGGCATTGTTCAACATATGCTACATTGCTGCTCTTTAGCTAACTTTGTACATGACTAAAGTCATATACTTTAAGAATTGCCCCTCCCAAGGTTAAGATAGTTGTGGCTATTGTATGGCTTGCATTTAAGAACAAGATAAGATTTAAAGTTGACTTAAAATAGAATTTCTGAATATACCACAATGGATAACATACCCCACCCCATCCCTTCATTCTCTGGATATTGCTTTCTCCTGAATGTTTTCAGATAGTTCTCCTGCATTTGCTCTTTCCCTGTATTTAGGTATAAGGTGAATCAGATTTGGTTCATTTAGATGGCAGAGTTAGTCATAATGTGATTTTGAAGTCTGCAGGGGCCACATATAGAAGAATTTCAGAATAATGGGATGAAGATGTAGTTTACTCAGTATCCTACCTATTCTGTCCCGTCTCCACTCCTGAGTCAGAAACACTCTTTAATTGGGTGATTCTCATGATTAGAGAAGAGAGCTTTCTGCCTAACATTTAAGAAGGCCAGACAACAGACCCAAGTTCCCAAACTTCTAGGTATTCCTATGACCTTACTTGAGTCCATTGATTTATTATTCAGTTTCTTCATCTGATTTAGAAGAAAGGGTGATTGTTATTTTTAGTTCACAGGAATACCTAATAGGTTTATTTCTTTGTCAAATTTCAGTCACCTGGAGCAAGTTGTTGATAATGACTCTGAAACTGAATGTTGATTAGTAGAAAATTATGCTCTAATCCAGGGGTTAGCTTTTTTTTTTCCTGTATAGGGTCAGATAGTAAATACTTTAGCCTTTTCAGGTCATATGATCTCTATTGCTACTTCCTAACTCTGCTACTGCAGCCCTAAAGCAACCAAGACAAAATAAACAAAAGGATGTAGCTATGTTCTAACGAAACTCTTTTTACATAAACAGGGGGCAGGATATGGCTCAATTCAAAGCCATAGTTTGTTGACCCCTGCAATTAGCAATGTCTTTGGTGGATAGAGGGAGATTGGTGACACAGATGCCATATATTTCCCATACCTCATATTAAGAGTTACAGCACCCAAGCCTTTTTACTTTTATAGTCTCATTGTTTCCTCCCAACAAACACATGAGGCAGCTCTGCAGCAGGTATTTTTAGAATAGTGGTGTATTCTGGTTAAGAGCAGAAGCTTTGGAAAGAAAGCAATGTGAGGATCCAGCTCTATACTTATAAGCTATATGATCTTGGGCAGACTGTTTTCCACATAGCACCCTAGTCACCTAATTTATTGATAGAACATAATAATAGTATCTACCTCAATATAAAGGACCCTTTAATAGCTGCTCATGGTAAATTACTATTATTATCTTCCCTGTTCCTATCTATAAACTGAGACTAACCTCATGGTATTTACAAGTATTAAATGATGTAGCCTGTGTAAATCTTATAACACAATGCCTTGTACAGAGTAATGCTTAATAAATGTTAACTAGTATTCATATTTTCATTTTATCAAAAAAGGAAGTTTAAAATGATCAAATAGTTCTGTCAAAGCCTTTTAGTGAATAATAGCAGACGTGGGATTGAAACCTAGTTCTTTGGACACCAGAGATCATACTATCCACTAAAAATGAACAAATGGGTGTTAAAACTTTCTGAAAAGGAACAAAATAAAATTCAAATGGTAATATTTTTCTTTAGAAGTGGTAGGATATAGACCCTAACTTTCTGTTACTCTGACTGATGGATTGGTTTTTAGTCATATATTTTTCTGTAAAATTCCTTAATTTGAGGTATATTTTCTTTATATGCTAGTCAGGAGACAGCTTGTCCCTGGGAATAGAACACACACTTTAGAACTCTTAGGGAGAGGAGATTTTATATTGCCTTTTTTTTTTTTTTTTTTTATATTGCCTTTTTGTACTAGATGTGTTTCATCCTTTACAAAACAGACCTTATTGCCCTAAATGCCCATGTTTTATTCCATATTGGTATCACAATCTTGACCTTATCCGAGTGGAGAAGATGGTAGGCATACAAACTAGAGTCAGGGGGAGGCTGTAGAGCTCTGAGTCGTGTGCTTTTATGGCTCAAAAAGATGATCTGGGCCAATTAGATTAATTTCCATCCCCCTTCCCTCTGCCATGGAGAATGGCAGAGAAGTGAAGGTCTATGGACAAGAGATGACTCTTGGAAAGTTATGAAAAGTAAAGAGATATGCAGCAAGAGCAGAAGTGGAAATGTATTATAGGCAGAAAGCACAGACTAAGCAAAGAAGACTTGACTGCAAAGGGGAGAGAGATCCTAAAGAACTGCCAGGAAGCTTTTGAGACTGTTGCCTGGTAACCACCTAGCTCAGTTTGGTAGCTGTAGCTGAATCATTCAAGTAACTCTCACTTGCCCAATTTCTTTTTCCACCCCCGTAAGGGTGAACACTTGGAGTGGAATCTAATTCTAAAGCAGCAGCTGATACAGACATCAGTGATGGGAAGTAAATCATCTCAGGGACATCTCTTCTTAAGTCACGGGTAAGTTCTTGCCTCCTTTCCTAGGAACACCCAGACACTCCCTTACCCATGCTTAAGCTGGCCCCGGGATTTGACTGAAACTCACTTTGTAAATGTTTCCATGAATAATACCTAACTTTAGAGGAAGACATCAAATTTAAAACTGAATGAAGATGAGGAGGAAAAGGCCCAGGGGAAGGTGTGGATGAGCATTTTAATTTATTTTTTAAAAATGTAAATACTTGTAAAAGATGGCACTTCTGGAGCTGACTAGCAATGGAGAACGAAATTTGTCAACCTCCCATGTGTTTTCTTGATGGTACTTCTCCTCCCTCAGTGAATAAATTAATAAAATATCAAGAGCTGTTCTAGAGATAATAAGCCCAAGAGAACTTATAGCAGATGTACACTGCAGCAGTGATTGTGTCTATTTGAGGGTAGCTCGGAGAAGCTCCTACTCACCTGTAGAGAAGAGCAGAGATTCTGGTCATGACTCACAAGAGGGTTGGCCTGAAAAAGGAGGAGGGAGACCAGCATAGTCATCTCAGGCTTGAGTGGGCCTTGTGTGCCCTTACAAGCCCAGGGAGTGGGAGAAGTTATCTACCCCATCTGCCTCCATTTGCTTTTCACTTCTCTCCTCCTCTTTCTCTTTCCACCCCCACAAACACATGCACACGTTGGAGAAAAGAGGCTATTTCTGGCTTGCTAGCAAAAACAGAAATCACACCCAGACACAAAAAAGCTAGGAGAGGATACTGCTGGCAGAGCAGACCACATTTTTGTATAGCTGAGGACCCTTCAGTAGGGAGAGACCCATAGGTAACATTTGGTCTTCCCATTTGACTGATTTGTTTTACTTCAATGGTTAAAACTCTTTTGAATTTCTGTCATTAGCACCTCACACGAGAGTTTCAGAAAAAACAACAGAATGATTCTATCAAACAGAATTCCTTTCTACGATCCACTTGAATATTTAATATGTATTTCTTTAACTTCCTAGAATGGCCTTGCGCAGCTAATACCTGGGGGGTCTGGTCATGTTCCATTTTTTTTTTAATTCATGTATTGAATAGGAAATGAGTCACACTTGATTAAGGGGTTGATACTACCTATTCATGCAAATTATGTGTGCAGATGGGGACAGGATGTGGCAGTATACCATAGGGTGGGCAATGTAACTTTCCATTCAACTTGAGTTTTCCCTTTACAGATTATTACTTTGGCATCTCAATCCCTGAGTTATTGGGTCTGCAGTCAGCATTGCAGAGAAATGACATGTCTGTGCAGTTGTGGGGTGTGTGTATGTGTGTGTGTGTGTGTGCACGCGTGCATGCATGTTCATGCCAAATCTCTGGTTCTTCACAAAATGTCAAACTATTATATTTATGTGATACTTATTGCCTCTGTGGAAGAGACTATTTGAATACCAAATCAGATTGCCAGGCACAAATTACGATAATAACAATAATGGTTATTTATTATTTGTTTTGTGCTTGGCAGTGTGCTAGGTGCATCTCCTCATTTAATCTTCCCAGTATTCCATGAGTAGATATTTATAACTTCTACTATAATAATCTCAGGGAGGTTAAATGAGTAAACTCAACCTCAGATCTGCTTATTTCTAAAATTTGTGCTATTTTACAGCTTCCCTGCTCTTATTTTAGAATTGTACTGTGAAACCCACTATCTTTTAAAAACATTCCTATAAAATGTAAGAATATTTTATTTATAGTGTATGACAAAGCCAGAAATTTAAAATGCTTCAGTATCTATACTACTTACTTTAGCACATAATTTTATATTCTCACAATTTGTTCTGTGTTTTCTTTCTTTTTTTTTTTTTTTTGGTTGTCATTTTATGAAGACCAGTCCTTGAGGGCAGATTGTTTTTTTTTTTTTTTTAAAGATTTTATTTATTTATTTGACACAGAGAGAGAGAGATCACAAGTAGGCAGAGAGGCAGGCAGAGAGAGAGGGGGAAGCAGGTTCCCTGCTGAGCAGAGATCCTGATGTGGGGCTCGATCCCAGGACCCTGAGATCATGACCTGGGCTGAAGGCAGAGGCTTTAACCCACTGAGCCACCCAGGCGCTCCCAAGGGCAGATTGTTTTTTTAATCCTTTTTTTTCCCTACATTCTTCTCTGGGTTTAACATAAGATGAGAAATCCAATTACAGCAAGGACAAAGGAACGGACAAGACATTAACGTTTGTGTGCCCAACATAGGGTGACATATTTTCACACGGTTCCTATGGAATCACATTTTATGTGAAGATTAGATTCTAAAGTCAGCACACGTGGTGATTATTTGTTAGTCTTTTCCCAGCATTAAGTTACCTTTCTAACAGAGCCCCTCACTTCTCAGCCATGTAGAATTTGAATGGGATTGGTCTCATCACAGCTCCAGAGTGGGTCCTGACTCAGATTAATCAGTGAATTCCATCTCCTTGGCTATAGTTATTGATTCAGAGATGTCATATAACCCAAGCAAAAACAACCAACATACAATTCCTGGGACTTTAATTTGAACTTTAAGAAAAGCCAAATTCTTTTTTCTGTAGCTGTAGAGACTTTGAGGACCAAGAAGGAAGGATCTTTATATGAAACCAGCCAACTCTGAAAATGCAGAGCTCTGAAATGGTGAGAAAGACCTGTGTCTCAGGAATATTGTTTAAGTCCTGAGTCAGCCCTAATCCAGGACTAGGAACCAATAGATTTTCTTATTGCTTAAGGAGTTTGATTGATTTTTCTGTTCCTTACAACGTGAGTCCACCTAATTTTCCAGAAAAAGTTAAAGAAAACAAACAAATAAAAACCACAAAACATTAATTTCTCATACTAAGACCACTACAACTAGTTTTTGTTGTTCATTATCCTGGAGAAAATTGCTATTTTTTTATTTGTATAGGTGATAAGGTGACTTTCGTTTAAAGGCCATGCTAGGAAATTTGCATATTTCTTACAGTTCTGGAAATGGAAACGTTCGAGATCCAGGTGCCACTGTGATCAGGTTCTGGTAAGGACCCTCTTTTAGGTTTCCTCACATGAGGGAAAGAGCTCAGGTCTCTTTATCCCCTTATGAGGGTTCTAATCTTACTATGGGGCTTCATCCCCTTGACTTCATCTGAACCTAATTACCTCCCCAAAGACCTTGCCTCTATATACAAACACATTGGAGATTAAGACTTTAACATATGAAAAGAAAGAAAAAAGGCTTTAACATATGAATTTAGTGTGGTTGGAGAGGGGTAGGGAGACAGACATTCTAATCATAGAAATTATCTGCACTGTTTCAAATTACTTCTCCCCTTACTGTGCCAAGCATGTATATTTGAAATTGCATATGAAAAATAAATATATCTACAATATGGCTCCATGGAATTATCTAACTTTGTCTTCACAGCATCACTTTAAGGAAAGAGTCAGTATTTCAATATTCTATATATGAGGACATTGAGACTCAAGAAAATTTTAGAGCTTTCTTTCAGCTTTATAAAGATAGTAACTAAAGTCAGGATTTATAACCAAGCCTATCAGACACAAGCTACATGACACAGGAGATCAATAAATTCTTTTTTGATTGCTTAAAAATCTTATTGGGCTTCAGTTTAATGAAAGCTATAAATATGATAGCAAATTGCTACCACTCAGGAATCAATGAGCCTGTTTAATAATGTGATATTTAGAGTGTCTTGGCCTATCTCCTTGACTGAGTTTTTTTCCCAATATAGTTTTAGAACCTTGGCTATCTCTAAATTATAGAGTACATGGGGATCATGTAGCGGCATGTCCCTTAAGTAGTTTTGTTGGCTAAAGCCTGATGATATCTTATGAAGCAAGGAAGTCACAAAATATATGTCAGGAAATAGTTACTGGAATTAGGAAAGAGTATTATAATTACTTACTAAGGGAAAAAAAAGACTAGAAATAGAAGGCACTTCATCATTAACATAAAAAAATCATGGTCTTTTGCTCCATCCAGAAATGATATAGATGATCTGAGTAGAAGAATATATTTGAGACTATGAGACCAAATGTTTTTATCTTCAAGACTGTACATTTTCTTTTGGGTGCGAGAGTATAATAGCGAGAGAAGAGCCAGACTCTGATCCTATCTCTTAGAGACTTGCCCTCAGTACAGTTTCTTTTCACACTTTCCTTATTGGCAGAATGGAAAGAAGGAACTAACATTTATTGAAGGCCTATACTGTACCAGTCTCTTTTAGATGGTGACATTATTTAAATTAACCACTTCAAGATCTCTTTGAGATAGACTTTCATTTTAGAAACAGACAAAAGTTTGGAAATTTTGAGAGTTTTCCAAAATTAATATGACATGTTAGAAAAGTTAAGTCTCCAAATTCACAAATCCAGAGCAGAATCCACTAGACCATATGGGTTTGAAAGTCTCCCAATTATCAGAAGTGGTCCTCACAGAGATGTCTAAAGCTTTTTCCAAATCTAAACCTTGATGACCAGAGAAGTTTTCAATTTGTTTGTTTTTTTATTAGAGATATTAGTTCTCTGTGCTCTCCTTTGCATTTCTTTGCTAAACTGGGACTTGATCCTTTTTATTCCCGGTTTTGCATAAACTCTATAGCATAACTATATGCTATGCTATAGGCAATACGTATTGAAGGAGGAGGGGAAAAGAGAGCATTTTGAGGTTATGTAGTGTCAGGCAGATGTGGGTCTTTTTACTGGGTCTTTTTACTTCTCATTGTGGTATCTTTGAAGGTCACCCAACCACTGTGAACCCTCCTTTTTGTCTGAACTATAAAATGGAGGGAATGACCTTTCATAAGATTGTTAATAAGAATTAAACTGTATATATAAATCACCTTACATAGTTTTATTTCAGTCCTTCATGACCATCCTCATTCTGTGATATAAGAAAGTAGGAATCAAGTAGACATTAGACAAATGCTCTAATTATCCAATATGTTCCAAGAACCATCCCAATGTAGTGTCATTCAGTATTCTGTTGTCCCTTAATGCTTTCAACAGTTTGTTGGCTTCACTTTCTTCTAGTGATTCTCCATCTTGACTATGTATCAGAATATATGATGAAGTTTTAAAAAACCTACATATATGAGCTTACTTCTAATCAAAATACTTTTATTTGAAGACTTTTTAAAAAATACAGCCTTTCATGAAGTATTTTGAGAAGAGAGGCAGAAAGGAGCATGGAAAAAGCTAACTTGTCTGCTCCATTAGCTCATGTTCAAGTAGGACCATCTTTTTTTTTTAATTCATTTAAATGATATATTTGAAGCTGAAAGTGCTGTCACAGGGCAGGCATTTGCCTTTGCATTTCCCACACAAATCTTGATGATGGGACCTTTTAGGGTCAATGTGGCGGAGTTTCACAGTGCAGGAACATCTAGTCTGTTTACAACTTTGACAGGTGATATCCTCTACTTGGTAAGTGTTATAAGACATCTGACAAGTTCTGCAAAACTGCTTGAAGTAAACCTTGTTGGTGCCCTACACACAACACCAGAGGTTGGTGTAGTTTAGTGAGTAGGCTTAGAAGTCAGGGGATAAGCCTAGTAATGTGCACCCTTTATAAGTTTCATGGGAAATTCTGCTGCTCATGGCAGATAGTCAATTACTAGAGTTTGGGCCACATGCTGTAGAATGGCAAAGTAGACCACTCTTGGAGACAGATGGGAAGGTTATATTCCCAAAAAGTGAATATGCTAAGCCCTTCTTAATCCCATAAGCTTTTTTTCTTAAAAAAGTAGTCTTTACAGGCGCCTGGGTGGCCCGGTGGGTTGGGGCCTCTGCCTTTGGCTCGGGTCATGGTCTCAGGGTCCTGGGATCGAGCCCCGAATTGAGCTCTCTGCTCAGCGGGGAGCCTGCTTCCTCCTCTCTCTCTGCCTTCCTCTCTGCCTGCTTGTGATTTCTCTCTCTCTGTCAAATAAATAAATAAAATATTTTAAAAAAAAGTAGTCCTTAAACTATCTGCATCAGTAATACCTGGTATTCTTGTGGTAAGTGGGGCTTGACCACACCTTACCAGATGACAGTCCTTGTTTTGGGGTCTCCAGGAATCTGTATTTAACAAATTTCCCAAGTGATTCTCTGTGTCCTAACATTTAAGAATGATTTCCAGAGATATTTCAGACTAGAGATATATTGAAGACAGATCTGAGAATAAGGCACAGACCTGAAGGTGTTTCCTTTGAGAATTAATTGTGCTGATTTCTTTAAGCATAATGTCTTTTTTTTTAAGATTTTATTTTTTAATTGACAGAGAGATAGAGAGAGCACAAGTAGGCAGAGCAACAGGCAGAGAGAGAGGGAGAAGCAGGCTCTCCACTGAGCAGGGAGCCCGATGTGGGACTCGATCCCAGGACCCTGGGATCATGACCTGAGCCGAAGACAGCCACTTAACCGACTGAGCCACCTAGTTGCCCCTAAGCATAATGTCTTTTGACTTGTGAACTGAATCTATACTTGTTTCTTAAGTTAATTGACTTTATTAAACACTTAGGTTTGACTGACTCTTCTCTTTTCTCATCCTTTCTTAAATCCACTATGGACTTTCAGGTATGCAAGGTCTTGAAGAGAACCAAGCTCACTTTAGACCCACTTCAGAATAAATATTTAAATTTTTACCTTCTCCTTAGAAAATATGACTTACTTAGTATAGGTTCTAGTTAAGGTAGAGGCAAAATAATAGGTGTTCTTTGAGTTCCTCAACTTTGTGTCACTTTGATGAAAGCCTTTGAGTGAATCCAGTAAAGAAGGATGAGATATCACTTGTTTTTAGAAGTCAGAAGGGAAACTACTTGACAAAGCATGTAATTCAATGTCCTATTTTTTGACAGCCTATCTAGGAAAATGTCATACTGCAATGCTGGGGGTTGCCAGTCTCCTACAAAAGAAAGCAAAGTGGTTTTGTTTCTGCTTTTGTTTTTGTTTTTGTAACTAAGGATTTTTAGTGTGCACTCAGATATGAAGACTTGAAATACTTGGTTCTTTTGGTAGAAATGTGGAGCTGTGCTTACTCCCTCTATGTCTACATCAATCAAATGCAGTTTTTGTCAAAGCTGCTTTAATTTTGTTCCTAACTTATCATGACTTCTGCTGAGATTTGGTCATGTGGACAGAGCTTGGAAATAAAATAACAACAGTGGTTCTAGAGGTTTTCTTCTTTATTACTTTTTTAATATGCCCTGATTAAAATGAATTAAGCTTCAGTTAATTTAACAACTCTTGCACGAAAGTCATCAAACCTCTAAAGACAGGAAAACAAAATTCCTTCTACATGCATGTATACAGCTTCTGGTCTTTAGTATTCTGCAGTTTATCAGTTGAGGTTTTTGGCAATTGTTCTGTGAAATGCCTTCCTTCCTTAGTGTTAGGAAGAAGGGATCAAGAAAAAAAACAATTACCTTATAATTTCATTAATTGTTTTAATACAGTTAGTTTTGGCATAGTGTTTAGATTCTATTTTCATCAAAAGGGTAAGAACTAGTAATTCATTTAGGACAGAGTGGCCTATAATTTTCTCTAACGTAGCAAGAGTCAAGAAGCATTTTGAGGGGAACAGCTTTATCTAGATGTTAATCTCCAGTGTTTTTTGTTCTTATCCTTTTGTTTTGCTTGTTTATGTCATAATCATCCCAAGGTTGGAGAACAGGTTCTAAGATTCTCCTAATCCCCAGTCTGATGTCCATCTCATTACATTGCATTGTATGGTCAACCTCTTGCATATTTCTTTACTCTTCGTCTGTTTAGATTTCATAGGTATGAACCATAATTACATCTCCTAAAAATAAATTAATTCTCCAGGGTGGGAAATAATTTTGTTGCCCAAAAGAAATGAACAGACTATGCTATTAAAAGACATAAAGACACTATCTTGTAATTTGGAAGTAAGGATTCACATGGTGTTGGACAACTCAACACTATGATGGATTTTCTGAAAAAAAAAAAAGAGAGAGAGAGAGAGAGAGAGACAGTATTTAAATTCAGGAAATTTTATTTAAGAGGATAAATTCCAGAACATGTATCTGAGGTTCTCCTTCATCAAACTGCTTCCTACTTTTCTAGCTCATTCCTGTCACTCATCATCATACACTAAATATTTCAACAACACTAAACTGTTTAAATTTTCTAGATACACCATGCTGGAAAGAAATAAGAGACAGGTGGTTTACTTGAGACTGGGAGCTGGGATTGTCCTGTAAGAGCTAGGACCATGGTATAGGTTGCCAAGTGGGACCTGAGGCCACACAGATGCTGTTCCTTCAGAGCTGAACCAGAGAAAGCACAGCTGCTGCTGGAAATCACAACATGCAGAGTGCAAGAAATGTAAATATCCTAGCTTTTCACTCTTCCTGCCCTCTGTTCTTCTACCACTGGCTCCCACTGCCCAAACTAATTAGATGTCAACTGGCAAGGGAGCTCAGGAAATACAGTTCCCTGAGATACAAAGCTGAACAGAGGATGTAGGGAATGGATCTTAGAGCAAACATGCATGTGAATTTTGCAACCTGTCTTAAGTTGAGCTTACCCAGAAGTACTCTAAAACAAGGACTTGAATTCAAGTAGTTTATTTAAAGGTGAATCCAGGGGCACCTGGGTGGGTCAGTGGGTTAAAGCCTCTGCCTTCAGCTCAGGTCATGGTCTCAGGGTCCTGGGACCAAGCCCTGCATTGGGCTCTCCGCTCAGTGGGGAGCCTGCTTCCCCCTCTCCCTCTGCCTCCCTCTGTACCTACTTGTGATCTCTCTCTCTCTCTCTGTCAAATAAACAAATAAAATCTTTAAAAATAAATAAATTAAGGTGAATCCAGGATACACAGGAACAGAAGTGGGAAAATGACATATAGACGGTGAGGAAGTTGATATAAGGAGCATTATGAAGCAAGTTGTCATTGTGGGCAGCTGAGGCTCAATCATGTTGAGAACCTCTGAGAAACTGCATGGAAATGAGGAAGCTGGGGTATGTATGTACCAACTCTCTTACTGGTTGAGAACTGCTCCAGGAAGGGGATGGGCCATTATCTTGGTACCATTTCCAGCCTGACCTGATATAGGCTGAACATGTTAGAGAAAGTTGATCAAAGAAAGTCCACAGGCAGAGAATCACAGGTGCTTGCATTAAGAACTTGTCAGCAAGTTAAGGGACAGTAAGTGTCAAGGGGCAATGAGAGCACCTCTACATTCCCAAGACTGAACTAGGTGCTTCTCTTCTATGTATTTTTTGTACTTTCTTCATATGTCTGTCATTGTGTTTATTACATATCTTTTTTTGATTTCAACTTTTGCTCATTAAATCAGAAGCTATTTCTTATTCTTCGTCTAGTCACCCCAATCAGCCACAGAAGTCCTTAATATATGTAAAGTATTAAATTGGTATTTCTTAACCCAGTCAGACCCAACTCTTACCTTTTTAGTCACAAATAATTTGAAATATCTCATTTACTGTCCTGGAATTTAAATAATATAACTTGCCTACACAAATTTTAAAAAACATCAGTATTATGTCCTTAACTCTGATAAAAAGAAAAAAATAAACAAATTTATAAATAAAGTACTATGCATATCTTTATGTAAAGGATACGGCATGATTATATACTAGAAGGCATAGTAAGTGGTTAGATACTTATGAAAAAAATACATTTAACTTTAAAAAAGCAAACATTCATCTAAATATCATTTATTTTTTAAAATCCTTATTAATTATAATACAGGCTAATACATAGACTCAGTGTATATATATATATATATATACAGACTTAGTGAAAATAAAACAATTAAAAATGCAGAATGACACAGAAACATTGTATTGGCAACTTAAATTTATAAGATTATTTTAACTTATGACATGCTTTTCCAAAAGAGTGAACAAATCTTCATAGATTTACTAAAAGTATTTTTTGTCGATTAACATGGCACTTCTGAAAAATTCTATGTAATTAAAACAACAAATATGCATATGTGTATTTATATGCAAAATAGAGTTAGACTCTAGGCTCAGACAGATATTATATAGAGATTATTTATCTACATGAATCTCCCACAGGATATTTGATAGTTACCAGATGTGAGACAATTCTCTAAATGTGCAGGGCAGTCCTGTGTATTGCAGTATGTGTAGCATCCCTGGTCATCCCTTACACCCTAAATTCCAAGAAGACCATTTTGACAACTAAAAAATACTCTTAAATTTCTAACACCCTATTGAAAGTGGGAATTCTTGGAGAACTGCTTTGTTAAATGTTTTTTGAATGCCTCTGCTTCTCAAATACATGGGACCTGAATGTTGGAATAGCTATGGATAGGTGAGCAGAAGGTTGAAATTACCTGGGAATATATAAAGTAGAAATCCACCAATGTATTAAGATCATTTCCTGACTATAAAGATGATTAATGGATGCCTTGGAAATATATGTTTAAACATCTAAATATTTGTTGGGATATTTAAAACTATCCTCTAGGGAAAATATAATAGACTTGGCCTTTTTAGTCCAGCACAATGGCTTGGAATATATAGGAGCCATGCTTATCAGATTTGGAGATAACACAAAGTTGGGAAAGATAGTTAATGTGATGGTTGACACTCGTGGTAAAAAAAAATGAGTTAAAACAAAATAAAATTCCAACTCAAGTTTCAGAATATGATTGCATCAGTACTGAATGAAAGTATAGGCTCACTTATGCACACATTAGCTCATTACTATCTTCATAGGTAGAGTGATACTGGTTTCACCTGTTTCCGTGGAATCTTTAAGTAAATAGATGTTTAGTATTCAAAACAAGCAAGGTTACAACCCCACTATATTTCATTTATTTATGGTAATATATTTAATTCTGAGTGGTGGTCTTTATGAGAAGCATTAACCAACCTGAGAACTTTTAGAAAAGACAGCTAATGAAAAGTCTAAAAATTCCTTCATTCGAAGAATGATGGACAAAAACTGGGGCTGTTCAGAGTAGAGAAGAAAATATTTAGGGAAGACATAGTTTACATATGAGTGAATTAAGACTCAGAGAGATTAAGTAATTTGTCCAAGGTAACAAAATTAGTACTGTTTGTCAGTTAATTTTTTAAACATGCATTGCCAAATGATGGACTATGCATCATTTACAGTGTTCATAATAAGCACATGTATTGACTATGGCAATACAAACCTCCATATAAACTACCTCCAAATTCTAGTAGCTTGTTAATTTGATGACTTAAAATTAGTGTATTTCCATACATCTAACTGTCCAATTTTTGGTCCTCTTAGGTCATGTGCTTTCTTCCATGTGGTGACTCTAGAACTCAGGCTTTCTCCTTCTTACAGTTCCTCTATCCCTTAGGGCCTTAGCATCTTCCACATTTATCCAGCTAACAAGGAAAAGAGAGTCTGTATAGTATAGTACATGCTATATATGTGTATGGTAGCACAGCTGCTTCTTAAAAATTGCTTGGGAGGGGTGCCTTGGTGGCTCAGTGGGTTGGGGCCTCTGCCTTCAGCTCAGGTCATGATCTCAGGGTCCTGGGATGGAGTCCCACATCAGGCTCTCTGCTCGGCGAGGAGCCTGCTTCCCCCTCTCTCTCTACTTGTGATCTCTTTCTTTCTCTGTCAAATAAATAAATAAAAAATCTTTAAAAAAATTGCTTGGTGAAATGACATAAACATATTCCATTTGCCAGGAGAACTCATAACCGAACTTGGAAGCAAGGGAGATGGTGGGAGAGGGGGAACAAGGAGTCAGGAGGAAGCTGAAACATATAGGCCTCAATCGGGCATTGTCTCCTACAGATTCCTGGCTATGAAAAAGAGATAATGAATTTTGTTGATAGGTGACTAACCTTTTCAGCCACAACGAGCAAGATGAATTTTCTTTCCCTAATTTTATAGTTGAGGACACCAAATCTCATAGATTCAAGAAACTTTCTCAAGATCTTGCAGCTTTTAAATGATTGCTGAATTTTTGTCTTATTTTAAAATCCAGTTATGTTCTTATACCATACTAAACTATCTCTAGTAAGAGATGATCCTTCCTATTACTGCACATTGCTCTCTTCCTCAAATGAATTTAATCTTCAAATTTCTACTGGCTTTTTTTGATCAGCCAGTGAAATCCTAGCTGGTTCTAGCTTTCTTAAATCAAGAGTTACATCTCCTTTCTAGAAAAATTATTTTTTTCTTAGTTCCACTGAGGCGTGCCACCAATCACCTTTTTCCTGGGAGTGGTCAAAATGCCCACATCCACAACACACACATATCCACTCATACACACACAGAGAAGCCCCTTCTGTGACCTTTTCTAAGTTATATATTTTTTTCCTTAGGGGGATTAAACTACTTCTGCTCTACTCTCTGATATTTAAATAAATCTGCATAAGATACTGAAGTCACTTATCTTCTAGGCTTTGCTCAATCTCCTTAGCAACCTCCCTAGCAACAGACTTCTTTAAAAAGGAATCTCAAAAATGTTGCACAGGACCATATTCTTTACAATTATACTGAAAATCAGAAAAAAAGTGAAACATAAACTCTCATGGCAACTTACACTGACTTCCCTCCTGTGGGTTCATTCAGTAACTCTCAGACCTGTGGGAGCTTCTGTTCCTGCCCATACTGTCCATTCTCCACATTGCAGTCACAGTCATCTTCAAACACAAACCAGTATGTATCATTTTCCTACTAAAATCCTTCTTTTTTTAAAAATTTTATTTATTTAACAGAGAGAGAGAGAGATCACAAGTAGGCAGAGAGGCAGGCAGAGAGAGAGGGGGAAGCTCCGTGCTGAGCAGAGAGCCCCACCAGGACTGGATCCCAGGACCCTGAGATCATGACCTGAGAGGAAGGTGGAGGCTTTAACCCACTGAGCCACCCAGGCGCCCCTAAAATCCTTCTTTTTTTTTTTTTAAGATTTTTTTATTTTTATTTATTAGAGAGGGAGAGAGACTGACCATGAGAGGGGAGAAGCAGACTTCCCACAGAGCCGGGAGTCGGATATGGGACTCGATCCCGGGACTCTGGGATCATGACCTGAGCCGAAGGCAGTCGCCCAACCAACTGAGCCACCCAGGCGCCCTAATGGCTTCTATTCTCATTCTGATCCAGTGCAACCTGGGCCTTTGTTCTGGACCTACAAAGCTTTACAAAGGTCCCCCATCTCCCTCCAGGATTTTGCTCTTTCATGCTCCTCTTTGCTCTAACTGTCCTGTCTTTTTGTTACTCCATCTGCCAAACTCATTTCTCCTTCTAGACTTTTCCATTTGCTATTGTTTCTGACTGGTTTCTGCTATTGTTTCCATTTGCTATCTGTTTCTGACTGGACTCTCACAGGTTTTTACATGATTCATACCTTTTTGTACTCACTGACTACCGTAATTAATCTGCATTACTTTTTAATAGAATCTGACACTATCTGAAAATGCAATATTTATTTATGCACTTAATATATATGTGATTTCCATGAGAGGGAAGACTTTGTCTTTTCCCTACTTTATTCCCCTCACGTTAGCATAGGATTGGCAATGAGTAATCAATCACTCTGTGTGGAATAAATTAATTAACTAATGATCAATGTTGGTTCAGTGCCTCCTGTGTATCAAGCTTTCTTGAATAATTTGTTTATTTGTTGTTTGAGAGTGTTGTCAAAATGACACATTTACAGAGAACAAGGCCCAGTACCTTGTCCATCCTAGAAGTAAATGCTTATATATTAGGGACATTCCATTCCAGATTTAGGTTAAGAGCAGAATTGGGATTCTGTCAGGCAGCCAAAGCTGACCATAATTAGTCTGCAGAAGTGAGAAAGGCACTGTCTATGTCGTTTTGCTCCCTGTATTCATCTAGACTTCGAGATCATGCATAAAACATGTTTGCTTTAACTTTGGGCAAAGTTCAGCGTACTGTAGTTTGAGGGAAATTCATCTTTCAGACAGGTGGTTTCCAAGATTATAAAATTGAGCACAGGTGACAAAAGGGATTTGCTTAAGAGAGAGGAAGGATTCTTCAGTATTTATTACACTTACTCCTTTTTTTCTTTCTCAGAAATGATGCTTGATAGAGAACATTGGCTAAGTGGGTGCTTTATGGATGATGCAGAGGAAATAAACGTGGTGTATAAGTTAATCAAAAATTTCTCCCACATTGACTTTCTCCCTTAGCTGTTTAATTAGCTATTCAAGAGCAGCACTCCTGTACATGACTAAAAATAGGCCAAAGCTTGGTCAGGAGAAAAGTACGGCAGCCTGTTTTCTCTTTATTTTGATAGTGGTTCAGATCTGCACATTAGTTAGTTTCATGAGACAGATTTTTATATTTTTTTCTTTTAGAATTATGTGTCTATAGTAGAAAATACATTTTAGAAGCATAATATTACATTACTGTTGCATAGAATTTTGTAATTTGCAAAACACTTTAAAATCAATAATCCAACTTTTCTTCTTTGGATAGGTGTTATTTAACGTTAAAAACCTTCTGTGGTGGCCTCTTGTCCCCATTTCTACATAAACTGGCAGCCCCTCCCACCTTGGTGTTATTGGAAGTCCCAAGGCGATATTTGACTTTATCTCACAATATTGTGTCAGTTATTGCTGGATGTCCATTGTTTTCTTTCTTATCTGTGTACTGGATTATTTTGTCAATGTTTTCTGTTCTCCAAATTACTTTGAAAATGTCTGCTAGTGCTTCTGTTTACCACGAAAATGCTGATATCCTTGCTGACACTCGTGGTGCTAGAAGAGGGGTGCTGTGAGGAAATGAAAAGAACGTTTTGTGTTAACCTATTTTATGCTACATCTTCCTCCCTTCCGCTTCCGCCTACTGGGACTCTCATGCCAAGTACATAGATTCTTTGAGCAGGCCTACCATTCACTGACAAGGAATGCTTAGATTAATGCCAGGACTGGGCTCAATTTAGGTTCAAATGGGAGTCTGCTATGCATTACTTCATTAGGTTTCCATGACAATTCTATGAGGTAGTCAGTATAAGGTAGTACTGGTCCCATTTTATATATAAGAAACTGAAGTACAACAAAGTTGATTCATTTTTTAAATTAAAAAAAGTAGTTATAATTATCAGATTAAATTAGGCAATCAGATGCCTTTCTGTTTATTTTAACCCAGATCTTTTTTGGGATTTCTATGTCTAAGATCAAAGTCTCCTTTTGTTAGCTCCTCATGCAAAGAATTTTTTTTCTTTATTGAGGTATAATTGATAACGAGGATATTCTAATTGCTTGTAAATGAAAAAAAGCTACCCAGGAAGGGATGAATTTCATGTGAATGGAGGTTTGGAACCAGAGACTGGCAGGTACATGGGGGCAATGAAATACCAGTTGGAGGTTATGAGCCAGATAATCTCTAAAATCCTTTCCCAATCCTTTTGTGGTCAGTAATCACCCAGCTAAACTCCAAACCAAACAAACAACAATGTGATACTGCTAAAGGAAAGGGAGGGATCTGGGCTTGTATTAAAAGAAGGAGGAAAGCAAAGCAGTTGATAAAATCTGAGAGAAAAGCAGAGGAAAGCCTGAGGGAGAGTCTCAGTTTAGATAAGAGCAGGGTCTCCTGAAGCATTTTGTGGATGACTAACTCTCTTCTAGTTCATAGGCAGAAATGTGCTGACCTCACCTGAGGTTTTTCATGGGGAAAGAGACTGCTAGTGGGCGGGAGTTGAGTGGCAGCAAAGTGCTGAACTCAGAAGCAGTTGGGGCCCATAGAGGCATCTCAGAACATCTCCTATTTGGTTTTGGCTCCCTGTCCAAGTCTAACAGCAGCACTTCCTTAAGTGATAGGGCTAATAGTGGTAGGACAGAACTCTCTGGTGCAAAAGAGCCAATCAGGGAAACACAGTCTTCGCAGGAAAGAAGAAAGAATAATGACAATTGTGAGACATCCAGAAATCTCCTCTTCTGTTTCTTTGTTTTAAGTAAACAGGGCTCAAAAAGTTCTGGGACAGAGAATTGTGAACTGACCAGGACACAGCCCGGTGGCCTGGGAGAATTGTTACTCTGTTATTCTCTCTATATCTAATTGACCTATATCCACACTTTACTGTTCATTCAACTTACTAAAGGTTTTCCAGCATCTGGATTTTCTGTTCACTTGTTTTCCCTGGGATGCTGGAGCTCATTGCCTTGTATATGAGTTGGTGAGGAAGAGGGATATTTTCCTTGATCATATATCATCTTACTCCTGAAATGACCTGTGTTTCTTAGCTTTGAACCTTGGACTGTAAATGCTTTTATTGCTAAATTCTTGAACCATTATCACATGATGCTCTGTCAACCCATACAGGTGGCTTTGCATCATTTATTTCATCCTTGGAAGCTGAGCATGCTAATGCAAAACACCCTTATGAATGATGTGATATTTATTTTTTAATGGTATATATATATATATATTTTTTTTTTACATAAGAAAAGTAAGTTCAGGCAGCTTTAATAATCTTGTTAAAGCTCACATCAGAAAAGGAAAGCAGTTTTTCTTTCTAGATGGGTAAATTTAAAGAAGTTAAATGTTTTTCTCTTCATAACAACAAAAAGAACAGAGTTGGGAATATAACTACAACCTTGATTCCCAGTTCCCTGTTCTCATCAATAAAACACAGTCAACACCCTGCTCTCTTGCTCTGATTGCTGTATTTACATGCCCCAATTCTCCCATTAAATCTAAATTGTATTTAAATCTAAATTGTATTTAGCATCTCTAACAGAAAGCTTTAATTTTTAAATTATTTCTAAGAACTCTGAAGAGAGGTTATTAGAATTCTGTCTTGAGAGCACAGGTGAAAAGGTAGTGCAGAGGTTAAAGGACTAAATACAGTTTACCCAAAGATTGCTATTGCCAGTGTAGATAAAAATTCATAGGATATAATTCCCTCTGCCTTTGTGTATGGAAATTTTCATAGCAAAGTATTTAGAATGACACTAAAAAATGACAAAGTGAAAAGAAAAACAAAATATCCATTTGCCTACTCTTTAACTTAATGCCTTGAATAGTTAATTATCTTTACCTAATTCCTATGTTTTTCAGACCCTATGTAGCCCCTGACAATAGTTTCACATGCAAATAATGACTAATGTGTCAAAAGCTTTAGAAAGAGTAATACAGATTTGAGCTTACATATTGTCTTGGTATATATATGCTAACTATTGCCATTAATATACTCAATTCCTGAGTGCATGTGAGACCACTAGTGCAAGTGGAAGATACTGTATAGGACTAAAAAGAAAACATGAACATGTGAAATTCCCCAGTAACTCAGAATATTAGCATGTGGCTAGGAAAATGAAACTAGCACCAATACATTCAGAAATTTCTATACCAAAGACAAGAATGAGTAAGGAATAAGGTAAAGCCCAGAATTTAATACAAAAAGATAAATAAGACTATCGATTTCACTAAGACTTGGTAAATGGAACTCTCAGTTAGAATAGAGCAATTAAGGAGTAGAATTTCTACAAAATATAGAAGACGAGGAAAATCTTTTGCATGAGTATATATCCTATGTAAGAAGATACAATATTTTCGGAAATTTAAGCAGGCGAATGACACAATTAATTTACATATTCTTAGAACCTCATGGCATGTGATTAGAAAGTGGAAAACAGGTGTCAGAAACCAATTTGGAAGTTTTCCAGTAAGAGATAATACATGTCTAAACTAATTCAGTGACATGGTCAAAGGAAAGATCATATTTGAGAAATAATGAGGTGGAAGAATTAATTAGAAATGTGAAACATCTAGGAGTCTTCTCTAGAACAATAGGTGGATGGTGGCTTCATTTATCAGGATGGAGAATATGTGAATATGTTGAGAATACAATGCGATTTAGAAATTTTGCTTTGACATGGTTGAAGGACATTTAATTTAAGTTGGCCAGCAGTTGATAGGAAAATTCTGCCTGGACCTCAGTCAGTAGGTCTGGGGAGAGATACTCTTAATCCTGAAGTTTTTGAGATATGAGATAACCTATAGCGACTATTCCAAATAGGAAGAGATGATGGATAGATTGGACCTTGGAAATTCCACATGTAATAAATTAATCATATCCTTGTGATTAGTATTCAAAGAACTAAATATAGCACAAAAAGTGAGCATATGTAAAACACTTTGGAATACAGAGAGGGAAATACTTTTTATGTCCTCTATTTTGGCAAATTAGGAAGGTTTTCCTTAATCTTGGAGAATGTCTCCTGAAAGAGGAACTAGACTTAACCTATATGGCTTCAAAAGCATAATTCAGAACAATGAAATAATAAATAACTTTTTAATAGACTGAACTGTGACAAAATAGTTTTGTTAGGCAGAAACAAATTTCCAGACACTTAAACTGTGTCTGACATATAGGGAGCACACAGCAAACATTTGTTAAATGAATAAGAATGATCACTTTGCTGAGAGTCGTAAATGATGATGAAATACTGAATGAAGAGCTCTTTAAAATGCCCTCTGAAATTGATGTTGTCCAGTGTTATGACTGTAAGATTTTACGTTGAGTAGTTCTTTGGTCCATTTTTTTTCGAAAACTTTAAACACAAGGGCTTATCTGAATATAAGATTTCCCTGTAGATATAGCTTCATGAAATTAATTTATCACCCTTTCTACAAAAATAGTACATGTAAATGTGTTTGAGCCTCCTTTGTCAAATATAATGTGCAAATCTAATTAGACATTTACATAAACTTACCACTTTGCCAGTATGTTTACTTTGAACATGATTGGTTTCCTAAATGTTTTTAGAGCAATTTTAGGTTTACAATAAAATTTAGAGGAAAGTTCAGAGCTTTCTCATGCATACTCTCCCTCCCACCACATGCATAGCCTTCCCTATTGCTAGCATCACTTACCAGAACAGTACATTTACTGTAGGATGTCACGTTACAATCATCCAGAATCCGTAGTTTACCTTAGGGTTTACTCATGGTATTGTACATTCTATGGTTTTGGTCAAATGTATAGTGACATATATTCATCATTATATTATCATTGAAAGTATTTTCACTCCCTGAAAATCCTCTGTGCCCTGATTATTCATCCTTCCCTGACTCCTTACCTGTGGCAACCACTGATCTTTTTATTGTCACTATACCTTTACATTTTCCAGAATGTAATATAGTTGGAATTGTACAGTAGATAGCCTTCTCACATTGGTTGTGTGGTAATTCTATGTTTAATTTTTTAAATTTTTGATTCAATATTTATTTTTTAATAGTTTTATTTTTTCATACTGTTTTTCACAGTGGCTGTATCAATTTGCATTCCTCCCAGTAGTGCACAAAGTTTTCTTTTTCTCCACATTCTTGACAATACTTGTTACTTCTTGTGTTTTTGATTTTAGTTAATCTGACAGGTATAAGGTGATATCTCATTGTAGTTTTGATTTGCATTTCCCTGATAATTAATGGTATTGAACAGCTTTTCATGTGTCTGTTGGCCATCTGTATGTCTTCTTTGGACAAATGTCTATTCAGGTCCTCTGCTCATTTTTAATCAGATTATTTGTTTTTTGGTGTGGGGTTGTCTAAGTTCTTTATATATTTTGCATATTAACATCTTATCAAAAATATCATTTGCAAATATCTTTTTTGACATGATACTATATATAGAAAACCCTAAAAATTCCAGCCAAAGATTCCACCAAAAGACTACTAGATCTGATAAATTAATTAAGTAAAGTCTCAAGATACAAAATTAATTTACAGAAATCTATTGCATTTCAATACACTAATAATAAAGTAGAAGAAAGAAAAATTGAGAAAAGAACCTCATTTACAATTGCCCAAAAATAATAAAATACCTAGGAATAAACTTAACCAAGGAGGTAAAAGACCTGCACTCTGATAACTATAAAATATTGATGGAAGAAATTGAAGATGACACAAACAAATGGAAAGATATTCCATGCTCATGGAATGGAAGAACCAATATTGTTAAAATGTCCTTACTACCCAAAGCAATCTACATATTTGATGCAATCCCTATCAAAATACCATTATTTTTTCATAGAACTAGAACAAATAATCCTAAAATTTGTATGAAAAGTGTAGTAATCAAAACAGTATGGTACTGGCACAAAAATACACAGATCACTAGAACAAAATAAAGAGCCCCAAAATAAACTCATCTTATATGGTCAATTAATGTATAACAGAGGAGACATGAATGGAGAAAAGACAATGGAGAAATACAATGGAGATATACAATGGAGAAATACAATGGATATACAATGGAGAAAAGACAATCTGCAAACGGTGGTGCTGAGAAAACTGGACAGCTGAAAGCAAAAGAATGAAACTTGTCCATTTTCTTACACCATAGACAAAAATAAACTCAAAATGGATTAAAGACGTCAATGTAAGACCTGAAACTATAAAACTCCTAGAAGAAAAGATAGATTGTAATCTATTTGACATCAACCATAGAAACTTTTTTTGGATACATCTCCTCAGTAAGTGAAACAAAAGCAAAATTAAATGATTGACAATACACAAAAATAAAAAGCTTTTGCACAGCGAAGGAAACCATCAACAAATCAAAAAGGCAAACTACTGAATGGGAGAAGATGTTTACAAATCATGGTTTTTTTTCGTTCTTAAGTTTGCAATACTACTATAACGCTTCTGAATTAGAATGATGTTTATCATTCTCAAAAGATATGTTTCCTCTGTGTTTTGTGAAACCAAGTATTAACATGTAAAACATATTCTTTTAATTGCTGTACAGAAACCATGTTTATTTTTAATATGCAGTACCACCTTATGTTTCCTGGATAGAATGTATGAAAAATGTCAACAAGAATAGCAGCTGAGGGTTTGACACTAAACATGTGCTATTATCATTTTAGGGACAAGTCTAAATTAAAAATTCTAGTTAAATAAAGGTCAGCTTTCCTAAGCAAATTAGTTAGTAAAGAAGCACCAGTTTCTTCCATAGTATTGCTACTGTGGCCAACAATAGTAAGATATATTTGCTTTGATTTGACATATATTTAATACATACATATTAAACATTTCTTATATACTATGTATATGGAAGAAGAAAATTATAAAGTTAGGGTATCCCAAAGCATTAGCTGCAAGTTAGAGATGGTTTTAGGTAGTATGTTGAAATGGTATTAAGTGACAATCCATCATACAATGAGCAAGTTCTTTTCCCTTCTCTTTCTCATGTCTTCTGGTTATTATCAGAGACAATGTTTCAGTTTGGTTCCCTTCTATCTTCACTTCCTCTGTAGTACTGACAAATCTCTTACTTTCTCTCTCTCTCTCTCTCTCTCTCTATATATATATACTTTTATATATGGTATACATGTATATGTGTGTATACTTTTTTAATGAATGGAAGCACCATCAATCTAGAGCTTGAGGCAGACAACAATATCACTACAATTTAATAATATGATTTTTATTTTTGTCATTTTTATTTTGGACTTTCTAATTCAAGTAAAAGATATATTTTTCTTTAAGATATATTGGTTAAAGCAAAAAAGCAAAAACTCTAAGTTAAAGGAACATTACCAATACAGGTGATACACCAATGTGGTAAAATTTGTGGATTGTCATACAAATGGGTATGTAAAATTAGCAAGTATTGGACATTTTGTATTCTTTACCCTGGAAGATAACCATTTGGGTTATTTTGCGTGAGACAGATTTTCTGAATATTCCTTTCATTGTAACTCTATTTAAGTGCTGTTATACACTACTAGTTATATAGGGACAGCGATTATCACTATCCTGGAAGCTTGCCTTATTTTAAGGTTTATATGAAAAGACAAAATTAGGAGGGAAAAAATTGAGAACGTGGCTTTTACTCTACTGCATTTTTTAAAATCAAATGTGAGCTGAATATGCCCCACGGCCTTGTTCTATGATGCACTACACTATGGTTGTGCATCTTAAAACTGAGTTTTGCTCCTTTTTTTTTGAAAGATTTTTATTTATTTGACACAGAGAGAGAGATCATAAGTAGGCAGAGAGGCAGGCAGAGAGAGAGAGAGAGGAGGAAGCAGGCTCCCTGCTGAGTAGAGAGCCTGATGTGGGGCTCGATCCCAGGACCCTGAGATCATGACCTGAGCAAAAGGCAGAGGCTTTAATGTACTGAGCCACCCGGCACCTCTTTCTCCTTTTTTGATTAAAAATCACTAAGTTACTTTGGGTACTTTCAGAGGATAGGTAAGGCAACTTTGGATGATATAAGTTACATGTACACGTATATATTATTCCAGGTTATGAATGTACTTCTGAATCAGAAACTTGCAAAACAAAAACATAAACCCAAGCACTTAACAAATCAGGCCTCCATAAATGCTTAACTGATTGGGTTTTTTTTTTCTTTTTTTTTTTTTTGCTCTCCATAATATAAGAGAACAATGGCTTTTTGTTTTTATCATGAAGAGAATGAATGACCTGCTGTGCAAATACAAGGCATTATTATAATTATGTATTACCAGCTTTCCTTTTGTGATGTTGATCATTGTTCTTTCCCCTGCTCCTTAGACCATAATTTCTCATCTTTATTCTCCTACATCTATGCGTCCTATCTCCTGATGGATGCAGGAGCTTGACAAACTGCCGCGAGGGCACTGGTATTTGGCAGGGAGCCCTGTCCCACCCTCTCTTTGCTCCATCTACCTCTTAAGGACCCTGTCCTGGATTTACTGTTGAAGGCTTGGCCTTGTCAACATTAGCTGTTCTATTCTCATTAAGTAAGGGAAGTGAAAGTTTGAAAAGAAGAGTCAAGATCTCAGAGGTAAATGGAAAACACTTCTCCCTTGCCCTGAATGCTGGTGGCATATGGATGAAACTTAGGAGTAGGTGTAATTTAGAAATATCTCATTCAAATTTCATGATCCCACTCAAATATTATGTTTTCTTTGAAGCCTTTTGTGATTCTCCTGGGCAGATGAATAGGTCCCTAGAACTTGGGTTTTCATTACACTTTGGTTAAACCTCTATTGTGGCACATACTACATTGTACCAATTTTTTGTTTTGGCTTTTGTAAATGATTTTTTGCAATTGATCTCCTGGAGAGAAGAAATCTATTTTATTTATTTCTATCACCTCAGCACCCTACTTAGTGTCTGCTACATAATAAGCACTCACATAGTGGGGAGGAATAAAAGTTTGGGAAGAAAGGAAGAATAGATGAAAGAGAGAGAGAATGGGGAGGGGGAGGAGTGAATTTTCTTTATCCTTTCAGTGGATGATTTTGTTTTTATTCTCCCTGAGTACAGATTTGTAATTTAAACCTGGATTTTAGCCTAAGAATATGTAACAAGGATGTATCACTTTTCTAGGTGGCAAGATAACTATAACTGTTGGTCAAAAGATGTAATATGCTCCTGCATTAGAATCCATTTTGACTATAGGTTTTCCTTTGGTTTTAAAAATAATTTTTGTTCTTAAATAAGTGCTATGCCTGTGATATGCTAAATGTATATAAATGGTAATCTCTAAATGTTTTAATCAGTTTTTCTTCATCTATGGGATTATTTTTGTTTTCTAGCTCCAAATGCCAAAGGGGAGAAAAAAAAACTGATGCATTTTGAAAAAATCTAGACGATTTTGCCTTTTGATTTGAAATCTGGGCACTCATTCTTATACTGCAGTTGGAATCAAGCAAATCATTAAGCAGCTCTAAGAGGAAATCCTATGTGAATTTAAATAGTTTGTATTTTTATTTCACTTTTCCCAATTTTAAGCCACGGTACCACACATAAAAAGGCATTTCCAGGTCAAGTATTTCCCTACCAAATTTCTTGCTAGAGTTTCTACTGAGACAAAAACTTAGCATTTGACCTCTCTCCTCAGGTGGGTGGTTTTTAAACTGAATGTGATTATGAAACAAAAAAGAAGGAAGAAAAAGAGAGGCAGGGAGAGAGGCAGAGAGGAAGAAAATATGTTTTATAGCATAAACAGGAATGTTTTAGAGACAAGACTACAATACTGGAAGAAAAATAATCAAAGTGGAGAAACCTTATACAAACATGTAAATCTAAGCTGACTATTTGTTTTTCTGCTATGCTCTAAGAACCTTTAAGGAATGGCCCTATTCATTTTTTCTTATTGTACAACATTCACCATTTTCTATATCTATTGCATTTGATGTGTAAAAGTTGCTTATTTTCCTCTTAAGATTTTAGAACAGTCTCTTTAAAACTGCTTTATCAAAACCAAATGATGGTCTTCATAAGAGAGCTTGTCTTGTACAAACACTGATCTTTCATTGGGGTCAGGAACCTTGTATTTTTCATCTTTTTATTTAGGAATTAGTAAGGTAGTAGACACATAATAAAGTATCCAGTGAAAACTGTATAAATGACTGAACGTTGTATGAACAACAAAGATCAAATTTAAAATAAAACAGCAGTGTATTTAATTTAGTTGAAAATCATAAACCCAAAAAAATCATAAATGTTTACTGTGTGCTGCCATGATTTACACACTGAATCCAATACTACAAATTTTCTGAAATTAGTCACTTTCTGGTCTTCAAAGAACATTTTTAATATCAGCCACATATTCTATAATGGTGTTTTTAAGTAATCAACATCAATTTTGCTTAATTGATATTATCGTAATATTATGTATGAATTAATAAGAATGCTGCGATTAACCTCAAACTGCCTTCTGACTTTGCCTAGTTTTCAGAAACTCATAGAGGAAAAAAATCTTCATATGTAAAAATTTCTTGTAAAACTTTAAATTAATTAATTTATTTATTAACATATAATGTATTATTTGCCCCAGGATACATGTTTGTGAATCATCAGGCTTACACATTTCACAGCATTTACCATAGCACACACACTCCCCAGTGTCCATAACCCTACCCCCCCCACCTCCCAGCCACCCTTGGTTTGTTTTGTGAGTTTAGGCGTCTCTTGTGGTTTGTCTCCTTCCCCATCCCATCTTGTTTCATTTCTCTCCCCTACCCCACCATGACTCCCTGCCCTGCCTCTCAAATTATTCAAATCAGAGAGATCATGTGATAATTGTCTTTCTCTGACTGACTTATTTCGCTTAGCATAATACCCTCTAGTTCCATCCACGTCATTGTAAATGGCAAGATTTCATTTCTCTTGATGGCTGCATAGTATTCCATTGTATATGTATACCACATCTTCTTTATCCATTCATCTGTTGATGGACATCTAGGTTCTTTCCATAGTTTGGCTATTGTGGACATTGCTGCTGTTGTTTTTAAAAACTTATTTATTTATTTTGAAAAGGGGAAGGTAATGAGAGACAGACAGAATCCTCAGGCAGACTCCCCACTGAGCCTGGAGACCTATGCTTGGCTCATCCCAGGATCCTGAAATCATAACCTTGTAGTTTAAGAGACTGAGCCACCCAGGTGCCCATATGTAAAACTTTGTATCCGGACAATATAACATTCTTTCACTGATACTAGCAGAGGCTTTATAATTTTAGTTATATATGGAGCTTGAAATAATTTCATTTTAGTTTGAAAATGGTTAATTTTTTAGGCTCTGACTATTGAGGAACCAGATGTCAAGGTGGCTAATTAGGACACTGAGACAAATTGAAAGTAACATTCAGGACTTTATTCACTTGCTGTGACAGAGCAAGCAAGAGTCAAAAAGTAGCAATGGCTCTTTAGTATTCCATTTCTTTCCATGAATCAGCACCAAACAAGAGTCAGATGGATTAAGACAGACAAATCATCTTACTGTCAAGGAGCCCCGAACAGAAGATCTGACTTTTTATAGGCCTCTGTGTGTACACATGTGTCTGTGAGGGATAGGAGTAGAAATGCATTGAGTAAAAGTGAAGAGAAATACCTTAGCCAATGCCCTCAGTAAGGAGGCTTTTGAATGAAAGTGCCTAGGAGAGGAATGCATATATGAATATGAGTATGTCTGGCTGTCCCAAGGATAGGGGGATTGAGTCCTTGGCTGCCGTTCCTTCCAGAAAACTGCAGTGCACTGGCTGGGCACCACCTCTGCTGGGGGGAGGGCAGATTTCCTCAATGAGACTTGAGAGGCAAAGCTTTGTTATCACACATAGGACTTTGTCCCAGAGCCAGATGCCTCACTGACTCACTGCCTTCCCTTAGCTCTTCAGTACTGGGAATTATGCTGTGCATCTGCGTTCGCTTTCTTCTGTGAGTGTCTTTCTGCTTAGAACTCTACAGCATCTGGCTCAAAAGTATTATTCCTTTCAATGAACTTACTATCTCTTAGACACTTGACCTCATGATCAGTTACCCTCTGCCTTTGTTAATTTTCATTTCCACTTCTAATCAGTTATATGCCAGAAATAAAATAATAAAGTATTATCCCTGAGTTTACTCAGTACTGTTTAAAATCAAAATATCCTCACTTATCTTTTCTTGCCTTGCTTCCTCTCATGAATAAGATATTGATACTAATATTTTAGAATATTATTCTCTTAAATTATTAAATAGTCCCCTTATGGCTAACTGGTGCTCTTCTTTTGCCAACTCAGTTACCTGAATTCTATTACTTCAATTGCTGACATCCTCTCTTGCTCTGACCCACCCCTTTTCTGGCATTCCAGTCAAGTCCTACATTATCCTCACATTTAACTTTCTGTCTTTTGCTCCTGCTTCTGGGCTACAGTGTTTGCTGGAACCATCAAGCTTGGCTTACTATAAGTTTGTGCTGTCCAACCATAACTTGGATGTGGATATTTGCTTGGCAACCCTCTTGTTCATTCCTCATTGGATTTCTGGCTTCAGTAGGAGACCCAGGCTTTAGCCTTCCATTACTTATCTTTTCCCACTTCTCCTTACAGCTGGCAATGTTCTCTATTTCCTTAATGAAGTGTGAGCTCTCCAACTACTTTCTTAGTATCCTTGTATATCTTTATAATTCCGTGTAAGAGAAAAAATGATGTTTTTTTTTCTTTAAATGTAACACGACAGTGTTTGTGATAATGTACTATAGCATAACAGTAAAAAGCATGAGCTTTTTAGAGGAAAAAAATAGGAATTCAGTTACTGTATTCATGTCTAGATTAAGATCTAATATGATGGAGTAACAGGATCTATATTTACACTCAAATCTGAAACAGTCCAGAAAAGAGGAAAAAAGAGAGAGACAAATATATGGTACAATTGTTTTTGAGACACTGGCATTAGCTTACAAAAGATGACCTATGAAAAACAAGAAAAAAATATGAAAAGCCCTACAATTTTCTGAGCTAAGTGCCTTGAGAGAGATTCCAGGCTATAGCTCAGGGAGGAGGAATTCAGATAAAAACCAGCTAACTCTCAGAGTTGAGAAAATTAGTAAGAAGTTCAAAAAAACTGATACGGCTTGACAGAATACAAGAAAGCTGCATGAAGAAAAAAAAAAACACCCTAGGGATTTACAGAAAACTCTTGCCAGGTACTCAGCTGTGTAGTGATCAGTGCACAGCTATAAATAAGCAACTTGAGGCTGGAACAAATAGTGAATACTGCCTCTCTACTCATACAGGCTGAAAATAGTGCTTTCTCCCACTAGCCTAAATAGAAAATTCATTTATAGAGCATTGCAGAGAAGAATCACAAAGATCTTTCTTTCGTAGTGGGGGTATAATTAGCTCTAGTTTGGGCACTGTTAAGGACTCACCTACAGAATATAAAAGTAAAACCAAAAGGAAATTATATCTTATAATAAAACTCAAGGTTATTTATAGAGGTATCAAGATATCCTGCATCCAAAAAGGTAAAATTCATGATGTATGGCACCATATTGAATTCTATCCGGTATGTAAGAAAGCATGGGAACATGCCCCACAGTGAGAATAATCAGTAAATTAAAATGGAGCCAGAATAGACACAGATGTTAGAATTAGTAGACAATGACATTAAAATAATTATTATATTCTATATATTCCAAAATTTGGTAGAAACATGGAAGATATAAAAAAGACCAAAGTCAAAAGTATGCTAAAATAAATGAAAAGAACATCATTGAGTTGCTAGGGCAATTTCAAGAAACCCATATTTAAATATAAAATCAGAGTCCCTAAAGTAAGGGGTAGGGAAGTGAGCCTACAGATCTAAGCTCAGTGAATTCCAAAAACAAGAACCATGTGGTAAAGTAAACTAAAGTACACCATACCATGTGGAAAAGTAAACTAAAACATATCATGATCAAATTCCTCAAAACTTACAATAAAGAGAAAATTGTAAAATCAGCCAGAGGAAAAAAAGACACATATTATAGAAAGAAACAAACAAAAATGACAGCAGAATTCTCCTTGAAAACAATGCAAGCAAGAAAGAAATATAGCAACAATTTCAAAGAGTAGGAAGAACAATACCAGTCAATCTAGAATTCTATACCTAGCAAAAATACATTTAAAAAGTAATTAAAAAGCAAAAGGTGAAAATACTCAGTACCAGGTGATTCACACTACAAGAAATATTAAAAGAAGTTCTTTGGGTAGAACAAAAATGATAAAATAGGAATCTAGTTCTCCACAAATGGATGAAGAGCATTGGGAATGACAACCATGTGGGTAAATGTATAACTTTTTTTATTAGTCTTTTTAAAAAGATGTTAACCATTGAAACAATGCATTGTGCATTATATAACATATTTGTAAGTAAAATGTATGACAATGGTAGCATTAAGGCCAGAAAGAGAGAAACAAAATTATACCGTTCTTAGATTCTTGTATTATGCAGAAAGAAGTATAATATTACTTGGAGATGCAATAAAAAGTTAAAGACGTATACCTTAAACTTTAATGCAACCCACTGATATTAAAAAAAGTTATAGTTAATAAGATGACAAGAGAAATAAAAGGGAATAATAAAAAAAACTTAGTGACTTCAGAAGTTAAGAAAAAAACAGGAAAAAGGGAACAAGGAGAGGTGAGACAAATAGAAAACAAATAGTAAGATGGTGAATTTAACCATATCAATAATTACATTGCATATTAATGATCTAAATACCCCAGTTTGAAGATAGAGATTGTCATATTTGGTTTAAAAAAAAAAAGAAAGAAAACCCCAGACTCAAGTATATGCTATCTTTTAGAAACGCACTTGAAATTAAAACATACCACAAATAAAGCTCCACGCCAGATGATTTCACTGGCAAATTTTAACAAATATTTAAGGAAAGAATAATATCAATTTAACACTGACTTCTGGGAATTTTAAAAAGAGGAAAAACTTTTAAATTCATTGAATAAGTAAGGCCAGTGCCAGTGCTAGATGTTATCATTGCCATATATATGTGGGGTTTATCAAATCTACCTTGAATGATTTGGAAAGCTTAAATTTTCTTTCAGTAAAAGCTTATTGAATTTACATTTGTTTTAATTGACAATACAGCACCTTCAAATAATGCCTAATGTATAAGCAATATATTTTAACCAAGAAAATGTCAGCAAAGGGACAAACATTAAAATATATTGTGAATAGAATGTCAGCTGTGAATCCATTAAATATCTATAAAATAATTCTAAAATCTTTACTTACTTATCATTTACTGAGAAGCCTTTTAAAGGTTATTGTAAAAATGAAGTAATTTTTCTTGATAAAAGTTTTGTATATCATTTCTTTAGAGAAAGTTGCTCCAATTATCATTTAGCTAATGAACACTTCAAATTTCATTTGCATAATTGGTTTCAATTTTGACAAGGAGAATATATCCTGCTGTGATAAAAGCATCATCGGATTCACCAATCGAGGGATGATTATTTGGTTTTAAATCAGCATGGACACAACACTAAACAGACAGGCAGAAATACTGTCATTCTGAGTTTCTAAAGCCCTGGCTTGCTCTCTGTTTACAGAGCCTGGGACTCAAAACTCAAGACACAATATTCAATGTTGAGATTACAACTAGTAATGGAGCTTTCACCTGAATGGTACCTTCAGATGAACTGAACATTCTCATACTTCAAAATGAACTACCTTTTCTTCAAATTTGAAGACATTTTTCTATATTATTATCTTTTTAGTGATGACTCTCAAATCTCTATCTCCATAGTTCTAACTTTGTTCCTGAGCAACATCACCATGCATTAAATTGCCTAATAGGCATCTTTCCTGGGTGTCTCATACTATGCTAGGTTCTGTTCTAAGCACTTTATATACTTTATATTATCCTTCTAATAGCTCTGTAAAGGAAATATCATGATCTTTATTTAGAAAAGAGAAAAAAACCCAAGATTACAAGTATATTCCAAGGTCACACAGCTAGTAGAGGAAAGACATGAAATTCAAATAAAATTACTCTGAGTCTAAAGCTATTTTATACTCCCTCCAACTTTATCTTGCATCCTAGAACTAATCTGAGTTAAAATTGAGCTCCTAGACCAAATAATGTTAAGTTTGATATCTTACCTTTAAAAAAAAATACTTTGACCCTCCTATACTCTTAATATTGGTGAATAGCACAACATCCTTTCAAAGAAATATGTCGGATTTCTTATCTGCTTTCCTTCAACCCAATAGTGGTAAACCATACCAACAAGTTTGAAAAGGCTGTGTTTGGAGATTTTCCTTAAGAAAAATGTAGCTTCATTGCTTGGGGGAGTAAAGCAGTGGTTATGTGAAGCAGATTACTAGGCAAAATTAGTCTAAAACCAATCACTCTCAAAAAATATAAAATAAAACTGATCACTCTCTCAGACCTGGAGCGTACTTAATAATTAGTGCAGACCCCTACATTACAACTGTGGTGAATCAGAATGATTATACAGGAGTGAAAAATTGATTCAGACCAAGTATTCCTTTGTATCCTGATCTGTCTTGTGTATACACAGCAAAATTTATGTATTTTTAAAAAATCTATGATTTTATAAAACTCATATGTCCATGAAATATCACTGAGTTTGATTATTATGGCATGGAGTCAGAGAATAAAGCCAAGTTAATATTTGGGTTTTTTTTCAAGATTTTTATTTATTTGACAGAGAGAGACACAGTGAGAGAGGGAACACAATGAGGGAAAATGGGAGAGGGAGAAACAGACTTCCCGCTGAGTGGGGAGCACAATGTGGGGCCCGAACCCAGGACCCTGGGATCACGACCCAAGCTGAAGGCAGACGCTTAACCACTGAGCCACCCAGGCGCCCCAATATTTGTTTCTTATTAGCACTATTAAACCCAATTACCACCTGGAATTGCTGTGTGGATTAAATGTGATATGACAAAATTTAGTGATAACCATGTTTCCTATATATCACAATTAATCACATATTTCAGTAAAGCAGAGGTTCACTAATAAATTTTTTATTGACTTATATAAGTTAATAGAAAAGTTTTAACTACTACTGGATTGAAACTAGCCATTATATCAAATTGCGGGCATTTGTGAAATAAAGAAAAAATGCATTTGAGAAAGAGTCAAGAATTTATTAGAAATCAGAGCTCTAGTAGTCAGGGGAGTTTTGGGAATTTGACATTTATTAAATACTGACAATATACTGGGCAGAGTGTGCAATACACATAATATGCTTTATTACATTTATCCCATAAGGGTTTACTGAGTGCCTACTAGGCTAAACACATTATATTCCAGGCCCAATGCTGGTTAAGAAACCTGTGATGGCAATGATGTTTTGTCCATTTTTCTCTCGTGGAAATAAACTGAACACTGAAGCTTTAAGTAATTTATGCAGGATTGTACAATCCTGGGTGTTCAAAAATTGGACCTCAGTATATTTAATTCCGAGGTACATGTTCTCAAACCCTGCACAATGCTGTCTTCTACATTCATAGATGTTTTCCTTATCAGACAGTGAAATTAGGGTAAAGAGCATGGTTTCTAGGAGGGAAAGAAAAAAAAAGATTTGCTTTTAAATTCTGGTTGTATGAATCATGAACTTTGTAATCTTTGGCAAGTCCAACCTCATAGCCCTGTTTCTTAACTGGTATAATGAGAATAAAATTCTCAACTTATCTGGCTTACAATGATGATCATATGCAACCATGTATGTAAAGGATGTGATATGTTATCTTGTACCGAAGGAAAAGGGTATTTGTTATATTATTTTAGATGATTTATTCCTACTTCGCTCTTTTCTCAGCATCTAGCACAATGTCTTTTATGCTATAGACACAAGAAATGCTTGTAGACTAAATAATGAATAAATGAGTGAAGGGATAAATATAAGGAATCCAAAAGGCCATGTACCTCTCACAATAGTTTTCTCATTCATATAGTCAAGATATGTTCCCACATAGTCAATGTTTTTGCTTGTCTGTTTCTGAATGATCTCTGCTGTAAGAAAATATTAATATTGCTTCACCTTGTATTTTTTTAAAAGTATGCCATGCCAGAGCATATAGTAGGAGCTGAGTAAGTACAAATCACATCTAAACTAGTGCGAGAGAGAATGATCCATTAATCTAGAGTAAAACAATTTTATTACTAAGTCAAAATTATCAGAGATGTTTAAATGGGCTCTGATTTTAACTAGAACAAATAATCCTAAAATTTGTATGGAAGACCTCAAATAGCCAAAGCAATCTTGAAAAAGAAAAGCAAACCTAGAGGCATCACAATTCCAAACTTCAAATTATATTATAAAGCTGTAGTGATCAAAACAGTATAGTACTGGCACAAAAATAGACATATAAAACAGAATAGAAAACTCAGAAACAAACCCACAACTATATTGTCAACTAATCTTCAACAAAGCAAAAAAGGATATACAATGGGAAAAAGACAATCTCTTCAGCAAATTGTGTTGGGAAAACTGGATAGCAACGTGCAAAAGAATAAAACTGGATCACTTTTTTATACCATATGCTAAAATAAATTCAAAATGGATTAAAGTCTTAAATGTGAAACTTGAGACCATGAACATCCTAGAAGAGAACACAGGCAATAATTTCTTTGACATCAGCTGTAGCAACTTTTTTCTAGACATGTTCCCTGAGATAAGGGAAACAAAAGCAAAATTAAACTTAAACTATAAACAAAAAGCTTCTACACAGTGAAGGAAACAATCAATAAAACTAAAAGATAACCCATAGAATGGGAGACGGTATTTGCAAATGACATATCTGATCAAGGGTTAGTGTCCAAAATATTTTATTTTTTATTGTTATTATTCCTTAAGATTTTATTTATTCGATAGAGAGAGAGAATCACAAGTAGGCAGAGAGGCAGGCAGAGAGAGAGAGAGGGAACCAGGCTCCCTCCTGAGCAGAGAGCCTGATGAGGGGCTCAATCCCAGGACCCTGAGATCACTACCTGAGCTGAAGGCAGAGGCTTAACCCACTGAGCCACCCAAGCACCCCAGTATCCAAAATATTTTAAAAATTTATAAGACAACACCCCAAAAATGAATAACACACATGAATAGACTTAAATTTTTTCAAAGAAGGCATATTGATGGGCAACGGACACATGAAAAGATGTTCAATGTCACTGATTATCAGGGAAGTACAAATCAAAATTACAATGAAATATCACCTCACACCTGTCAGAATGGCTAAAATCAACCCTTTTGCACTGTTGGTGGGAATGCAAAATAATGTAGCCACTCTGGAAAACAGTATGGAGGTTCCAGAAAAACTTAGAAATAGAACAACCCTACAATCCAGCAATTGCCCCACTAGGTATTTACATACAAGATATGTATTTACATACACAAATACTAATTCTTGGGGATACATGCACCCCAATGTTTATAGCAGCATTATGTACAATAGCCAAACTATGGAAACAGCCCAAGTATCCATCAAGTGATGAATGGGTAAAGAAGATGTAGTATACACACACACACACACACACACACACACACACACACACACACAAGAATGTTACTCAGCCATAAAAAAAAGAATGAAATTTTGCCATTTACAATGATACAGATGGAGCTAGAGAGTATTATGCTAAGTGAAATAAGTCAGAGAAAGATAAATACCATATGATTTCACTCATATGTGGAATTTAAGAAACAAAACAAATGATCATAGGGAAGAAAAAGAGGCCAAGCAAGAAATAGACCCTTATTTATGGAGAACAATCTGACAGAGGGAAGGTGGGTGGGAGGATGGGTGAAATAGGTGATGGGATTAAGGAGCGCACTTGTGATGATCACAGGATATTGTACAGAAGTTTTGAATCACTATACTGTACACCTGAAACTAATATAACACTGCATGTTAACTAAGTGGGAATTAAAATAATAACTTAAAAGAACAGGCTCTGATTTTATAAAATAATCCATATAAAAACACACTTAATTTTTTTTAGTTCTTCCCAATCTGATTTATAGATTGAATGTAATCCCAAACAAAATCTTAGCACGTATTTTGTGGATGTCAACAAATTGATTCTGAAGTTTATATGAAGAGACAAATCCAGAATAGTCATATCAGTAGTGAAGCAGAAGAACAAAGTCAGAGAATTGACACTACTCAACTTTAGGACTTATTGTAAAGCTGCAGTAATCAAGTCAGTGTGGTATTTGTGAAAGAAAGATCTAAACAAATAGATCAATGGAACAAAATAGAGAACCTAGAAATAGACCTACTTAAATATAGTCAACTGATCTTTGACAAAAGAGCAAAAGCAGTAGAATGGAACAAAAACAGTCTTTTCAACAAATGGTGCTAGAACGACTAGACTTTGCATGCAAAAAAGTGAACCTAGACACAGACCTTACACCTTTCAAAAAGATGAACTCAAAATGAATGACAGACCTAAATATAAACTGTTGAACTATAAAACACCTAGAAGATAACAGAGAGGAAAACCTAGATGACCTTGGGTATGTTGATGCCTTTTTAGATGCAATACCAAAGGCATGATGCATGAAAGAAATAATTGATAAGCTGTGCTTAAAAACTCCTGTGCTGTGAAACTTAAAAACTTCTGTGTTATGGAAGATACTGTCAAGGGAATGAGAAGACAAGCCACAGAGTGGGAGAAAATATTTATGTAAGATATATCTAATATAGGATATGTTCAAAATATACAAGGGATTCTTAAAACTCAACAATAAAAAACAATTCAAGAATAAGAAAGCAAGCAACCTGATTAAAAAATGGGCCGAAGATCTTAAGAGACTCTTCACCAAAGAAGATACACAGATGGCAAATTAGCATATGAAAAGATGCCCCACATTCATGTGTTATCAGGGAAATGCAAATTAGAACAAGGAGATACCACTACAGACCCTATTGAAATGGGTAAAATTTGGAACACTGATAACACCAAATGCTGATGAAAATGGAGAGCAACAGGAACTCTCATTGATTGCTGGTAGGCATACAAGGAAAACAGTTTGGCAGCTTCTTACAAAACCAAATATATTCTTACCATAGGATGCAGCAATCATACTTTATCGTATTAACCTTACCCAAAGGAGCTGAAAACTTATCTTCATGCAAAAACCTGTACATGGATGTTTGTAACAGATTAGTTTATAATTGCCAGAACTTGGAGGCAACCAAGATGCTCTTCTGTCAGAGAATAGACAAATACTCTATGCTACATTCAGGCAATGGAATATTATTTAGCACTAAAATAAATAAGCTATCAATTCATGAAAATACATTGAGGGAAAAATAAATGCATATTATTAAGTGAAAGAAGCCAATCTGAGAAGGCTACACACTATATGATTCTAACTGTATGACATTCTGGAAAAGACAAAATTATGGAGACAGTAAAAAGATCAGGTTGAAAAAAGTTGGGGGGGGGGAATGAATAGGTAGATCACAGAGGATTTTTAGAGCAATGAAAAATACTCTGTAGGATACCATAATAATGAAATACATGTCATTATGTATTTGTCCAAAACCATAGAGTGTATAACAGCAAGAGAGAATGGAAAGATAAACTACAGACTTTGGGATTATAATGTGTCAATAAACAATAAGGTTTAATGAACAATAAGATTTGATGAAACTCAATAAAAGTTCATTAATTGTGAAAATTTACCACTCTGGTGAGAGATATTGATAATTTAGGGAAACTATGCATGTGTGAGGGCAGAGGTTATATAAGAAATCTCTGTGCTTTCCCCTCAGTATTTCTGCTTTAGACTGCTAAACTAAAATGGCTTAAAAAGTAGTGTTAATTTTCTTTTTTTTTAATTAAAAGAAAACTTCTAACATATAAAGATGTTTGAAGTTGTTCTGAGAATATTTTATCTAGCCCAAACATAAAACAGAAATTTGCAGTATAGCCGGGTATGATAAAAAAAGTATTCAGATGAACACAGAATTATTTTTAATACAAACTGGCACAAAATTATGCACAGAGGAATTGAAATGGAAAAATGCTATTATTTTAGGAATTGGGTATTGAAATTGTACTGACATGTTTGTCAGTAGACAAAATATTTGTATATTACCTTTTCTACAAAACATAAGAACAAAGTGAGACTAATTTTACTTTATAACCTGTGGAACCTACAGTGTTATTTTATAATGCTGACATATTATGCATGGGTTTTTAAAAACTAAAAAAAAGTTGAAAATATCTAACTTACATTTTATTGATCTTTTTGCAAAGCTTGACAAATCATGGTAGATTAGATTGTTGTGCAAAATATTCACTTCCTCCTCTCCATGACATATGTGTACTGATCTTTTATTTTGGACTCTGTCATTTGGCTTTCTTTGGCTAATAAAATTTGGATAGAAGCAATGATATATCAGTTCTACACCTATGGTTTAAGACTAGGATTACCAGATTTAGCAAATAAAGCTATAAGATATTCAGTTAAATTTGAAATTCAGATAAACTGTATCTTGGTATAAGTATGTCCCCAATATTTTATGATACTTACATAAAATGTTCCAAATAGTTTCTCATGCTAAAGACTATTTGCTGTTTATCTGAATTTCAAATTTAAAACTGGATATCCTATATTTTATCTGGCAACTCTACTTAAGAGCCATTGAATATTTTTGCTTATCTTCTTGCCAGTGCTTGGAGAAGAATATGTCCTGGGAGCCAACTGGTTCCAGGAGATGAGGAGTTTGTAGATCTGACTGAGAGTTGACCTACAAATTAGAGCTGCTCAGATGAAACTCATCTAGATCAACTAATTTTCTACTTATTCAAACTACAGATAAGTTAGCAAAAAAAATGCTTATTTTTGTTTGTCACTGAAATTTTTGTGTTTGCTAGTTACATAAGAATAACAGACAGATGCATAGGTTTTCAGAAAATACAGGGAGTAAAGAGCACATTGGCATCATTATCATAACACACAGAATCAGTTTCATTGGTGGCTTTTTCTACATTGACCAAAGCTTTCATGTAGACATACCTGATAGTAGATATTTTACTTTTAATTTATACCCAGATATAATTTGTTCATTCAGTAACACAGAACAGTGTACCATCTCTGTGACAATTACAAATTATCACTGATTGATTACTGCACCTGAATCTTTTTCCAGATAATAAGTTTCTCCTGTTTTTACCCGTTTTCTATCATACATAGACCCAACTGTTCACACTGAGAAGTCTCATTCATTTATCACTTTATTCAGTGGATATTCACTTAGTGCCTTGTTAGTTATTTGTTACTGCCTAACAAATTATATGAAAAATTAGTGACTTAAAACAGCATCTTTCATCTCACAATTTCTGTGGGTCAGGAATCTGGGAATGGCTTAACAGACTCCTTTGCTTTAGGATCTCTCATAGGCTATAATCAACGTGTTGGCTAAAGTATTTTCATGAAAATATTCGGCTAGAGAAGGATTCTGCTTCTAAGGTTATTCACATAGCTGTTGACAGGATTCAGTTCCTTATGTGCTGTTTGACTGAGAACCTCACATTCTCAGTGGCTATTGGACAAAGGCCTCCCTAAGTTCCTTGCTACATGGGTGTATCCAACATGGCAGTTTGCTTTATCAAGTTATGTAAACCAAGAAAGCAATGGAAAGAGAGAAGACTGGCAAGATGGAAATCAAAGTGCTTTATATCCTGATCACAGAAGTGCCTTTATATCACTTTTGCCATATTCTATTCGTTAGAAGCAAGTGGCTAGGTCTAGTCACCACCCAAGGAGAGGGTATTACACAAGTGTGTGAGTACTGGGAAGTAGAGGTCATTGGGAGATGTGGTAGGCTGAAAAATCCCCCCTGAAAGGTATCCATGTCCTGATCCCCAGAACCTGTAAATGTTACCTTATAGGGCAAAATTAGAGTCTGTGGTTGTGATTAAGTTAATGATTTTGAGAGGGAGAGATTGTCCACCTCTGGGGGCATAACCTGGGGTAAACCCTAAAAACAATACATATATCCTTATAAAAGGGAGTCACAAAGATTTTACACACAGATAGGAAAAGGAGATATGAAGATGGGATAGAGGGAGATTTGAAGATGTTGGCTTTGAAGATCGGGGTGATGTGACCACAAGACAAGGACTGTCAACAACCAATAAGAAGGTGAAGGGGCATGGAATGCATTCTACCCTAGAGCACCCAGAGTAAGTACAACACTGCTAGCACTTTGATTTTGGCCCAGTGTCACTGATTCTGGACTTCTGGCTTCCAGACTATGAAATAATACATTTCTTTTGTTTTAAGACACATAAAGTCATACTTAAACTAGCCTAAACAAGAAACATTTGTATTAATTTACATAACTGAAACTCCAAAGTTGAGTTAGTTTCAATTACTATCTCCAGTTGGGACTCAAATAATGTCATATATCTTTCTTCATTAAAACTTTTGTACTTAAGCAGAATAAGAATTGTTGCCAAAATATGATAATTAACAGTAGTAACTCATGACTTGCATACTACTTTGTCAAAAACCTGGACAGAGTAATTCTTTCTTCTCAAGAGACCCTCATAAACTCCAAGAGCATTTCTCATTGGCTGTGATTGGTCATATATTATCTGTTAAACCAATCTTTGTGTTTAGATGTATGTAATGGTCTTATTTTCCTGGCTGGTTCCTATGTCTCCCTTGGGGTGAGGTTAGCTTCACCAAACTCATGTATTAAGAGGAGAAGAGTGATTTCTTAACAAAAATTAGAAACTTATTGGAAAGAAGATAAATAGGTCCTGAATAGGTGAAAAAGAAAAAAATAGAAAAAAATATTTTATACTTTATTCAGTACCAGTGAGAAGTAGAGATCAAAAAATCAATCTTTGTGTTTCAAGGAAGTTAAAGTCTCATGTTGGGTGCAAAACAATAAAGATATAATATGTCTCAAGTAACTACTTTTTCAAAAACCAAGACTAAACAATATCATAGATGTAGATAGATGATAGATAGGTAAGTAGATAGATTTTTTTTCTTTTACTTTAAGCAAATACCTCATTGATCTTCTTGATACTTCCTGGAAACATCGTGCTATTTTACATCTCAGGACCTTTGGGAAATAGTATAATGTTTTATTTAAAAGCATGAGAGGTGGGAGAGAGATGGGCTAAATGGGTGATGGGCATTAAGGGGGGCATTTGTTGGTGACGAATACTGGGTGTTATATGTAAGTGATGAATCACTAAATTCTCCTGAAACCAGTATCATACCAATGTTAACTATCTAGAACTTAAATAAAAACTTGAAACAAACAGATAAAAGCTTGAGTCATGGTGTTACACTCTCTTGGTTTAAATAATGGCACTATTATTTGTTAGTTCTCAGAACTTTGGTAAATTGCTTAACCTATCTGAGATTTAGCATCTTATTTTTATAATTGAAATCAGATTACCCAGTATGTAAGAATTTTTCTAAATCAGAATTTAATGAGCTAGCTCATTCTTAGAATTTTAGTATAATGTCCAGTTATTGCTCCATGAATATTATCTGTCATTATCTCTCAGATTTTCTGGGCCTAGAATATTTTTCCTCTGTTCTTTTTTTTTTTTCCCATGCCAATGAACTACTCTTCATGCCAATGAATCTACTCTTAAAGGAGTAGATTAACTCTGCTCTTCTTTGAAGTCTTGTCTCACAACTTTTCTTACACATTATCTATAGCAATCCATGGTAATATATTACTGTGGTCTTACCTCTATTATCACACTCACCACATAATCTTGTGAACATATGCTTTTGCATTTTTTTCTCTTGCTAGATGTTCAGAGTTCTGCTTGATATATAGTGGATCCTCATAGGTGTTTATTGAAGAATTCATGAAATCTTGTCTTAAGGAAGGGCCTTGTGAGTAAAGCTTTTGCTCACATTGCAAATACCTGAAAATTGGAAGAACTCCTTTATTCTCTTTTGACTGTACCAGAAGTTCACATAATGTTCTCCACAATCTAATTAATCCATATATTTCTATAACCTATTATATGACAAAGCATTATCAATATGTCAGACGATTAGTAAGAAATATTATTTGTAAAGTGCATGAAGTGTTTTAGTATATGATTAAAGTTGTTATTTTCACTCTTGTTCAATGATATAATTCTTCTCAAGAGACATCTTTGCCTTTGAAGAAAACATTGAGCCACTTGAATATTTACTCTCATGGTCTATGTTTAATTATTCTTTGTAATTAAGATTGATAGCTAAATTGGTAAGAGGGTATGAGAGAGAGAGAGAATGAGAATGAATGAGAATCTGAAAAGAAATGAAAAATCCTAGACTTGCCTCATATTTGGTTCTTTCCAGAGATTTCCAGAGAAAGGTCACATCCAGGGTTACTCAGTCTGTGGCTTTACCCAACAATACACTGTTACTAAAGAAAAATATCTCATTTGGATTCACTCCTAGTAGGGGTAGTAAAACAGTACTTGTTGAATTAAACTGAACTGAGTTGAAAATCTTCCTTTAACTATTTTATCCAGAGCTCAAGCTTTTTCTCATATCTAAGAGGTCTAAGTTTGAAAAGCCTAATGAATAGAAACACTTGTACTTCCAAATGCCTTCCCTATCTTTCCCTTCTGTGCCCACCTTTCAACTGCTCTTATAAACACTTGTCTAATTTTCTTTATTAGCAATTTCCCAAGTAGCAGTATCAGCAAATGGGGCCAACTCACAGATGGGAAGTTAGAACTTGGGCCAGACAGCTAACATATTCATCCACTGCCTTGCAGAGTTAGTCAAGTGTGTCCAGCTGGTTTAGCATAATAGGAGGCTTATTAATACAACATAGCATTATAATCACTGAATTGAGACTAAATTTTCTTTCAACAGAAATGAAACTACACAGTCACAGTAAGTGTTCCATAGACTCTGGGAAAATGCACAAACTGGTTTAAACTTTGGATTCCTCAGTATTTAGCAGAACAATTTTCATCAGGGTAAGCAAAATGTATAGTTGCATCTTTTATCTCATGTCCCTTGAAGACCTTTCAATCAATAGTGAAAAATAACTACAAAGGGTAGATTGTTAAGGCACTTGTAAATAGATAATATACAGTGTTCCAATCTGGATCTTTTGCAAGTGACTTGAATTCTGAGATGCCAAAGGTAGAAAGCCTAGGATGTAATATTCATAAGTGGTATTAAAACAAAAATAAAACAAACTGATTTAAATAATGGTTCACCAACTTGTCATATATTTTATCATAAATATATTTGTCAGTATTATTGTCTAATTATGAAAAGAGCTCTCTTTCACATTGTCCCTACCAACAGCATGCTCAGTGAAGTGAAGTGAGTCAATTCTAAAGCTAAATTGAACAAGTAAGCAAACAGTTATTCCTAAATAACCTAAAGAGTCCAGAACTTAATTTATATGGGCAATTTTTAAAATTTTCCAATTCATCTCTTTGCCTTTGGCTTCCAACATTTTGATCTTCAGTAATCTTAACTCTTTAAAGAATTCATTTAAAATATGAAAACCTAGAAAAGATCTTAGGATGATGAGTTTAACAATGATTATATTATTGTTGATGAGTGTCAATCAATCTGTAAGAAGGGTGCCATATTGGAAAAAGCACAGTCTTGAGGGGCAATAAGGTATACTTAAGAGATAATCTCTAGGGCTTGAATATTACCTCTGCCAATTATTAGCTTAGGTTAGTTACTTAAATTCTATCTTAAACTCTAGGTACTGAATAGAATAATTAGAATAGTACCTTACTTAATAGAATTTTGTAAGGATTATGTGATGCAATGCACTTAGAAGTCTGGCATGTAATAACTCAATAAAGTTTAGACATTATTACTATAGTTATTTTATTAGTAATATTAATATTTAGATTCAGAAAAAATGTATTTACATTACACTTTTGTCCCTTAACTAATATTGCAAACTTGAGAAAGCTGTTCATGTGCTCTGACTTTCAGTTTCTAAGCATATCATAAGAAGACCATGTTGCCTACCTCATAGATATGCTCTGAGGTTTAAACAAGATATTCCTTGGCAGCTTGAACTATATTTTAAACCATCAATATAATTTCTGGTTGTAGTATTTAATTACTGATACATATTTTTATTATTGCCTATTCTTATATGCTAACCAATGTCCTAAAGACTTTGAGAAGTTCAAAAACTTATGTGCCAAAGCTTTCTCAACCTAATTAGAAATTCAAAACATGTGGAGTGAAGTAAGAAACTATCTAAACATTCAAACATTTCTGATAACTCACATGTGTTAGTAAAGAAATTAGACCTTCTTGGGGCGCCTTGGTGGCTCAGTGGGTTAAGCCTTTGCCTTCAGCTCAGGTCATGATCTCAGAGTCCTGAGATCGAGCCCCACGTCGGGCTCTCTGCTCAGCAGGGAGCCTGCTGCTCCCCCTCCCCCCGCCTGCCTCTCTGCCTACTTGTGATCTCTCTCTCTGTCAAATAAATAAATAAAATCTTAAAAAAAAAAGAAATTAGACCTCAATATATGATTATGTATTTCTTAAAAAAACACATGTTATAGTACTATTTATATTACAAATATTATATAGTATATACAAATAGATATTTTAGAATGAGGTAAATATTAAAGATATAAAATCACTTTTACTCAATTAAAATATTACTATTGGGGCACCTGAGTGGCTCAGTGGGTTAAAGCCTCTGCCTTTGGCTCCGGTCATGATCTCAGGGTCCTGGGATCGAGCCTGCAGGGGGCTCTCTGCTCACTGGGGAGCCTGCTTCACCTCTACCTCTACCTGCCTCTCTGCCTACTTGTGATCTCTCTCCTCTCTGTCAAATAAATAAATTAAATCTTTAAAAAAGAAATCATTATTAATATATAAATACATCAAATTTGGAGGAAAGCAATGTGATTGAATATGCCTCACTGAGTTTTAATCTTTTACTTTAACATTTTGTGATATAGCAATATAAAGATCTAATTCTGGTTTCATTTTTTTTTAATTCCTGATTTTTATGACTGTCATAGTTGAAAAAGACTTATAAGTCCAAATGGCACAAAACCACCATAAAGTATCCTATTAAAAATATTACACAAGATTTTTAAGTTTGTGCACCAATTATGGAAAGTTTATGTTGAATTTCATCTTGTTAATGTTTTTCTTCCCTGACTCAATCGTTTTTCTTTTTAACCTAACTATAAAATGTTGTACTTTTAATTTTTAAAAAGGAATTTCAAATCCCTAAAATGTCGTTTGTGAGAATTTTAGGAAAGTTAAAAAATTATGTTGCTGAGGTTTTAGAGTCTGCAGATATGCGTGTTTTTATGGGTGATATATAGCATTTTTGGCAGCAGCACCAAAGAAGGATGGAAACAATTCTAAGCATCTATTTTCCAAATACTCTCTCCATAGCAAGAAAGTCTTTCAAAAAGTAATTATTTTTTTTCTTATTGTTGAAATATTACTTTTACCTCAAAGAGATGAATTCAAAGAGTTTATTAATTTATTTAAAGATCTGATATGTAGCAGCAAACTAACAGTAACCTGTCATACCAGAAAAAAAATTAACAAATTTGGAACATCTGTCTTCTATAAAATAAGAACAAGTAATTCGTCTTTAGGGTCAACAACTCTTTTCAGTACAATGGCAAAAAATTTTATAGTCAATTCCCCCATTTTATCACATAGTATTATAAAGACTTTAGTATTTTAAAATCTTTATTTTAAAAATACAGTTAACCAGGGGCACCCAGGCATCCCTATTACATGTGCAGCCTGGGTGGCTCAGTTGGTTAAGTGTCTGCCTTCTACTCAGGTCATGATCCCAGGATTCAGGGATCGAGCCCTGCTTCAGATTCCCTTCTCAGTGGGGAATCTGCTTCTCCCACTACCTGCCTCTCTCCTGCTTCTGCTTTATTTCTCTCTCTGAGAAATAAAATATTTAAAAACATTTTTTAAATATTTTGTTTATTTTTAATTTAGAGAGAGAGAGAGAGCACGCGTGAATGGGAGAGGCAAAGGGAGAGAGAATCTCAAGCAAACTCCATGCTAGCATGGAGGCCAATTCAGGGCTTGGTCCTCCACCCTTGAGATCATGACCTGAGCCAAAACCAAGAGCCAGACACTCAACCAACTGTGGTACCCAGGTGTCCCTTCCTCATATTTTTATTAAAAATAAATATCATGCACTCTAAACTGTATTTTCTTCCAGCACCCCAATGGGTCATCTTGTACATTCCTGAGTTTGTGGCTCCCACTTTGGTGTCCTTTGCAAAAACTGCAAACTTTTGTTATAATCTGTATGGGAGAATCATCAAAACTTGGAGTGTTAAAATAAAATGTTAGTCCTTTGGGTTTGGATAAGGGGAAACAGCCTTTAGTAGACATCTCCTTTGTGACAAGTCTTTAGGTATATACTTTCACATTGATTCTCCTTTTTCCTTATGGTATAAAAAAAGTAAATTAATAATCAGGGGTCTGTACCCATGTTGTTTAATAAAGTAGCTGCTAGCTAGCCACATATGACTATATACATTTAAATCAATTAACATGAAATAAAAATTTGGGGTTTTTCAGTTGCTCTAGCCATATGTCAGACCACATGGCTAGTGGCTACCATATTGGACAGCATAGATTATGGAATATTTCCATCATTTCAGAAAGTGCTATTGAATAGATCTAGACACAAGCAGAGATTTTCTTTGTTGCCATTGGCACTATCTAATATTCTTAACAAATACTTTCAGTCTCTAAGACCATAAAAGGTAGAATTGTCTTTCCTCAATTAGTCCAATTAAATTAGAACTCTACACATAACAATACTAGCTTGTATTTATTAAGAACTTACTTTGTGCCAGACATTGTAGTAAGTGTTTCATAAGGATTATTTTATTTTTTTCTCACAAGATGTCTATGGAATAACTTCTTAAAGAAGTGAAGTAAGTAATCTGAAGCCATAGGGTTGAGAAGTAGTAAAGCTGTGATGTGAATCTGAGCAGTCAGAAGTGGTGCTGTGCTTGTCTGGTGACTTCACATACTCTGTGGCAAGGACATAAGTAGTATGAGCAGACTCAGGCACGTGCTTCGAGTATAAAATTTAAGGGAAAGAAATGTGGCATAAAAACTCATTAATCAAGATAGATAATATCTTAATGTACTGTTTTGCAAAAAATAATGGAAAAAATCCATGGTGAACACAGTATCAAAATTTTAAGTAAAGACAGGATCACTAGTACCTGTTTTTCCTTTTACCTCAGGTGCCAATGTGGTTGTTATAGCACTTTATTTAAAATTGTGATGTTGTAGGGCACCTAGGTGGCTCAGTTGGGAAAGCATCTTCCTTCAGCTTAAGTCATGATCTTAATGTCCTGGGATGGAGCCTTTGCTGGACTCCATGCTGACTCAATGGGGAGTCTGCTTCTCCCTCTCTCTCTGTCCCTCTCCTCAGCTTGTGCTCTGTCTCTCTCGCTCTCAAAAAAAAAAAAAATCTTTAAAATTGTGATGTTGGAATTTTGGGGGGGTATTAATTTGGTGTTTAAAATAGTGCCTTCATAAACTCTTAAAATCACTTCTTCTGACCCTTGCTGGACCCATGACTGATACAAATAATTAATTAGAGTCTCTAAAGGCATTAACCAGGAAGCTAAATTTTTTAAGACCTTCCTAATTTAAATTTGGTAAAAATCCATGGTTCTTTCTCCTGCTTTGTTTACTGGTGGTGTATCCAGATAAATTAACTATGGGCACAATAATTTCATTATACTAGCCTTTTGTAATAACATAATTTATCTTGCTGTCTGTCTTGATTTTTAAGGAAAAATCTTTCTTCCCATGCCCCTCTGAGTAATAATGATAAGTAATACTAGTCCTTAGATATGAAGTTATTATATATAAATTTCTTAGATATAGAATTGTTGGAAACACTTAGTAAAGACCCATAAAAGGAAGCAATATATTTTAATTAATGGAATTTACTTTTCTCTACCCTTAATGTTTTTCTTGAGAGATGAGGAAGTTGGCATAGAATAATTAAGAACATATATTGTAATGGAATTTATGTTACAGAAAATGAGGGCTGCCATAGCAAGTGATAAATAATCAAAAATGATCTGTTCCATAAGAGACTAGTACATTTTAGAGTTGCATTCAACTACCAACAAGACTACAGACCTCTCACCAGCATCTGTTCAATGTTATATTCACACTTTACACCTTATAGAACACCTTAATTTGTAGAGGGCACTGTGGTACACAGAGGGAGAGAAAAAGAGAAAGGCATAGGCTTATGATACAGACAGAATTAGATGCAATCTTGGGCAAGATACTTAATGTCCCTGAAATTCAGTTTCCTTATAGAAAAAGCTCCGAGAGCTGATATGCCATTGAATGATGAGTTTGTCTTTTTATATTACAAGTATACAGATTTACAAGGTCCGTAGGAGAAGAGCCTTATCTGACCTTGAATGTGAGTCATAAGATACTGAACTTTTAACTTAACCCCCTAAATGGATAATATTTCTGCTCTTTAGTGGGTGTGAGAGACTTTTGCATGTAAATTGTTGTGGTCAGAGGGCGGGTTTTGGTAGATGGCCTACAAGTATTGCCACCAACATTTTCTCCCATTCCAGGATGTTAATGATGCTCCCACATTAGGAAGTGGAGTGTATTTTCCTACCTTGCACTTAGAATAATCTTGTGATATGCTTTTACCAATAAAGCAGGGAGAAGGGAGGCTCTAGGACTTTTGAGTCCAGGTCTTGAGAGATTTGGCAAGTTATACTTTCTCTTAGACCTCTAAACACCGTATAAGAAGTCCAATTCTTCCATTGGAGAAATATGTAGGAAGGAGTAGAGGGGATGTGTGAGACCATCCCATACATTTTATCTGACCTCCCAGCTGAAAGCAACCACATGATTACCCCAGCTGACCTTACAGGAACCTAAGTCAACCCCCCAAAATGATAAATAATAAATAATTTTTATTTCAAGACACTGTATTACTTTTTATTGATATATAACAAATCAACACAAAGCAGCTGGAACCAACACACAATTATTTTCTCACAATTTCCCTTGGTCAGGAGTCGAAATGATCTTGAAGAAGAAAATTACCCAGAGGAGGCCCAGGTTGACAGGCTCCAGTAGGTGGAAAGTTACTAGAAAGAGCAAGAGATAAACAGAAGTCCCTCTGGGAGCAAGAGATAACCAGCAATTTCTGCTTCTATAAACAGGTTTCTCCCCACAGGCCCCCTGCACTACCCTAACCGCTGTTTCCACCTGAAGCAGCACCTCCTGCTCCCCTAGTTTAAACCCACCTACCAGCAGTCAGCATAGCCCTTGGAACCTGACTCCCTGCACTCCCCTATAAAAGCTCTGTAACCCCATTACCTGAGGCCCAGAATTTCAAGTAGGAGCTTCTCTGGGTCCTCCGGCATAAAATTAACCCAAGTTCTCCTGCTTCTCCGAGTGTTGCTTGGTGTTTCTCTGGTCTGATTTTTATTTTCCACAACAGTATGGTTGGGTTCTCTGTAGAGGATCTCACAACGCTGCAACAAAGGTGTTGGACAAGCTTCCTTTTCATCGGAATCTTGACTAGCAAAGTATCCACTTCTGAGCTCATTTAGGTTTTTGGCAGAATTTATTTCCTTGCAGCTCTGTATCTGGGACTCAACTTCTTATTGATTGTTGGCTTAAGACTTCTCTCAGGTCTTACAGGCCACTCATGGTTCCTTGATAGATGGCCTTCTCCATAGGCAGTTCACAATATGGCTGTTTATTTCTTGCTCTGATCCGCTAAGACAGAGTCTTATAATTTAACATAATCAAAGGTGACATCCTGTCACTTTTGCCATTTAATACACCTAATCAAGAGAGTGGTATTTCATTGCTTTTGCCTTATACTGTTGATTAGAGGGAAGTCACAGATTCCACCTGCACTTAAGGGAAAGGGATTGTATAAGAGTCATTTTGCTCACCTTAGAGTGGATCTGTCACAGCCATTATTTTAGTTAGTTTTTCAAACAACTATTGATAATTAAAATGCCTTCCTTTGAGGAGCAAACTTTTGTGTAAAATTTGTCATTTTTAGTCATTCAAATAAAGAAGCTAGTCAGAGAACCACTTCATTAAATGTTTACAAAATTAAAGAAGCATCTTTTCAGTAGAAATCTTGGCCACAATACTTAAGAAGAGAGTGTTTCCCATATGAGTCAGCAAGTGAGAAGTGCCAACACCAGAAAATCTTTAGGCCTTTGCAAATGCTGAGCTCAAGCCAAACAGTATTCTAATAGTATTCTGCTTTCAGAGTAAAGATTTAAGCAAATTCCTTTAGAAACAGGACCATATTAATCTATGTGTCAGTTTTTGTGCCAGTACCATGCTGTCCTGGTGATCACAGCTTTGTAATATAGCTTGAAATCAGACAACGTGATCCCCCAGCTTTGTTTTTCCTTTTCAACATTTCCTTGGAGATTCGGGGTCTTTTCTGGTTCCATACAAATTTTAGAATTGTTTGTTCCAGCACTTTGAAAAGTGACATTGTTATTTTGATCAGGATGGCAGTGAAATTATATAGATTGCTCTTGGCAGCATAGACATTTTAACAATGTTTATTTTTCTGATCCATGAGCATGAAATTTCTTCCATCTTTTTGTGTCTTTAATTTCCTTCATAAGTGTTCTGTAGTTTCTAGAGTATAGATCCCTTACCTCTTTGGTTAGGTTTATTCCAAGGTATCTTATGGTTTTTGGTACTTTTGTAAATGGAATTGATTCTCTAATTTCTCTTTTTTACAGTTACATTGTTAGTGTATAAGAAAGCAACTAATTTCTGTGCATTGATTTTGTATCCTGCCACATTACTGACTTGCTGTATGAGTTTTAGTAACTTGTGGGTGGAGTGTTTTGGGTTTTCCACATAAAGTATGTCATCTGTGAAGAGAGAGAGTTTGATCTCTTCTTTGCCAATTTGAATATCTTTTATTTATTTCTTTATCTTTGTTTTGTCTGATTGCTGTTGCTAGGACTTCTAGTACTATGTTGAACAATAGTGGGGAAAGTGGGCATCCTTTTCATGTTCCTCATCTTAAGGGAAAAGTTCTCAGTTTTTCCCCATTGAGAATGATATTCTCTGTGGACTTTTCATAGATGGTTTTTATGAAATTGAGGAATGTTTCCTCTATCCCTACACTCTGAAGAGTTTTAATCAAAGATGCTGAATAGAGAGCCCAGATATGGACCCTCAACTCTATGATCAACTAATCTTTGACAAAGCAGGAAAAAATACCCAATGGAAAAAAGACAGTATCTTCAATAAATGGTGCTGGGAAAATTGGACAGCCTTATACAAAACAATAAGACTTGAGCATTCTCTTATACCATATAGAAAAACTCTAAATGGATAAAAAACCTCAATGTGAGACAGGAATCCATCAAAATCCTAGAGAATATAGGCAGTAACCTCTTTGACATTGGCCACAGCAACTTCAAGACATGTCTCCAAAGGCAAGGGAAACAAAAGCAAAAATGAACTTTTTAGGACTTCATTAGGATTAAAAGGAAACAGTCAAAGGAAACAGTCAACAAAACTAAGAGGCAACCCATGGAATGAGAGAAGATATTTGCATATGGCTCTACAAAGGGCTGATATCCAAGATCTATAAAGAACTTCTCAAACTTATCACCCAAAAAACAAATAATTAAGTCAAAAAATGGGCAGAAGACATGAACAGGCACTTTTTTAAAGAAGACATATGAATGGCTAACAGACACATGAAAAAGTGTTCATCATCATTAGCCATCAGAGAAATTCAAACCAAAGCCACATGGAGATACCACCTTACAGCAGTTAGAATGGCAAAGATCAGCAAGGCAGGAAACAACAAATGTTGGAAAGGTTGTGGAGAAAGGGAAACCCTCTTGCACTGTTGCTGGGAATACAAATTGGTCCAGCCACTTTGGAAAACAGTGTGGAGGTTCCTCAAAAAATTAAAAATAGAGCTATCCTATGACCCACTGATTGCACTACTAGGTATTTACCCCAAAGATACAGATGTAGTGAAAAGAAGGGGCACATGCACACCAATGTTCATAGCAGCAATGTCCACAATAGCCAAACTGTGGAAGGAGCTGAGATGCCCTTTGATAGATGAACGACTAAAGATGTGGTTCATATATACAATGGAATATTACTCAGCCATCAGAAAGGATGAATACCCACCATCTGCATCGATATAGATAGAACTGGAGGTGATTATGCTGAGTGAAATAAGTCAAATAGAGAAAGACAATTATCATATGGTTTCACTTATATGTGGAACATAAGAAATAGCATAGAGGATGTTAGGAGAAAGAAGGGAAAAATGAAGGGGGGAAATCAGAGCAGGAGAGGAACCATGAGAGACTATGGACTTCAGGAAACAAACTGAGGGTTTCGGGGGGAGGTGTTGGGAGATGGGTGATTCCAGTGATGGGTATTAAGGAGGGCACATATTGCATGGAGCACTGGGTGTTATATACATACAATGAATCATGGAACACTACATCAAAAACTAACGATGTACTGTATGGTGACTAACATAACATAATTAGTTAAATAAGTAAATAAATAAATAAATGAAACAGGACCATATTGGCAGAATATGTCATTTCAACTCACTAGAATGTAATTCAGAAAAAGTTATAATGATCACATCGCCTGACAACAGATGATCTTGAAAGCTGAAAACCAAGGGTTGTAATGTGTTTCATAGCAAGAAACTGAATGCTAGTTATAACTTTTGCCCTAATACTTGAACCCCCACAAGTAAAGCTGGGAAAGATACTGATATTCTAACCCTAACGGCTCTTTACAAAGAGTACCAGGATCAACATGCATCATTCAGGTTCAGATTGTATAACAGCATGTTATTGCTATAAATTCTGCAGCAGCTGTTGCTTCATTGCAAACAGTTTCTGTAATATATATATTCATACTATGTGCAATAACAAATTGTGTAGAAGGCACTTTATGTGCATTACTCAACACTCAAGACAGCTCTATTGCAGTTACTATGGTACAACCATTTAAAGAAATAAATAATGAAAATGAGTCTTAGAGAGTTTATTTAAATGCTAAAGTTTACACAGTGAGGAAGTCACCAAGCCATGATTCCAACTTCATTCATTTCTGTCAGACTCCAAAGTCTATATTCTTTTTTCTTTATGATAAACTGTTTATGTCTGTTTATTTATCCTCAGAAGTGGATAATGTCACAACTTTTAGGAAGGATTTGATTTTCATTACTGAAACCTAAGCATTCCTCTCATTGAAAACTAATATTAGAGATGGGGAATAGATTTCCCCGAGTCTACTTCAAAGGGATTATAGATGGCAGCAATAGTGTCATTCCATATGCATCAAATCACTGAGGTGTAGAAATATACTTTTTCTTTTCTTTTTAAATCAAAAAGAAAAGTTTGAATATCTAAACTAAATAAGAAGACTTTGACCCAATCATCATAGCTGGCTTGTTTTACCAGTTGTAGTAGTAATAAAAATCAGTGGCATTCTAAACACAGAGGACTGAAAAAAGAATCAAATAACTAGAGTTTATAGAAAGTAATTCTGAGTTTATGAAAAATAAAATCTATCAGTTGAAGAAGAAATTTGCAGTGAAAGAATCAGCACCTCTAGTCCAATAGATAAAGTGTGAAAAAGTCTCTTACTGCTGAGGAGAGGGGAGTTGATATACTTCACACTGCCGAACTTCATGGAACTGCTGAATTTCAAACAGACTAGCTGTAGACAACTATGAAAACTCAGGAATGCAGTGATTCTCTTAGGGTCATCACAGAGCCTGGAAAAGACAAAGGATTTTACACTCACCAGTTTGGCTCAGATACAGCTTCAAAATAGGCTTAAAAATCCACCTCACTTGCTCATTCATTCATTCATTCATTCATTTTTATCATGCCTAAGTATAGTCATTCCTACTATGTGTAGCATATACTGAGATAAGCATTGGAATACAATGGTGAGTGAGACATACCTGATTTCTGCTTTCATAGAACACAGAAAGCAGAAAAGGAGGATAAGTGAACAAGCATTTGTGATACAGTGAAATAGATCAAGTGGTGTGTTATATGAGCCATAGGGGGAGGGGATTAGTTCAGGGAGAGGTTTGGCACTTGAAACTTAAGAGTTAAGGGAAGGGTTGTCAGGGAAGTGTTCCTGAAGGAAATCACACATGGTGAAACCTGAATAAAGAGTGGTAGATGGCCAGGTTAAGAAGTCTTGGGGAGCTTGTTTTAGACAAGAAAATAGTTTGGTTGAAGGCTTAATAGTGAGAAAGAGCAAGGTCGATACACCGGAGTAACGGAATGAATTATAACCTGATGGAGACCAGAGTATAAAGGTGGAAGTGACTAGAGGTGATGGGAGAATATTGGGCCAGAGCACTTTCGTGAGTCTTGTGAACCTTGTTCAGGCAGTGGAAAGGAATTTGCACAATGGGAAGCACTGAGGGTAAGACAAATGGTCAGATTACTTCTGGCTATTGTTTAGAAAATCAATTAGGGTTAGCAAGACAAGATGTAGTGAGACTAGTGTTGTAGTGACTGGATTAGAGAATCAACAGGTTTTGATGATTGCTGTAGGAGCTGAGGTTGAGAACGAGTCAAGAAGTCCTCTTAAATTATGATGATGAAATAAAACCTAAACCACACACACACACACACACACACACACACACACAAAGAAGTCCTCTTAAATTATTGAATGGTTCAGGGTTATGGATGGTTGTTGGAAATCCAGGAGGAAGAGCAAACCCTTGCATTAAAGAAGGGGTGATATAATGAGTTTAGTTTGGGGCAGAAAGAGGTTTGTATTGTTTACTGAGAACCACTGTAGTAAAAGTACAGTATGCTTTATTGTTTATTTTGAATTATAGTTAGCTTTAAAAAAAAAAGGTTTAAAAGTTTGAAGTGTTTACTTTTTAAAATGTTACCAGCATTACTATAACTTCTATTTCTACTACTACTGTTACCATGACCATAACCTGCATTCATTGAATAGCTTCAAAGTGTCAGCCTGTGTATTAATGAATTATATTATTCAAATATTTATAGCCATCCTGCAGGGTAGGCACTATGAGAAAACTGAGGCTCAGTGAGGTTATATAACTTACCTAGGGTCACATAGACAGTTTGTAGTGGAGAAAGAACTTGAATCCTGTCTTACTAAAAATCCTGTGTTCCTAGCCAGGGTGTTACGTCAAAACAATAGCTAACTCTGTAGCTAGAAGAAGAATAATCCATTCAGAAAAAGAGAGAGAGAGAAAGAGAGAGAGAAAGATGATAAAGTCTCTGTTAAGTTTCAAATGCTATTTCTACAGAGATAAACACAACATTAAGCCCACCTTGAAGAACACACACCTTAGTGCAAGAGATAGAAAAGCAAACAAACTATTGCATACAGCCCATGAAAATCATTTTGAGGGGAATAAGTTGGTTGTACTGAGGAAACAATATACAAGAGGTTTACATCAAAATGAAGTCAGAGAAGTCTTCTAAAAAGTCATAAAAGCCACAAAGGCAATACAGAATATAGGACACTGAATGATCCAACAGAATTTCGGGATGACTGGGTCATAATATAATATGGGAATGGTGAGGAATACAACTTAAGATAATCATAAGTCAGATAATTAAAGGATTGAGTGCCAGGGTAAGGGGTTTTGAGTTTAGTCTAGAGTTAAATCACTAGAAAACTTTAGAGTAGAGGACCAAAATCATAAGTTTTTCATTTCTAGGCAGATAATTCAGCAGCCAAATAGAAGAATTGTAAGGTACATGATGTGGAGACCATGCACACAATTTATAAACTAGGTCAGAATTTAGCCACAGAAGCAGTTAGCCTCAGTAATGTTCAAACAAGCAAAATGTTCAAACAACAAAAAACCCTTGAATATGAATGCTTTGAAAAGGGGTAAAAATACTCCAGTTCCTTATAGTTTTCACTATTCTTGATATATTCTTTAAAAACTATTTACTTATTTTAGAGAGAGAGAGAGCGTGTGAACAGGGGGAGGGGTAGAGGGAGAGAGAGAACCTCAAGAAGAGTCCATGCTGAGCATAGAGCCTGATGACATGGGGCTCATTCTCAGGACCCTGAGATCATGACCTGAGCTGAAATCAAGTGTCCACACTTCACCAGCTGAGCCATCTAGGTGACCCAATTCCAGATATTCTTATAGCTAGCTGTCTGTTTCACTTATTTATGTTACCATCCTGATTCCTTAATGAACACTTAATAATAGTAAGAAATTGAAACGATGAAGACCTGAAGTGACTATAGGATTAATGTAAATTAAAAGGATTACAGAGAGACTAAAGAAACAGAATACAGAAATTGAAGCCCATGGAATTGTAGACAGGGACTGTAATTTGTGAATCACCATGAATGGTGAGAGACAACTTTAAGGTAGATTAATTCACCCTCTGAGGCTTTGCAGCCTGATAAGAGAAGCTGAACAAAGGTGGAAGTATGGGAAACGCTTGACTTTATAGGGTATGTTTAAGAAGGGGAGTTCATTAAGGAGACCTTGAGGGTGGCTGGTGTGCAATCTCAGCCTACCTCTGTCCTTCTCAAGCCGAGCCATTTGACTGTGAATAATGATTAAGGGAAAGAAGAAAGAAATAAGAAAAAAGATGACTCCATACGTAATAACAATACTAATAGATTGATAGCATTGTAGTCAGCTCATTTCAACCTCCACTTTTTCAAACGTTAATAGGAAAGGCAGTAAACCCAGACCGATGCATGTTAGTACCTCTAGTAGGCTAAAAATGTGGCTCCGCTTACATGTAATATTGTGTAGAATTATGTTCATATTTATTTAGTGGAAGTGGAGGTAATCTCATTTCATTAAATAGTTATTTAAATCACATATCTATTAAATGATTCTTGTTAAAACTCATCTAAATACTTTAGAAGCACAAAGAGCAAAAAATGAATCTCTCCTTACATTCTTGACCCGTAATAGTCCTCCGCTATTTCATAATTTGGTGTATGTTATAGATTATAGTTTAATATGTATTTCCCAGATATAATGTCTATGGTTTTACATGAATATGTGATGATCATTTCCTATATTTTAATTCAATTCTATACATTAAATTTTCTTATTGCATAGTGAAGAATTAGCCTTACTCAAAAAGAAGTCTGGATAGGAGTGCCTTTGTGTATATGGACAGTCTGACAATGTGATTTGTGATGGGAACTTTGGGTTACAGCATACAACTTCCAGAGAAACTGATGACTAAGGGTATAAATCCAACTTCCAAGAAGGACTGGAGACTAAAAGTGAGCCATGTCAGTAAGCAGTATGTGATTGAGCCCCAATAAAAACTCTTGACACCAAAGGCCAGCTTCCCTGGTTGGCAATACTCTGTATATATTGCCAACAACATGACCATGTTATTTGTGACTTTATGGAGAAAGGACACCTGGAAGCTCCATGTTTAAACTACCTACCCCTATGTGTCTCTTCTCTTGCCTGATTTTAATCTGTATCCTTTTCCTGCAACAATTAATTATGTGAGCATAATAGCTTTCGGTAAGTTCTGTTATTCCTTTTTGCTAATTAACAAACCTAAGGGTGGTTTTGGAAACCCCATGAACTTGCACCTGGTATCAGAAGTAAAGGTGGTTTTGTGTGGGAACTCTGTCCTCAAACCTCATAATTTAGATAGCTCTGGTTCACATAAATAGGATCTGCTTGATACCTGGGTTAATATACGAAAGGTTTTATTTTTTCTATTTTCCAAAAAGTTCTTCTCTGTCTTTATGAATTTTTCCTTTCTTTTTGAATTGAAGAATTAGCTTGTCAGAGTCATCTGAGAATTCAGTTAGTACAATATTTGAGATAGCATTGAATTTACAGATAAACATGAGGATATTTACATATTTGTAATATTTAGTTCTTCCATCCATGAATTTTCTATGTCTATTTACTTAAGTCTTCTTTTATGTCCATTAGTAAAGATTTACCTCTATTTATATAGGTAGTGCATATATTAGATATATGCCTAAACATTTCATATTTTTGATGCTAATTTAAGTAATATTTCTCCTTGCTTTTTCTTACTTTAATTTCTGTTATATAAGGTATTGATTTTCCATATATTGAACTTTTTATCCAGCAATATTACTAAAGCCAATTTTTAATTTTTTTAAGATTATTTATTTATTTATTAGAGAGAGAGAGACTGAGAATGAGAGGAGAGAAGGTCAGAGGGAGAAGCAGACTTCCCGCAGAGCCGGGAGTCCGATATGGGACCTGATCCCGGGACTCCGAGATCATGACCCGAGCTGAAGGCAGTCGCTTAACCAACTGAGCCACCCAGGCGCCCAGCCAATTTTTAATTTTAAGAAGTTTTTAAGTTAATTCTTCCTGATTTTCTTGATAGAGAATTATATCATCTGTGACTTAGATTGGGCTTCTCCAAATTTGTGTACTTTTTATTTATTTTTTTGGACTTACTGAGTTGTCTAGAATCTCCTGTAAGATTAAGATATTGTTTAATGACAGCAATAGTTGGTATATATAATTTGTTCCTGAGCTTATTATATTTTTAAAACTACTTCCTCTTACGTATGTTATACAGATGTAACCAAATAAAAGAAATTTTCTTCTATTTTGAGCTTGCCAAGTTTTTTTTAAACAAAAATTTTCAGATGAGTTTTACATCTTGTTTATCAAAACAATTTTAATAAAAATTGTTTTTCATTAATTCACTAATATAGCAAATTATAATATATAATTTTCCTAATGCTAAACCCTTCTTGTATTTCTTGGAAAGAAATTTTTTTTGATCAGAATATATTATTTCTTGTCCAGTTCTATTAGGATTTATGCTTACTTTGTGGAATTACCTGGGAAACTTTCCATCATTGTATATATTCTAAAAACTTAATAATGTTGGCATATATTGGTGCTCTATCTCTCTTTTGAATATAATAACTATGGAGCATTGAAATATATTTCTTTGTCATTTATTTCTATCAACAAAGTGCGTATGTGTATTGCCTCTTCCCTGCCCAACTTTCTCTGTACATAGTAGAGATAGGAGGATATAGACAATAGATACTGACTGCGTGATTCTGGGAAATGTAAGTAATTTTCCAAGAACTGAAATGACTTTCAGAAATGACTGATTAGTCTCTGCATACATACAAAATATTCTAATAATAAATGACTCTCACAATAATTTACGAAATCTATGATTAGTCAAAACCTGAAGTTAGTTAGTACCACATCAATGTATCTCTGCTGAAGTGTAGCTTCTTATGTGTTCCCTCCAGGGACCAGGGCACAGGATTGGGAATAAAAATACTACTAACAACAACAGCAGCAGCAACAACAACAGTATTAATAAAGCCATTGCTGCTACATTGACTCTGACTTCTTATTCAAGAAGGCTGTGCATTACAAATGAAGTAGCTAAACAATAGCCCTGGTAGAATGTGGTTTGGTGTTAATGATTTGGAGCCTTCAAGTGTCATATTCCTGGACCCCGGGGCCTATGCCATACTGTACCTATATTTTTGTATCTCCTCTCTCTCACAAACACCGTCCCTTACTGTGTTTCCTAAGTAAATGGCATTCAGCAAGTTATCAGCTGAACTGGGAATCACCCTTGCACAACTACTTTCCTTCATCCCACATTGCAGTGATCTCAACTTCTGTAATTCTGCCTCTTTAATCTCTTGGAAACTCTTTATTCTGCATTAATCCTTTAGTCACTCTTGGTTTAGACCTTTATCGTTTAATATCTTACTATCACAGAGGTTGTTAATTAAGGGACCAGATATAAGTCAGGCAGAGAGTTAAAAATTATAGCACAGGAACAATCAGATCCTAAAAGTTTGAGGAATTGCTTATAGTATTTTATGAGCCTAATAATTTTATATGCAGAAGTATAACTACATTTTCTTCTTTTTCTGTGGTTGTTCAATTCAGTTTTTGAAGTATTCTTGAGTTACTTTTTTAAATTATACATTATATTTCTAGGCTTTCTATGATTACCTTTGATTTGAAGCTGGTATTTAGGCTGATATTTTCTCTAACAATGTCTAAAGTTAATTTTTACATTCTCTCCCTGATGTTCTTCAACAAAAATGTTGGCTCAGTATAAAATTATAATTTCAAAGGTGTTTTCCAATTTTTTTCTGTAGAAGATTTAAGATAGTACTCCATTCATTCTAGAATATAGGCAGTATGCAGAAATCTAATTGAAATCTTTCTCGTCGTTTATGAGTAATTTGATAATTTGAGGGAAGATTTTAGCATCTTTTTTTTTTTTTTTAATTCTTAGAGTTCTTAGGTAAATCAGGATATGTCTTTGTTTTTTTCTTTTTTAAATCCATGCTGTTTGTCATTCACTGGACAGTTTTAATCTTATATTTTATGTCTCTCTTTAGCTCAGTGGAAATGTCTTCTATTATTTCTTTTTTTTTTAAGATTTTATTTGACAGAGCTATCACAAGATGGCAGAGAGGCAGGCAGAGACGGTGGGGGGAAGCAGGCTCCCTACTAAGCAGAGAGCCTGATGCGGGGCTCGATCCCAGGACCCTGAGATCATTATTTCTTTTCATCAATTATCTCTTTTGTTTGATTTGAAACTCCTTTTAGATGGATATTAGATAACTTGAATTGATCTCTGAGTCTTAATTTGTCTGACTTTTAATTTCTTTGTCTTTTGCTTTATATTTTTGTGTGTTCTTTGACTTTATTTTATATACCATTAGTTTGTCCTTTAGCCATTTCTTCTATTTCACCCTTCTGTTTTCTCTAATTTTAGCTACTTTTTTTTAAATTTTAGTAATTCTTTTATAGTATAGATTCTTTATCTTTGTTGTTGCAATAACTACTCTGTTTTTTTTTCTGAGAATGTCAATTATTTTTAGATCTCTATTTATTTCTGAATTTCCTTATATTTTTCCAGTCAAGTCTTCCTTGTTTGTAAAGTTATGAGGTGACTAATGCATGTAAAAGTTCTCTCATTTTAAACATGAAGTAAAAGTATTCACTTGTTATTAATTGACATTTATAGAGACTAGATAAAGAATGAATATAGTATAATCATCAATTCTAATTTATGCACCATATCCTTTAAGAATAGAGAAAAACATGTTTAAAATATAATAAATGAAGATTATCTTGTTTATCTTGTTCATTCCTTTACAGTTTACCAAATAATTTTATTTTTATTTAATTTATTTTTAATTTATTTTAATTTTATTTTTTTCAGTGTTACAAGATTAATTGTTCATGCACTGCACCCAGGGCTCCATGCAATACGTGCCTTCCTCAATACCCACCGCCAGGCTTGCCCAACCCCCCACCCCTACCCCTCCAAAACCCTCAGTCTGTTGCTTAGAGTCCACAATCTCTCATGGTTCATCTCCCCCTCCGATTTCCCCCCATTCACCCTTTCTTTCCTTCTCACAATGCCTTCCATGTTTTTCCTTATGCTCCACATGTAAGTGAGACCATAAGATAATTGATTTTCTCCACTTGACTTTTTTCACTCCGCATAATCTCTTCCAGTCCCATCCATGTTGATACAAAAGTTGGGTATTCATCCTTTCTTATGGAGGCATAATATTCCATTGTATATATGGACCATATCTTCTTTATCCATTCATTTGTTGAAGGGCATCTTGATTCTTTCCACAGTTTGGCGATTGTGGCCGTTGCTGCTATGAACATTGGGGTACATGTGGCCCTTCTTTGTACTGCATCTGCTTCTTTGGGGTAAATACCCAATAGTGCAATTGCAGGGGGTGACACCCTATCTTGTTTTCCATTATACCAACACTTATATTTTAAACATATTATTTCAATAATTTTTAAAAAATTTGGCACAGAGGACAGCAGAATTGATGATTATGCTGTATCATCATTCTTCATCTATTATCAATTAAAAACAAGTGGATACTTTTACTTCATGTTTAAAATAAGATTTTTTAAATGTATTAATCATTTCATAATTTAATAACATTTGTAACTATCTTCCACTTTGTATCTTTCTGTCATTTATAGGTAATGTTTAATCATTGTATTAGTCAGATTTTCTAGAGAAACAAAACCAATAGTATATGAAAGATAAAGATAGATATAGAGATAGAGATATACACAAATACACACACACACAGATTTATTTTAAGGAATTGGCTCATACAATTGTAGGGGTTGACAAGTCTAAAATCTGCAGGGCAAGGTAGCAGGCTGGAGACCCAGGGAAGAATTAATTTTGCAGCTGAAGTCCAGAGGCAGTCTAGAGGTAGAATTCCCTTCTTCTTGAGAGAACTTTAGCCTTTTTCTCTTAAGATTTTTGATTGAATGAGGCTTACCCACATTATGGAGGGTAATCTGCTCTACTCAAAGTCTACTAATTTAAGCATCAATCTCAACTAAAAGAAAAATACCTTCAGAGAAACCTCCAAATTGGTGTATGACGTAATTTCTGAGTACTGTGGTCTAACCAGGTTTGCACATACAGTTAATCATCACCATCTTACATATTCACCAATATATAAATTATGCTTACATGTGTATCATTACAAAGCCTTGTTCAAATATATATACATATATATATGTGTGTGTGTGTGTGTGTGTGTGTGTGTATATATATTAAGATTTTATTTATTTACTTGAGAGAGAGAGCATAAGCAAGCAGGGAAGGGGCAGAGGAAGAGGGAGAGAGAAAATCCCCAGCATACTCCCCACTGAGCACAGAGCCCCATGCCAGGCTTCATCTCATGACCTTGAGATCGCGACCTGTACCAAAACCAAGAGCTGGACACTTAACTAAGCCACCCAGGTGTCCCTCAAACTATATTTTAAAAGTTCACAAATACTTGTATTTAAAATTAGCTTTTTTAAGAAAATAAAACTAACTTTTTAGAAAAGATTATTAATTCTTAGCAGAGAGTCCCAGGTCACCCATTAGTCAATTTCAGAATTTCAACTGATCACGATTGAGTTTAAGCAATCCTTGATGGACCAGTCTCAAGATTGATGTAAAATTCCCAAAAGAGGTAATTAGTACTGTAGAGGAGTTTGCTGCTGTTTATTGTTATTGCTTTTAAATTTCTATTCAAAAACAAGTTATCCTTGGGAAATAAGTTAGATTATATTTTTGCCTCAAAGCTTTTATAACCTCCTTAAAATATAACTTTGTGTCCATATACTGTCATGTGACTTTCAGGAAGGTAGGTCAAGAATATATGTCTTCATTGACATTGAGTTTGTCTCTCTGCCTTGTTTTGAGTAATAAAATGTGCATAGATAGCAAACAGAAGCTATAGTTACATGGCTTGGTTTACATTTCGGTGCTTCTATTGTTTGACATAAGGAAAGAATTCACTGTCTCAGACTGAGAAATATGTGGAACAGTCCTAAACTGGACATGCAGTTAGAAGTAGAGCCATAGCAACTGTCCCACAGATCTATGAGTAAGGAAATGTATTTCCTAAGCCACTGAAGTTCTAGGGTTGTTTCTTCTTTCTTTTCTTTTTTCTTTCTTTCCTTCCTTCTTTCCTTCTTTCCTTCTTTCTTTCATTCGTTCGTTCTTCTTTCTTTCATTTTACTTATCTATTTGAGGGAGAGAGGGGGAAATCACAAGCAGGGGGGCAGGGCAGAGGGAGAGGGAGAAGCACTCTCCACTGAGCAGGGAGCCTGATGTGGGGCTATAATCCAGGACCCCAAGACCATGACCTGAGTTGAAGGAAGACACTTAACTGACTGAGCCACCCAGGTGCCTCTGGGGCTGTTTCTTATACAATTATTTTACACTGAGAACTAATAGTGTAGGAAAAGGACCAATTTACATGCCACTGTTACTTGACTGAATTGTTATCATATTTTATCCATTCATCCCACAAATATTTACTGAATGACTATTACATGCCTGGGATTACTCTGGGCAGCGTTAGTACTTTCCAAATGCCAATGATATTTCCTTTTTCTTATATAGGGCACAGAAAGCCTGCCTTGCTGGCTTTCTATTTAATTTGGATCCCGGTGGAGTGGCTATTGAATAAAATAAACCTTTGTATTATTTTTACAAAATAATTAGCATCAGTCACTATGCAGCCTGAAGGAAGAAAGTCAGACACAGAATATGATACTTTCTGATTAACAGAGTAATAATAGAATTTTAAGTATCTTATTTACAAATGAAGTTACAGATGGTGGGTGGAACACCGGGTAAAAGCAAGTCAGGATAGACTGCAGTGACAAATGACTCTAAGATCTTAGTGGTCTGCAGCAGCAAAGATTTACTGATCACTAATACTAGGTATCAATTATCAGGTGGCTCTTCTTTATGTTGTCTTCTCTCTGGGACTCTGGAATTCCCAATATATAAAACATTGTTGAACTCATAACAAAGGAGAAGTATGTTCTAGCTCCTGAAATTTCTTGAAATAGAATTCAGTCATTTCTATTTTCATTAAATTGGCTGATTCTGTCATCAATGGGTCATGAAATTATAATCTTCCTCCAAGGAGGGGCAGCAAACAATTCTGAATCATTAGGTAGTTTTTACATGCTAATATCTAGAATGTATAGCTACAGAATTACTTATATTTTATAGGAAAGAACTTCAAACTTGTGAAGTCTATAGCCTTAAGGGAAATTTTTCAAAAATAGCCCAAGCATTTTATGATGAAGAAATATAACACAAGTATAAATCAGACACAGATCTTACTCTAACAAGAAATAGAATATGTATTTATAATAACTCCAGGTCAAATACCTTGCAAACATTCAAAAATTTTATCTTTATTAATGAGCAATAAATGACTTTAGAGTTCAGAATTTTGCTTCCTACAATGTACTAGAGTCCATAATCTTTTATCCGCCCCAAATTTTTTATTAACATTTGTCAGTGCAATCCCATAGAGTCTCTGGTAGCAGCATGATTTTTATTAAATAGGACTGAATTAAAGAATATGAAGCTTATAAGTTTTTATTTTGACATTAAAGATTATGGGACTTATATTTTTCTTTCTTCTCGGTAAAACAACTAGCAAATTCTCTGGCATCAAGTAGGACTAAGAAAATCCTCCTCCTCTTCCTACAAATGTACTTCCAGCTGCCTTAAGGATCATTTAAACTTTATAAAACCTAAAAATAATGCTTTACCATATATAAAGCTCTTCTCAAAAATTCAATTAATTCTCATTACAATCCTATGAAATATGTATTACTACATTTCCTTCTTTATGGATGAATATATTGAGACTACAGAAAGTTAAATAACTTTTGAAAATATCAGTTACCTTAATAAGTATTTGCTAAAGGGACCTTTGTTCAAAATCCTATACTTTTTTTCAGCACACTTGTTGTAATGTCCATAATTTACTTTAAAACACTTCTTTATAGTTAATGTGATACCATGTGTAGGTCAGTTACCTGAATTTTAGTTCTAGGGGTGATTAAATGGTACCATGCTAACAGGACTATAGAGTTTAGAGGTGGTTATCTAGCAATATGAAAGGACGACATTCCAATGATAGCAGATGTTGGCCAAGAAAGAATTCATTGAAAATCAAAGAAAACAGGCATTTACTTAAGCAATTAAGAATTGCAATTTGGGTGATGTGCATGGGTGGCTCAGTTGGTTGTGGTTCGTCTCTTCATTTTGGCTCAGGTCACACAATCTCATGGGCCATGGGATGGAACACTGTATTGGGCTCTGCAATCAGTGAAGAGTCTACTTGAAGATTCTCTCCCTCTGCTCTCCAACCCTCTACCCTCCCCCACCCCCCCTTGTGCCTGTGAGTATGCATGCTCTTTTTCTGTCTCTCAAATAAATAAAGCTTTAAAAAAAAAAGAATTGCAGTTTGGGGGACACAGATTCAGGTAGAAACTTTGTGTTCTGAGGAAGACAAAGAGGGGTCAGAGTTATAAAGGCAAAAGGCCACAAACACATTTCTCATTTAGGTCCTCTATGCAAAACAGGGATTGAAATTAGGTTAACTTGGATTGGCTGGGTCAATATGCAAATGAGGGACTGAAGCTTGTTAAACTGGACTGGCTGTTTTAGAAGAGAAGAATGGGGATGACCTGGTTGCCATAGTGAAGAGGAAGTTAAGTCCAGGCTAAGGACATGTGGCTGGCCTAAAAGTTCAAAAAGTTCTGGGTGCCTGAGTGACTCAGTGGGTTAAAGCCTCTGCCTTCAGCTCAGGTCATGATCTCAGTGTTTTAAATGGAGCCCTGCATAGGGCTCTCTGCTCAGCGGGGAGCCTGCTTCCGAACCCTCTTTCTCTGCCTGCCTCTCTGCCTACTTGTGATCTCTCTGTCAAATAAATAAATAAATAAAATCTTAAAAGAGAAAAGCTCTGCTTAAAAAAAAAAGTTCAGAAAGTTCATAGTTCCTCCAATGAGGGTATGTATAAATTCCTCCTCCCTTATGTCTTTCTGATCCTATTTTAAAAGAAATTCTTGTTGCTAGGCCAGCTAGCGTGATGTTGAAGTCTTCTTTTCTATGGAGAAGTACATCCTTCTGCTATTTATACCTAATCAACAGTTGATATTTTATTAAGTGGACAATAAGTGTTAAAATGGGATTTTATTATGAAATTAATGTTATTAATTATCACTTATTTTTAAAAGTGACCTTGAGAAATTGAAAATATTCAAGATATGTGGTTTGACTAAACTATCCTTGCTTTATACTCTGCACTTTTCAGATCTTCTGTGTTCTTGATTCCCTAATTGGTCCAGTGTCCATTTATTGGCTTTGGGAGTATGTCTGGATTGCATGATGCCAATTAGATGGATTCCTTGTCTCAGGAATTTTGCCATGTCCTCATCAAAACAACTTTAAGTGATTGGAACACCTAAAGGACACAGAGCTAAGGATTTTTCAAGTTTAGAAAACAGGTTGTATGAACTCATTCTGTACCAGCTTTCCTAATAAATAGGAATCTAATAAATGTCCATGTAGGAGATAAAATTGAGGAATAATATGTGACTTGCTTTCTTTGTAACCTGACAACTAGGTTATGGGAAGTAACAAACACCAGCCATCTCTGAAGTTACCAGGAGCTACTTTTATCTATGACCAAATTGGTCTAAGTCAGTTCTCAATCACATTGCCTATCTTCTCATGAACACCGTTCAACATTCCTTCTTGAATAGTCATCTTTGCAACCTGAGATCATCTGTGTGCTAATGCTGAGGACAGTGACTTAGTGACTGGAACATGATATTCTCAGGACCTTGAAATGCTTTGGATATGTATCTGAGCTCTTCAAATTGTTGCATCAGTTAGAAATCAACTCCTTAAGAATGTTCCTTCTGGTGCTCTGGAGCCCTCTGATTTTTTCTATATAGCTATGTAGAATGAGAGACTCTACTGCAATTTTAAAAATGAATGCTCTTTATATACAGCAAACACTCAGAGAAAAAATTGATACTTAGTAATAAAAAAGTGCTTAGCAATTATACAAAGCCCATCTTTAGACAGCTTTACAAATATCAGCTAATTAAATTTTACAAATAGCAATTAATTTATAACACAAACATATAATGGAAATAAGAAAAACAAAGACTAGACACGGAAAATAACACCCAAATTGAATGTAAATTGATTGAGATTATTTTTCTTCCGTATAGGGTACATGAGCCTACCCTCTTCAATATTTCTTTATTATTGTCTCAAGAAAGCTGCATAAATTTCTTTTGAATATCACACTTCTACCAGGTCTTTGAGATTACCTTTAATTATCATAGCCATCATCTCAAGGGAAAAGAATTCTTTAACTATTAGAGTAAAATCTAATTTTGAATAAAAAATTAAGTTGCATTGTTATTGAAATCCATCATAAAAAGTAATTTTCCTTTGATTTTCTTTTTTTTTTTAAGATTTTATTTATTTATTTGACAGAGAGAGGCAAAGCGAGAGAGAAAGGACAAGCAGAAGGAGTGGGAGAGAGAGAAACATGCTTCCCGCTGAGCAGGTAGCCTGATGCGGGGCCCAATCACAGATCATGACTTGAGCCAAAGGCAGGCGCTTAACGACTGAGCCACCCAGGCTCCCCTCCTTTGGTTTTACACCTGAGATACTTTGATGATTTGATTACCAATTTTTGTCTTTCTTGTTCTGCTTTCCAAACTGGAACTATTAGTTTGATGATGAGCCTTTTTTGAAAGCACAAAACAGTCAGTTTTGCAGTCCCCATCAGTTTTTAAAATTTTTATACAATTTTGTTTGTTTGAAATCAAGTCTGTAAGAAGGGACCTAGAAACTGATTGGGTCTTATAAACCTAATTGTTACTTCTGCATTAGAAGGTCCTCAGAATTGGGGGCATCTGGGTGGCTCAGTTGTTTGAGCCTCCCTCTCTTGGTTTCAGCTCAGTTCATGAGTGAGTGAGATTAAGCCTCATGTTGGGCTCTGTGCTCAGCAAGAATTTGCTTGAGATTCTCTCTCTCCCTCTGCTGCCCCTCCCTCTGCTTACTGGTGTGATCATATACTCTCACTCTCTCCCGCATATAGTATAAATAAATGAAATCTTAAAAAAAAAAAAAAGAAATTCCCTGGAATTGTATGGAAGGGAGTAGGTGACACTGTCATATGTTTGGCATTTTATGATGTATTAAAATAAAATTTTAATTGCTTTTCCCTTTTTCAAGACTTTATGACTTCCTAAAATCGTTATCCTTTTTTAAAACATGTTGGAGCTGACTTACCTATATATATTAGAAGAGGCAAACTTACTACTGACACTTCATCACCTATAGGACAAAATTCAAACTACTTAGCATGATAGAGAATTACTGATCTTCATTTATTGATATTTATTACTTTTATTAATTTTTTTACTTTTCAGCTTAATCTCTTAATATGGTACCCTTTGGATCTGGAACTCTAGTTATACAAGGAATTTTTATGCTGTTTCATATCTTGATTCTTTTGTATAGTTTTCTCTTCTGCCTAAAGTGAATTTTCTGATCTCTTAAGGTGATTTTGAGAATCTACTTTAAATTACCTCCCCTGAGAGATTTCTGTGAAATCTCTACGGTGGAGTTCATGATGCTCTCCTCTGGGTCCCCTATCATCTTGAATAAACTTCCATTATACTTCTATTTGTCTACATTACCTGTCATTTCTCTACTTGTCATTGAGTTCCTTGACAACAAAGACTACCTTTTATCTATTTATTTTTGCATCCCTCATTATTTCTAGCACCTATTGTAGGTCTTTAGAGGAAAAGAAGGATCTGCCCTTTCTCCCAGTTCCAAGGATGGTTTCTTCATTGTCCTGACTCCTTTCGCATTAATCTTGAAGGGAGTGTATCATTAATCTGATTGGTTAGATAAGGCTTAATGATTGGCCTCATTAGCTGGTGAGCATGGTCATGTATGTTCTTTTTTCTGCTTCTTTCTGTCATGTATCTGGAACAGAATGTGAGCTAAAGCTCTTCTTTTCCAGATAAGCTTGTTTACTTTTCTCTCTTTCTGATCATCTTTTCCACAGTGTCAGTTAAATGGAGGACGATGAAATGTGGCTTTTTGGGTAAAGATGAATTAAACTTACTGGAAGAGCTCATTTTGTTGACCATTCAGAGTACCACCAGTCCAGGCTATCTTCTGCACACTGCCAGCTCACAGGGCTAGAAAATGTCTTGCCTCTCATAATTTATGGGCCTATCACTAATGAGGAATTTCAGAGGCCAAAATTTGTCTCTAATAAGATGATGAAGAAAAACCGTAACATATCAAAGAAGATTCTATATCTGGAGAGAGAAGACAAACAAAAGATCAGATGGCTGACAAAATATGGCTGCTGGAGAATAAAATTGTCAACTTGAATAGAAAAGTAATATGAGCAATTAGCATTCAAAATTAAGTAGAGCAATACCTTTTTGGAAATAAAAATTTCACCAATAAAACATGATTTCCAACTAAACAATTTGATAAGTAAATAGAAAAAAAGTGTGGCCATTGTTGAGACCTAAATTAGTAACCTAGAAGATCAAATAGCAGAAATAAAGAAAAGCTCAGAGCAAATATTTTAAAATGGAGATATTGATGGGGAAGAGATTTTGAGGATATCCAGGATTCAATATGCCAATAATAGAATTTCCAGAAAAAGAAAGGAACCGATGTAGGGGTTATATTAATTTAAACACTATTCAACCCAAATATCTGTGAACTAAAGAAAGACCAGATTTATATCATTTTAAAGGATGCATTGAGTTCTTGTTATGAGTGATAAAAAAAGGACATGTACCTGAGCATAAAAATTTCTAAATTTAATGATAAAGAGAAATGTCTCTTAAAGTTTCAGACAGAAAGATTGAAGTGCCTACAAAAGTAAAATAAGCTAGAAGATGGTAGAATAGGACATTTAAATGAGTGAGATCTAAAAATTAAAACCCTAGAAACCTATATCTGGCCAAGGTATTAACATGTAAAAGTGAGATAGAGAGATAGATAGATACAGATACTCAAGAATGCAGAATGTGTGTCCTCTTATGTAGGGTGTATATAATTCATCATTCCAATTGAGAGTGAAAGGTGTCAGTATTAATAATTATTCTACAACAACAGGTATAAACTAGGACTTGCTAGAAAAACTGCGCTGGCATAAAACTTATCATCCTAAAAGTCAGAGATGGAATATAGATGAGGTTCAGTGGGGTGGAGTTTGGAGCTGACAACCAAGAAAGAATTCTTGAGACATCTTTGGTATAAAATGGTGGTTTATTAAAGCACAGGGAGAGGACCCATGGGCAGAAAGAGCTGCTGCACTAGGGTCTTGAGGAGTGGCTGATTATTTACTCAGGACTTGGGGAGGTGAGGACAAAGAGGGTGTTCAGAAGGGCTGTCATATGGTAAAGAAGACTCTCAGGATAATGGAAACCTAGTTATTGTCAAGCCAATCTGTTTTTCCCTCTGACAAGATACCAACGTGAAGACATTCGGGAGTTTCCTGGAGGAATGTCACACTGCTCCTATCACATGTCCTTGTCAATGAGCTTTAGGTTTAGAAGAAATTCAATTTTATTTGCATTTCCTTCCACCTCAGCCTTCTTCAATTTTATGGAGGGAAGGTTGATGGTAGGGCTTCAGGAACTGAGTGATGAGTCTCTGGAAATCAGGCTATTGATAAGAAAGCTTCTTCCTTGTAAATTCCTTGTAAATCACTAGGACATTTGTAAGCTGAGGGAGACTCCTGTCCTGCAGGACTATGATTTCTATCAGTTAACCATTTGTTTTAACTTTTGGGCTGCCAGGAATGCCTGAGGAATGTCACACATATCACATGGGAGGGGGGAGTATAGGGTGCCAGCTCCTGCTTTGTCCTCAGCTAGCTTTTTGCTCCCTCATCAGCACTATGAATACTTATACCAAAACAAGTAGGACTTTCTAGGAAAATGAGGATGAATGGTTATTTTTTATATACTATATTTGAGGAAAATTCTAAAGAGCTTAAGCCACTAAAAATAAATAAATAAAAGAATCAGGAGAAAGATCTAAACACTCAGGAGGGGAAAACATGAATTGGGAGGAAATAAGTGGTGAGCAATAAAATTTAAAGTTAAATTTAAATAAATGGTGACTGATAATTTGATAATAGAAATACAATGTTATTTGGGCTTCCTGAAATATAGGAAACATAGTCAAGATAAATTCTAATAATAGCCCAGAAATAAAACTAACGAATTATGTCAACAAGAATTGGGGTAAGAATAGGAAGAAGAGAATGTAAAGCATTTTTATCATTCATCTGGAGGGGAGAGAGACTATTACAGAAAGAGTAGTAGAAGTATTCTTATATTCTTAATTTGTTAAGGTGAGTAGGGGAGGAGTACAATAGAATACCCAGAATTAGCCAAATTCAAGGTTGAAGATGCAGTCCTTAAATCATAGGACTTCCAGGACTCCTGATACGAGCCACAAGGTCAAGGATTGCAAGGGTTATCATCACTTTAGAACAGTTTGCTATAGATTTGGGGATCTCACAGACTTCCTCAGATTCAATAATTTGCTAGAATAACTCATAGAACTCAAGAAATCACTATACATAATTATGAATGCAATTTTATTATAGCAAAGTTTACAAATCTGAACCAGCCAGAGGAAGAGATACATAGGGCAAATTGGGAAATTGGAAAGGTTCTAAACACAAAGATTTCATATCCTCAGGGATGTGTTACCATCCTAGCATTGACATGTAGCAATGCATGCACACAGTATTGGCAACCTAGGAAGTTCAGCTTGGTGTCCAGAGTTAATGGAGTGTTCATCATATAGGCATGATTGATTGAGCTATTGCCCACATAATTGAATTCAATCTCCATTACTATCACCATTCCCTGAAAGTCAGGCTGATATTATATTGCTTAAAATCCCAGCTCTCTAATCACATGGTTAGTCTTTCTGATGTGGCCAACCCCTAATCTGAGTCATCTCATTAGCACAAATGATCAAGTGTTGTCAGAGGGATCAACCATGAATATTAACTCCAACTACTTGAGAAATTTCCGGAGTTTAGAGGTTACCCCAAAGGAACTGGAGAAAAAGGTCACACCTTTCTTTGAGCTAAAGTCAAATTCTTTATTACACAAAATCATCTTTGTGGAGGAATTATTTGGTAAATTTTAAGTTTATATTATAGAGGTTATGTATCTGAAAAACAATGGAAATATATAGCACAACTTATAAATTATCCAGGGGGAAAATGAATTAATTGTTGAACTAAATCAACACAAATAAGGAAAACTTAAAAGATGAAATATTGGTCAATGGATAAAAACAGAAATGACTTTTACAACTTTCAAATAATTCTGTTGCAAGGGAAGGTCCTGCCCACCCATTTGTTCCTTTCTCCATCCAGTTAGCTGGAATGTGGGTATTATAGAAGAAAATATATTTATTTTAGAGTACAAGATGGAATCTGTGAACTGAGAAGATAGAAGGTCTGGTCTTAACACCACTGAGTCACAAATTCAGCCATGGGTCACTTACCTTGATATTTGTGAGATAGGAATAACTTTATTTTTAGAGGAGCCTGACCCATATCCTAACTAGTACAGCTTCGCAAAGGGATACTAAGAACTTGCTATAAGTAGATAACCATAATAATAGACAAGATAGCATTTAATGTTAAAAGCACAAAAAATGGCTAAAATAGGTCATCGTGTAATAGGAGGCAAAATTCAATATGATGGCATAATAGTCATAAGCTTCTATACTCCAAACAATGTAGCACCTACCTACATAGGCATGACTGTTAAAAATATAAGAAGAAAATAAAAACAAAGATGGAATTGTTAATTTATAACAGAAGACTTTAAAAACACTTCTGCAGAACTAAAAAGATTTAGTAGACAAAATTTTAAAAATAGAGATCATACTTTAATAAGCTTGATTAATCAATAAACTTGATTTAATAAACACATTTAAAATATTAGAACCATTATGTAAAAAAATCTAGAATTTTATTTAATGTTCCATAAGATTTTTTAAATTCAGAATTTTTTTCAGGGCATTCTGTCTGATTATCATCCAATCAAATTAGAAATAAGTCATTTAAGGGTGTTAAAAATACTAGCAATTTGAAAGACACTTAGATTTAGAAAAATTCCAAAGTGGAATTAAGAATTATAATAGAAAAAAGAGAATTTGGAGAATATTTTATATCAAAACATATATAGGATATAGAAAAAACAATACACATGGGAAAATGTATAGCTTTGAATGCCTTAATTTTTAAGAGATGATGAAAAAGAAGGAATTTGACATTTATAAGGAATAAGACATTAACAATAAAAAATGAGCTATGAGAGTAAAACTAACCTAAAAAAATTGATATTAATATAGTGGAAAAAGAGAGGAAAGGATTTTTTTTAATTAAAAAGCTGGTACTGTGAATTCTTTAATTTATAAGTATTAGATGAGTTTGGAAACTTTACAGTAGAATAAATCCTAGATTAACATGGGTCAGAAGCAGTTGATTATTTCTGTGGCAGAATGTTTTCAATTTTATTTGAAATTATCCAAGTTTTTGTTGTGATTTTTTTTTTAATTAACAAAGTAGGTGAACCTTGTGTTAGGTAAAAGCCAACCAAAAGCTGAATTCAAGCTATATGTCACCAACTGGCACATTTTGTTGTATAGTATTCCTTGGTGTGGCAGTCCCAATTTTTAGCATGCTGTCTGTCAATCTGTCAAGTGTGTTAGGTAAAATGTACAGAACATTGTCATATAAAAGTAATCAGTCTCTCTGAGCCTCATATGTTTTCTAAGATAATTGCATTAATATTCGTTGGAACCCAGTATTACTTTTTTTTTTAACTTCTTGGAGAATGGCATGTGTTGAATTCAAAAGTGAGAGAAATTAAACAAAATTATTCTTTAAAAAGATTGTGGTTTCATAATCATGAAAGGGATGAACATGGACAATTTTATTTGGTACCCTAATTACACTTTTCAACCACTCTGTGGGGTTTGCAAGCCTTGGTCTACTCTGTACATATCCTGAGATGTTCAATAGTTTGATTCAACTATCCTTTTCCTCTTCAACCAAAGGTCATCAGAGAAAACCAGAAATTAATATTCTGGTTTATTTCAGCCATGTAGGATTGAGTGAAGGTTTACTTCACATGGCTTTCAAGACAGCGACATCTTCCTTATGAATTCCAGATAAAAATCAGAATTGCCATGAATTACACCATAGCCGATTATGTAGGATTGTGGATTAGTCCCACAAATCTTGAATCAGTTCTGTAAAGATGATAAATGGCTAAAACTGTGGTGCCAGAAGGGAAGAAAAGGACAATGTGAAATCTGTGAAAAAAAATGCAGGCCATTTGGCTTTAACTGTAACTGTGTCCAAGTGCTTTGCCAAAGGAGGGGAAGGGCTTGGAAGGTAAATAATGAGTCCAGATATTCAAGCCCCATCTGTTCAGACAGGCTGAAACTCACTGTGATGACAGTGTTTATGCTGGGCATTGATTGATGTCATCTCAATTGGCTCTTGACATGAGGGATAGTTGAGAATGTCTGAATTAGAAATTGGTCTCAGGATCTTAACATGAGCCAAGACCAGTGGTTGTGAAAACATTATAGCAAAAAAAAAGCTAGTGTCCTCTTCCCACTGTCTACCTCTGAAAAAGAAGAGAAAAAAGGAGGAAAGAAAGGAAGACAAAGCAAAAGAAGAAAGAAATAAAAAGAGAATGTAGAGTGCTACACAAGACTAGAAAATAGCAAAGATACCAGTTGCCTATTTATAAATAATAATTTTTTGCCTACATTTGACCCACTTATTCCTTTCTGCCACATTTACTTTTATTTTTACTGTTCTTAAATGTTAGTTTTCTCCTATGTTATAAAAATGAATTTATACTTAATATGGGCAGTTTCTTATGATAATTTATTAAATTAATAATTTATTGTTTAGTTTTTAATTATGTGACAGACAACATAGTGTTCTTTTGTGACAGATCTTCCTAGATTTATGATGCAGTTACATACTAATAAACTCATTGCAAATTGAAAATACTATTAAGTTGAAAATACATTTAATACATCTAACCTATGAACATCATAACTTAGCCTAGCCTATTTAAACATGCTCAGAAAACTTACATTAGCCTATAGTTGGGCAAAATCATCCAACATAAAGCCTATTTTATAACTGAGTATTGAGTATCTTATGTGATTTATTGAATACTCTACTGAAGGTGAAAAACAGAATGGTTGTAAGTGTATCCATTGTTTACCCTGTAGTCATATGGTTCACCGGGAACTGCAGCTTCTTAATGCTGCCCAGCATCACGAGAGAGTATTGTACTGCATCCCCCCTATTCTGAGAAAAGATAAAAATTCAAAATTTGAAGTATGGTTTCTGCTGAATGCGTATCACTTTTGGACAGTAGTAAAGTCCAAAAATCATAAGTTGAACCATTGTAACTCAGGGGCTGACTGTATTATAGCATATATTTATTTATTCTTTTTTTTTTTTTTTTGACATTTGTCTCTCTTACTAAGAAATTAAGCTCTCTGAGGAAATGGATTTTATCACTTGCTCACTGCTACCTCTCCAAAGCCTAGAACTGTGCCTGGCACATGGGGCTCAGTCTGGAAAAGACTTGCTGAATGAGTGAACTTATATTCATTAAAAATTGTTAGAATTTTTAACATTTTTACATGAGTTATTTCCTTTAATTCTTATAGCATCCCTATGAGATAAATACTATTATCCTTACCCTACAGATAAGAAACCTGAATTTTCCAGTTATTTGCCTAATAGTACACAGGTTTTGGAAATGAAACCAAGCCAACTCTAAAGCCCAATTCTTTTTTTTTTTTTTTGGTCGTTTTTGGTCGTTGTAGCTTCAAGTTTTTATTTAAATTCCAGTTAGTTAACATACAGTGTAATATTAGTTCCAGGTATAGAATTTAGTGATTCATCACTTGCATACAGCACCTGGCTCATCATAAGTGCCTTCCTTCATACCCATCACCCATTCAACCCATCTTCCCTGCCCACCTCCCCTCTAGCAACCTTCCGTTTGCCCTCTATAGTTAAGAATCTCTTTTATGATTTCTCTCTTTTTTTTTTCCTCCATGTATGTTCATCTGTTTTCTTTTTCTAAAGACCAATTCTTAATGACTACTCGCTAGTTGCATTGCTGATGTATCCATCATTTTATGGTTATTTAAGCTATCTTTTAGAGAAGTCACCTGGATTAGACTCATTTGCAAAGAACCAAAAGAGAAAAAAAGAAAACTTTAGTGTACATGAAGAAAATCTCCCAACTCTGATTTCTCTTTCAAAAAATTTTTACTGCAGACAAGTTTTTTAAGGGAACAGTAGAAAAAAAATTATTCCATGAATCATTCATCTGTGGTGGATGGTTTTCTTCATTCAGGTGAAGGTTTTCTTTCTATATTCATACTTTACCATTTGGGATCATAGAATCAGAGCTGTTCGAGATGAAAACAGCTTTAAAAGTCTGGTTCATTTACAGTCAGGTGTTTTTTGCTTTGTTTTACTTTGTTTTATAATCTCTCCGTTTAGAGGTAAAGTGGTTCTCTCTGAATCATTTAAACAGCCCCGTGGCTTTTACTTGCCTGGGCAGCATCACCTGAAATTCAAGGGCTAAGACCCCAAAATATGATTTATTCAACAAAGATAAAAAAGTGAAGTAACAAAGTATGCATTGATTTATTTCAGCATAGAAATGTAAACTCAAAAATACAAATCTCCCAGGGAAAGCTACCTGTCTTTTTTTGGTTCCTTTACCAGATCACAAAGCAGTTCAATCACACTTTAATGGATTGAAATGAGTAGTGACTAGCAGCTAGAGACAAATTACTGAACCAACTTTTGTTCAAGGCACATGACTATATAATGACTATATATGTTAGAGATTTTGCTGAAACCTTCACAAGGCCAGTATGTTGATTAATTTTGAGAAGTGAGTTTTCATTGCCTAAATGACCTGTTGTAAAAATGCAACCTATCCCACGGAAAGGGCTTGTAGGTGCTAGTTGCTAGCATACTTGTTGGCAAAGTATCCTGGAAATAATCAGGTAGATTTCCCAGAGAGGCTGGACTTCTTCATCTTAGGGCAAGTGTACATTTTGCCTCCCTTCCAGATCTGGAGACTTAATTCTCAAAAAAGGAAGTATATCTTTCTTCAAACTATTCAGTATCTGAATTGGTTACACAAGTCTTTTAGTAGAACTTACTGGTTTCAACTGGAATAAACACATTCAAATTTGCTTAAGCAAAACAAGGGAATTTATGATGAAATCCTGGGGGTGGTTTACAGAAGTTGGGAGCATGCAGTCTAGGGGATCTTAATGGTTTTAAGTTGGAATGCAGCTACTGGTGTAAATTGGTCAAGAAAAGTGTGCATTACTGAACTTGCTAAGTTCTGCAGTTCTTTCAGTGGGCCACCACTCGCAGTAATGCCTAACTTCATGCTGCAATTATTTTTCTAGCAATCTAACACCTTTGTTTTCCCTTAGTGCAGTGTTTGAAGCTTCCTTGACAGAAGAGTAACAAGGAAACTCATCTTCCTTCGGTTCTACTGGTTAATAAGAATCTTTCCTCTCTATCTTATAAAGCTCCAGAAAGCATGGCATTTGCTTTTTCTATTTTTTTGCTTTTTATAATTTTCAAATTATAGGTGGTTACACTAGCAAATAAATTGGACTAGCAAATAATTGGACTAATGAGAGTTAACCCTCTCATTACTGTCTCTCAGGCTTATGACCTGACCCAGCCTCAGCAGCTATTCATTGTCTGTCACTTACAGTGACTTGTTGTCTTCTCTACTGTAATTATTCCAGATTCATGTTTTATGTATATTGAAGAAGATAAAGGAAAAAAATAAATATGCCAGGAATTCATATCTTGTGAAAGAATGATATATTTAAATAACCAGTTAATGTCAATAACTTAAAAAGCTATTGAAAAATTTGAGCCATTGGAGTAATACACTGACAATCAACACCAGTTGTTGACCCTTTAATATGAAGCTGTTGAGAAACAAATATCAGTGCCTCTTATTGCTGAGTTGGCTGGAAATGTTTATTACTTTAATCAGTGGCTAATTGAAAATAAGTTAAAAATTCTTCTATGCTTAATTCCAATCAAAGTCTCAACAGTAGGTGGTACCTGGTAAAATAATCCCCAGAGGTTATCTGTAAGAAGAAATGGTATCAACTATAAGCTAAAGATTTGAATTCACTAAGGTGTTTTAGCTCCATTTTTGATATTTTATAGAGAGGAGCATAGGCTTTGGAATTAGACATGGAAAAGTTTGAATCTTTGCCATATTTTAGTTGGATGGCATTTGATATATTTTTAATTATTCTAAACTTCATTTGTAAAGTGGAGGAAATAATACCCACACCATAGAATTAATGTGGGGAAAAATGGAGTATTATGCGTACACAATGAGTAGAGTGACACATGCCAGACTCAGTAAATAGTAGCTATTATAAGTGATACTATTATATAAGGAAATACTGTGTCATGTAACAGCTCTATACTATAAATAAGGTAAGAGTTATGTTCAGCATGAGAGCCCTGGAGGAACTAAAAACCCAGACTTCTAGTAATATCAATACACTTATTTTTCTTTCCTACATTATATACAAAATAATTTCAAAATTATAACACATTACTATTAAGAATAAAATTATTAAATAGAAAGCCTAGGAGAATAAAAATCAAATATATAAATACTAAAAAATAATAAGGTTTAGAGTTATAAAATACACATGTAAAAAGTCATTCCTTTCATCCTACATTAACAATTCAGAAAATATAATTGAAAAATTTTTACACACACATGCATCTCCAATGAATAAACTCAATCAACAAGTTTGCAGAGCTCTCTGTGAAAACCAGAGTTTCTCAGTCTTGGTATAATTGACATTTAGGACTGGATAATTCTTTGTTGTAGGAGACTTTCCTGTAAATTGCAGGATGTTTAACAGCATCCCCAGGCTTCATTCACTAGATTCCCAAACCCCCTCCAGTCCTCTACCCCAAAGTCATGATAATCAAAACTGTCTCCAAATGCTCTGAGAAGCAAAATTGTCCCTAGATGAGAACCTCTGACATAGCCTATATTAGAAAAGAACTCTGTCTTAAATGGAAAGAATGATCAGTTTCTTTCATATTAACCTCAGTACTATAAAAATGTCAGTTATTTTCAGTTTTAAAGAGCGTTACACACAAAAAAAATTAAGAAAAATAACAACCTAGAAGAATAAAGATATGTAGATATATAAATCACAGGAAAAGATATAATATTGACTAAAATATATAAATAAAATTTCTAATTCATAATAATAAATGTAATAAAAACATAATTGAATAACTTGCAAAATAACTAGATTATTTCAATCACCAAGATTAGTAAAAGTGTTTTGACATAGATTTCCATTTTCCCTGCTAGTGGGAGTGTGCATTATTATAAGCTTTTTCAACAGGTAAATGTGGCAGTAATATCAAAACGTTTTTAAAATATGCATCTACTTTTACCTAGTAATTTCACTCTTTAAAATTTATCTTGCAGATATAATCATATATGTGCAAAAATATGTGTGAATAGGGTGTTTTGTGATGTGATATTTAAAATAGCAAGAATTGGAAGTACTATTAATGTCCAAGAAAAGAAGTTATAGAATGAGTATGGAATCACCACTGAATATAATATTATTATTGTTCCTCTATTATTCCTCTATTATTGTAGAGGGATACATGTAGTTATTATAACAAATATCTTTAATAATGATGATATATGTGTATTTATACGCATGCATATAAGAGGTTAAACTTCTCAGGAAGTAGATCCAGTAGATTCAGACACAAAAGTTGGTATGCTGGATATTTCTTAAAGAGAATCCTTGTGAACAATACTTGTAGAACCAGAGAGAAAGGAAGTAGTTGTAAGCAAAAGAAGTCAAGCTGTGACTTATGCCCAATGATGATTTTTTTTCGATCCTCAGAGTTCTGGAGCTAGAATAGCCATTGAAGTTCCCAAAAGATGGGCCAAGGTTTTATATCCCTGCTTCAATCACTTATTGGATGTGGACTTCCACAGGGAAGTATGTGACCTTGGATAAGGATGTTCTTCTCACCTGATGTATGGTCCATGAACGTGTTAGTCCTAGCAGCTGAGACAAGTCTCTATGGAAGGGCTACCCAGGTACATTACAGCATCCGTCTCAAAGTGTGTGTGTTTTGGTCTCTGTGGGAGGAATAAAGCAACATCCTTATTTGGTGTCCAGGTTCTGAACAAATTGAAAAATAAGATGAAATGTTCTTCAGAATGAAGGCTAAGCATATTGGCTTTATTATAAAAATAAATAAATAAAATGAGAAAACCCTGCTATTGAAAAAAATGGCAAGTGGGCTTTCTAAAACACCAAAATTAGAGTTCCTCATTAGTCTTCAGCATTGCTGGGCTGGGACAGATTTCCTACTGGGTGCCCATTTTAGTAAGACTTACCACATGGAGGAGCAGAACTGAAAGAGTGCTCCTTTATAGGCAACCGGTCCCAAGAGAATGAAAAGAAGAGGGGGCTTGACAACTTACCAGTTTCCACTTCCAAACTCACCAATCTGATTTCTCCTCCTTTAAGAAAGAATGAAGGTGTATAGAGAGACAAAGGACAGAGTGATTTACTTACTCTACACTAATTGGCTTCCTCCACAATGTAGAAAATATCAACAATTCAGAAATAGCATTTATTTAATAATGGTATATGTGGGGAAAAAGAGTATAGGCAAACACACCATGTTATATCTGAGTTGTGCTATTGGGGCAATACTGATGCTCTTTTTAATTTTTTTTAGGGGGGAGATTTTTACAAGTATCTTATATTGATGTTTTGCTTTCATGATATAAAAAATATTGTAAAAACAATTAAAACCACTTTATTCACAATAAAATAGGTTATATGCAGAGCACAGGGATAGTGAGATGGGAGACGATGAACTAAATAAATAGGGGAAAGAAGAAATAATAGGACAACAAGAATAGCAGATGCAGATGGTTGAGAAATGAGTTGAAAAGAAGGTGGGCAGGACACTTGTTACTCCTGAATAAAAGAGAGATACACAGAACCCATCCATACCAGCTATAACAACTAGTGGGTTATGTTAGAAAATTAACTTCTTTAGGGGTACCTGGATGTCTTAGTTGGTTAAGTGTCTGCCTTTGGCTCAGGTCATGATCCTGGGGTCCAGGGATCAAGCACCGCATTGGGTTCTCTGCTCTGCTCAGTTCTTCTCCCTCTGCCCCTCCTCCTCCCTATGCTCTCTCTCTCAAATAAATAAAATCTTAAAAAAAAATTAGCTACTTTAACTTACCTGTAGAGAGCAGAGTGCTTCCTAGCATGGCAGTTACTCTGACTGCATTGAAGTTTAATAACAAAACTTCAAAAATGGCCCTTGGATCCATTAGAACTGAGCCAGAGTTGAGATTAAAAATGCTCTGGACACTTAATTATTTTGTTTTCTTTCCCCCCACCCTACAATGTAGACATCATTGATGGGACCTGATTTGCTCATAGAGTGCTATTTCCCCAGTTCCTTTAACAGAATTTATAATAGACCATCAGACAGTAGTTTTTAAATGATTGGAAATGAGCAGATGTGACTGTTTACCAACTTGTGACAAGGAATCCAAACTTAATCTGTAACCTTAAAATTGTAATAGTTAAAGAAGCTCCTGTTTTTAGAAAGACTTCACAAAAAAGGATTTTAGGGTAAAATGCCCATTTTACATCAACATGTTCTTATTAACATAGAAGATAGTCTAAAAATGGAAGTTTTTGATAAAGAACACATAGACTTTTCTATAACAACGAAGCAAGTTCAATTAAAGGTTTATGATTTCGAAGAAAAAAGGGCAAACATCATTGTCATTTTTCTATGTGATGATCAGCACCAAATACATAGATGTATAAACAAATATCCACAACTAAAGCATTTATAACATATTAACCAGATGAAGCAGCCTTCTGCCCATGCCCTTGCCATTAATCATAATGGCCATTGTCTTTTACTTTATTGCTTAAATTTTATAGCCTTCTTACGAGGGAAGAATTTTATGATTTGCACTACTCTTTGGGCATTCAGCTTATGTGCACAGTGACAAGAACAACATAAATCTACCTGGCGCTTAGATGTAATTTGACAATGTAGGTTTAAAGAATTTGTATATTTTTAATTTAACATGCTTCTTCAATCTGTCTTGGTGAAATATAGATGATATAGAAAAGTGATTTTTGTTGTAAACATAGATTCTTACATGTCTTTCTATTATAATAATAACCCACATTAAGTGCTTATTATATGCTGAGAACTCTTATAAGCACATTTTATATATTTTGTAAATCATTGTGATGACACTGTGGAATAATGCCATGATACTTTCCTTTTTTATGACTTTTTATTGAAGTATAATTAATAAGCAATGCTATATTAGTTTCAGGTATACAACATATTAATTCTACAATGCTATACATTACTCAACGCTCACCATGACAAGTATAGTCACCATCTGTTACCATATAATGTTATTAATATTATTGACTGTATTCCCATTGCTATACTCTTTATCTCTGTAACATTTATTTTCTAACCAGAAATCTGTACCTCTTAATCCCCTTTATGTATTTCATTCATCACCCCACTGGCAACCATCAGTTCTCTGTAATTAAGAGTTTGTTTGTTTTTTCTTTATTTGTTTTGTTTGTGAATTCCATGTATAAGTGAAGTAAAATGGTGTACATCTTTCTTTGTCTGACTTATTTTACTTAATATCATGTAGGTCCCTGTTGTTGCAAATGGGACGATCTCATTCTTTTTTTTTTTAAGATTTTATTTATTTATTTGACAGAGAGAGAGAGAGAGAGACCACAAGTAGGCAAAGAGGCAGGCAGAGAGAGAGGGGGAAGCAGGGTCCCCCCTGAGCAGAGAGCCCAATGTGGGGCTCGATCCCAGGACCCTGAGATCCTGACCTGAGCCGAAGGCAGAGGTTTTACCCCACTGAGTCACCCAGGTGCCCCGATCTCATTCTTTTTTAATATTCCGTTTTATATATGTGTATGTACTACATCTTCTTTATCTATTTATCTATGGATGGACATTTGGGTTGCTTCCATATCTTGGCTGTTGTAAGCAATGTTACAATGAACATATGGGTGCAGATAGCCTTTTAAATTAGTGTTTTCATTTTATTTGGATAAATACACAGTAGTGGAATTACTGGATCATATATTATTTCTATTTTTAATTTTTTGAGGAATCTTCATACATTTTTCCCACAGTGGTTACACCAATTTACTATATTCCCACCAACAGTGCATAATAGTTCCCTTTTCTCCACATCCTAGCCAACACTTTTTATTTCTTGTCTTTTTTGATACCAGCCATTCAGACTGATGTGGCGTGAAATCTCATTGTGATTTTGATTTGCATTTACCTGATGATTAGTGATCTTGAGCATGTCTCCATGTACCTTTTGGTCATCTGTATGTCTTCTTTAGAAAGATGTCTATTCAGATCCTCTATGCATTTTTAAGTTTGATTGTTTGGTTTTTTTACCCCTTGTATGTAGATATAGATATAGAAACTGAGGGAGAAATGTTAATTAAGTTGCAAATGATTTGTACACTTCATCATTTAGTCAGTCACTTAACAGATGTTATTAAATGCCCTTTTATAATAAGCATTATTCTGGGGATTAGGAGTAAAGCTGTGAATAAGTAGACAAGTTTCCTGCTTTGGAATGTTTAAATTTCTGTAAGAGAAATAGGAGATAAATAAAAACAAACACAATAAATAAGATAATTTCTGTATGAAAAACAAATGTATAGAATATATGCTATGAAAAAGTTTAATAATGCCAAATACAGTGGTTATGATCACAGAGCATGACTTTAGATAGAAAAAGAGTCAAGGAAGGTTAGAAAAAGTAGAAGTGGAGCTAAAGTCAATGTTGAAAAGGACCAGGCATAAGAAAATCTAGGGAAGGAGAGTTTCACCAGGGTGGAGTATGTAGAAAGAGAAGGAAGTGCAGTGTACTTGGGTATAGTGCACAAGAGAAAACAAAAAAACAAACTGATGAGGTAACCCAGGTCTCCTGACTCTAGAACCTACACTGTTATGTAGTACCTAACATTTAAGATCCTTCCAGCCTTAGAACGTTCCTAGCTCAGGAGTGGACCACAAGAGTTCTGGACTTATAGCAAGGTAGCTGCTACTGCAAAGTGTGAAATCTTTTGAGATTTTTCAGGTGTTCTAAAACTTGCATAAATTTCACATTCTATTCCAAATATATCTCTCTTTGTTTTATCATGAGAATATACTCTCATGCCCTTAAAGATTTGAATTTCTGGGAGGATGAGCCCTATTTTTCCTGAGACTCTGTGTGGAACCTCCATGGAGCACATCGGAGCACACCTGGTGTATATACAACGTATTTTGAGAAACACGATTAACAAAGCTTATGGTAGGCACTGAATAAATGCTTAATGAACAGATAAGTGAACTTATTCTGTTTGTTCCTCTCCTCTGAGCACATAGGGGTGTCACAGCATAACTTTAAAGGTCTTTTTGGGAGGTGGCAAAGCATAGTGTTAGTTATACCTGTGAGTTGTGTATTGAGGTTTATTTAGGTTTGAAATTTGCTAGCATGTGACCTAGGGTAGATCATTTCAGCTTTATATGACTAAGTTTCCCTGCCTGTAATAATTGGCATAATAAATTGCTATGATACTTTTAAAGAATGAGGATTGGATATGATAATGTCTTCAAGAAACTTAGCATGATACCTAGGATATTGAGAGTGTTAGGTACTATATAGAGGCATGGAAACTCCACTCTTTTCCAGTGACTAAAGAGGAGCTGCTTTCAGGACATGTGGATGAGTATCTTGACACTGAGAACCGTAAAACTTCGAATATACTAACATCTAAAAATGGTATCGAGACAGTATTCAACTATTGTATAGTGGTTCATTAGTGTCTGCTGCTTAGTAGGCTCTTGAACAATTACTGGGTAAGTATATCAGTAAGTGAAGGAATGATCAGTAGAGTAGTAGGACACATGTAATTGGCCAGTGAAATAGTTGATAATGTAATTTTTTAAATGAATTCATTTTTTCTGGTAGTTTATAAGGGATTCAATTTTATCCTTACATGGCATTGCTGCCAGAAGTATTTCATGATCAGATAGCTTAACGGTATCATGGGTATTATCATTTTAAAATCTCTTAGAACCTCTGTAATAATGAAATTATTATCTAGAAGTATGCCGATAAACTACTCTCTGGAAAAAAAATTCTCTAATTGAAAGTGTTGTCGCTTCATGATGTCAATAGGTTCCCTATGGCCTATTTTAAAGCACCATGTGGCATCACTGAATAAAGAGATGGAGACAAGAGGAATTAGCTCTTGTGAACTGGTATGAACCAGATATGGCAGAGTACTGTTTTATCATATTATCAGTATTTTCTAAACTTACATAGCTTCCCTCATATTTTGTTTAACAGCAAGCTTATTAGTAAAGTGTAGGAATATTTTATGGAATACTTCTTTGTGAAAGTCTGCCTTAGATTATAATGTTCTCTTATTTTTATTTCCATATACTTTCTTGAGTAGGCAACAACAGAGGAAAGGTTATAGCCAGTGCGTACTTCCTGGGGATGGTACTGACATCCAATAGACTTTCATTTCAATCCAAACTTTGATACTTACTAGTCGGACAGAGTTGGACAAGTTTCTTAATCTCCCTATGGCTCATTTTCTTCTTCATCTTTAAAATTGGGATCCTAATACCCACTCAGTGGGATTGCTGTAAGATTTAAAAATATTTAGTCAATGTCTGGTATATAGTAAAAATGTCAATAAATGGTGACTGCCACCACCATTATCTTTATTATTAATAAAATAAAAATGGATTGAGAAGGTTTTGGAATAATTAAATAATCTATGAAAGGCTGTTGAGTGCCTGGTTTGGTTTCTAGTTTTTTAGTTTCTGTAGAAAAGTAGTAAGTACTATAGTTGTGTCATAAGTTTTTTTTTTAAAGCAACTTTTTTTTTTAAAGATTTTATTTATTTATTTGAGAGACAGAGAAAGTGAGAGAGAGCATGAGAGGAGAGAAGCTTAGAGGAAGAAGCAGACTCCCCGTGGAGCTGGGAGCCCGATGTGGGACTCGATCCTGGAACTCAAGGATCATGACCTGAGCTGAAGGCAGTCGCTCAACCAACTGAGCCACCCACACGCCCCAGTTGTGTCATAAGTTAAACAACATAACATGAACAGCAGTTTGGTGAAACAGATATTAAGTCTTTGTCATCTGTGGAAGATTGATTATTTTAATGCACCCTTTTCTTCACCCTTTTTCATGGGACTTTGGAACTTTCCTATCAAGAAGCAGAGTATTTTTTCTATATATATTGCTATGACCAGTGAAGTATTAATAGAAATGAGCTAACAGAGGCTTATAAAAGCAACTTATAAAAGCACTTAACACTAGTCCTCTCATACCTTTGCTATTGTCATTAGGAGGGCATGTCTGAGGCAGCCTGTGGCAGTTTGAGAGACATAGGGAGCAGAGCCAAATTGCACCAGTCACCTCAGCTGACAGCCAGGCAACCTCCAGACCTGTGGGAAAACTCAGCCAACATCAGGAGAGCTGATTCCAAATGCATAAACTGTCAACTTTTCTGTTGTATATCATGGAGATTTGTGGTTGTTTCTTACTCAACATTAGCTAACTGATACATCATCAGACAATCAGAGAGATAAAATATCAAGCTTTCATCAGGAAAAAAAAAAGCAATCCTTACAAGGTTGTTGTGATGATTAAAATACACAAGGTATGTAAAACATCTACCATTAAAGAGCCATTTAATAAGGGGTGGTTTCTGAGAATGAAAAATTCAACTCCCAATAAATGTCTATGAACTTTTCACAATGCAAAATATTTTATAGTTTGTGATTACTGTTTATTAGACTCAACAAAGAAAATATAATTGTTATATTAGAACCTTTGATACTAGATTTCTGTATGCTTAGAACAACAAAATAGACTTCCTCACTGAATTTGTATGTAGTGCATTTGAAAGGCTGATTTTATATGACAGTCATTAAAATAAGTCCCTCTTTAAACAATCAACTGCTCAAGTTAAGACTTTACTTTCCATTTTCCCCCATTAATACAATGGCCTTGTTTTTCATTTACATAACAGACTCAAGCAGTAAATGATTGGTTAAATTGCTCATTCTGCCTCTTGCCTGCAAGGCTTTTGCTGTGAGCAAGCATCAAGCACAAAATCTGACTGCCATGGAACATTAAACAGGTATTCTCCTTTTTAAACTTTGTGATCTCAATTTCCTGGAGTTATCCAATAGAAAACAGATGCAAATTAAGAGCTCAATTCACAAAAAATAATAGGTAGCATTTATACAGGCTTCCTATGGAGATGGCTCAGAAAAAGTGTGGAAGGCACAGCCAGCACTTCCAAAAGAAATGTGTGTTCCCACAGTTTCATAAATATCCTTCTTGTTCTATTCCAAATATTGACCTTTCTGTGCTGAATGCAAAGGTAAGCATAGGCACAAACAGGCACAAACAGGTAGAATCATAACAGAAAGCCTTTTCTCTGCCTTTAGAACATGCTTTGATGGGTTTTACTGTATCTTTTTTAGACATACTGGAGAAAGGGGAACAGATTTATGTGTTCTGACTTATGCCTGCTGAATAGTGTATTAAAGAGCCAGGAAGTTGATAGGTTTCTGGCCTGCTTTCAACATTACTGGCAGAAGATCTCTAGCACTCTAGAGAAAGTCATTAAGGAGGAAGTTCTGCACTGAAAAATTAAAATAAACATATTTGGGGAGGAAAAAAAGGAGGAAGTTCTGTTTATTTGTTTGTGTAGTGTGTGTGTGTATGTATGTGTATGGGTGTGTGGGTTCTATTTGTTCATTTGCTTTATAAGAGAAAGAAATGAAACCTGGGAAAGATAAATGGTTCTTCTATATGTTGATGAATTTATAGCAGTACTTAAAAGAATTTAGATCGTGTTTCACCTACATTAATTAGTGAAACTCTTCATACAGACTTTGTTGTGTTGTTATTGTTTATTTATTTGTTTTAGAAAGTGTGTAACCTTAGGTAACAATAACAGAAAAAGACATAGAAAAGTGAATCTAAAATGTTGATTGTATTTAGGGAAATGGAAAAGCAATGTGAAGATGGAAATTTCACACTGAACTAAACTCTGTTTTTGAGGATCATATGGTCTGAACAATTTGTAGAATCACATTGAGTTTATTGAAGATTTTTTTTTTTAGTTTATTGAAGATTTTTATCAAGGAAATCTATGTCATGTATTTAACATTACAGGATGCTCAGTATGTACTTACTGAAATGAAGTGAATCTAGCCTAGGCAGATACTAAGGCAAATCATTGGTCCCTTGCATAGTAGGATCACATGGTGATAAATAGTTGAGTTCTAAGAAATATCCAGGTATTTGACATATAATAGAATAGCTGCTGATAATTCGTTTTCTTTGTGATTATTTTGGCAAGATAAAATCATCAATAAGGAGATCTTAGCTCTAAGGAATGTGTCAACTTCTACCCCAGTTCTTAGATCTGAGTTGTCTGCAGGCAGCTAATGCCCAATGGATTTATTTGTAAATGCAAGAAGTAGACACCAATTTCTATTCTGACAAATTGCCCAAGACCATTCTCTATTTATATTCAATCCTCCATCCCTGCACTCATTTCCATAGCTCTCAGGTTCCAGAATCAGAATTTTTGCTGTTGTTCAGAACTGGTCTATGCCAAATTGCCCATGTATAATTATTGGATTATTTGTGGTAGATTATGGTAGTTGTTATAGTTAGATGGAGATGAGCCCTAGATATTCCCTAACAATCTCAATATTTAGGTATCAGGTTATAATGAAAGTAAGTGTCATAGCAAATTCAGTTACGGTTGGAGATACTTCTTGGAAATGACATTTATTTAAAAAGCTGTAACAATAAAAGCTCACCAGCCTATTCTATACATTCAAAGATTTATTCGTTCTCTGTTCATTAGGTGCTCTGAATATCATATGCCATCTCTATTTTTACTAGAAGTGATGTAAAATATAGAAGCAGGATCCAATTAACTTTACAATCATCATCAGGCAAAGAAAATCCTCTCACTTCTAGCTGGATACAGAGCCATTCCAAAATCTAGCCTCAACACAATCTTGAAGAATGGGTGGGGAGGTCTCATTGGATTTCCTATTCATGATATAAAGTGAGGAGTGTTTCTAGAATATCATAGATCTTAAACACTAGTAATTTGTCACCATTGGAAACCCATTCTTAATATGTGTTACATTAATGAGCAACACCTCTAGTCTTGACTGGAAATGTACCTCACCCATGTAATGATCACCCCTGGAGCAGGGCCTTTCTGCTCCAGAATTCCTATGAACAATGAATTCCTGAAATAGCTACTTCTAGGTTATTAATTCAAACATACACACACACACACACGTCTGTGTGTGTGTGTGCGTGTGTGCTTATACCATATTGTCTGCAAATTTATAAAGCAAATTAAATATGTATAACAGTTGTCAAAACCTTCATCTGGCCCTCTTAGCTTTTTTAATTCTCACAACTTTTTGAAAATTCCTGTTTTGGTTATTGAATTTTGGTTTTCTCTTTGGGATGTCTTAGGTTTTACAATTTGGTTTCAGCACCCATTCTCCCTCTTTGGCCTTCTCCTATGTTTTTTCTATCTCTTACCACATAAAACCCTATAGGCTATGCCAGTCTTCAGTTCTTTTAGAGGAGGGAGGTTAAAGAGAATAGCAGTTCTAATTACTTCCAGAATGTTGAAGAGGAAAGTATGACTATCAGCGGAAGAAATGGCACCGAATGAAAAATAATATATTTCTGGTAGAATACAGTAGAAAAAACACGTGTAGTTTGGGGTTCAGTTCTCTTTGTATTTGATATCTGACTTCACCATTTACTTCCTGTATAACCTTGTGTACATCTTGATCTCTATGAATCTAAGTTTCCTCATCTGTAAAATAGAGATAAATTTTTCTTACTAAATATTATAACATATATGAAATACAGTGTCTGACATATCTTACTTTAAAAATGTGATCAGTGACAATGTTAGTAGTAGTCTTTATTGTTATTCTTGTTGATATGGTTTATCCTATAGACTAGATGTGGAATTGTGAGAAATCATTGAAACTTATAAAGTGAAAAAAAGGCTTTTAATGAGCACATGGAAAGAATTGGTGTGTGAATTAGTTTTCTATAGACAGCAGACTCTACCAGCAATAATGTAGTATAAATTAAAGCTTCTGTATGCATAGATTACTTACCATCTATTGGTCTTTAAATCTATATCTGTATGCTGTAATTGTCTTCAGTAGTGATATCTTCATTAATGAAAGGCAACAAATACAGATTTATATGTGCATATATAGTATACTTCCTCAAAAAGAGGAAGGCCAATGAGGGTCTTAGTAGGACTCTGGATTATAATCTTTAAAGGAAACAATTCATCGCTTTCAGAATAAGCATTCTAGTACAGTGATTAAGAGCTATAAGCTTTGCATAGAATAAAACTGGATTGTAATCTTGGCTCTACCTCTTACAAGCCATGAAACTTCATTTATAACATCAATAAAATAGGAAGAAAAACAGTTGCGAAGATAAAATGAAGTAATGTATAAAAAACATTTACCAAGTACTTGGCACATAGTAAATATTAATTATATCCATTTCACAGCCAAGGAGAAAAACAGAAAATCTCTTAGATGTCCCAATGATATATGTGTGTATAAAAAAATAAAATAAAATTACATCTATATATGTTTTTTAATTGCTATAAGGCATTTTTGGTTCTATCAAAAAAATTCTAAATATTTTGACCATGAGGAGAATGTTTGAATGTGGACACATACTTTTATCAGGCACAGTGAAGGTCGGTGCTTAATCTCAGACCACTGTGCAGGACATGCATGGTGCCAAGGTCTAAAGATGATCCCAGTGGGGACTGAGCTAAAGACCATCTGACCCTGCATAAACACACCCTCCACCCTAGATTCTCAAGTTACCATGAACACAAAGCTTAATTTCTCTTCTCAGGCAGGTCCTGCCAACTGACTGTGAAAGGGTAATGAGAATCTAGGATGCCTGCTGACACACTGTGGGGGGAACACAGTCTCAATGGGGCACTGAGCTTGAGCCAAACCCAATGCCTCTACTGCATAGATGCTCTACAACACCTAGAGCCAGGAATTTGTCACCTTTTGCAGCCCTTACACCTTGTAGATATTCAAAAGGTATATGCTGCATACTGGAGAAACTATGGAAGTCACTTATAAAAATAACAACTATAGTGGTAAAAGCAAACATGCGTTTGCTTTTCCATATATGTTCCAGCCACTTGGCTAAACAGTCTTATAATCTCCACAATTACCAAATGAAATGGGTACTATTATTGCCCTCATTTTTACAGAGGAAGACATTGGGACTTAAATGAAATAACTACTCAAAGTCTCACAGCTCACTGAGATTTTGATTCAGGTTATCTGGCTCCAGAAAGTAAATTTTTAAACTCCAAACTATAGCACCTCTTGTTGGTAAGAAACAGTCTACAACCACCACCAAGTCCTGCAGACAGCTGTTATTCAGGCCCTGAACAAATGTGTTGTAAAGCCAAAGCCACTTTACACAGTACAGTCTAGGCATCATTGTCCCAGCCCTAAATAGTGAGGACAACCCTCCACCACTTTTAAAATCAACCGAAAGCCCTTCACAATCTTGCTCCCATTTTACTTTCTGGTCCTATCTCTCTCCACAAGCCCCTCACACCTTTTCTCCCAGTCTAAGCTCCAATCATACTGCATTACTTTAATTTTCCAAAATCAGCCTGCCTTCACTCCTGTCAGGACTCTGCACAGTCTTTTGCACTGGCCAGAATACACTCCCCACACTTTTTCTCTCATCAGTACCCAGGTGTTCTGCCCAGGTGTTAGCTTACCCTGTGCCCTGTACCCATATGCTAGTGGCCGGAATATAGGAATATATGATCCATGATTTCTCCCATAACCAAGCCTTGATGTTTGATCCTGACATTAGAGATTCTTCTCAATGACATTTCCCAAGATTTCACATCATTTTGAAATAGTACATTTATTAAGGAAGCAAGAGCAGAAAGTGATTGATGCATGCACAGCTATTAGAATTCCTGAATTTAAAAGCACTAAACTAAGAATCAGGCTCCTTCTACAGATTATAAGCCAGATTGTTATCTAGCATCTGAGTCTTGGCTATTTAACCACTGATACGCATCTGTCACAGTCAATATTGAAGATACTACAGCCAGAGAATGTGGGGAATGGTAACATTTGAGGCTTATTCCCAGATCCTCATTGTGTTTATGTGTGTTTGAACATTTAAAATTAAAAATGACTTTAGCATTTCATGGGGGAAAAATGAGCCATAAATGCAAAACGTAAAAGTATCTTTTAATATGAACTTTTAGAATTTAATATATTGAATGATTTATTTATTATCTAGAAAAATCTCCTGGAGGGGATATTTAAGACTATATAATTGTTTTACAATTTTCAAGGTGTTTCCACCTCTCTTAATTCTCTCACAGTCCATGACTGACAAGGCAGTTTTGATAACCATTACTTTACAAGTGAGGGAAGAAAAGGGGACAGGAAGGTTGAGTGATTTAGAACATTGAGCTTTTAAAACTCATCATCTTCTAATTTTTCTGACATTCTCCACATGTCTGTCTGTGCTTTCTCATATATCATTAGACATCAGAACTTGAGCCTCAGAAATCTGGTCTTTATTAGGAAAAAAATATGCCCTTGCCAACGAGACTTATGTTGTGAAAAATCAGTCTCTTTTAGTCAGATTTATTTTGCCATTTCTCTTCCATCCTTCTCTCTTGTTAAACTTTTGTTCACAATTGCAATCACCCTTCTCCATGAAAAGATACAAAGCTTCAGAAACCAGGGTGTGTAAAGGATGAGGATATTCCCTCTGGGTCTTGGCCTGCTTCCAACCCCAAGAAGGGTATTAGTTTCAGTGTCCTGCTTCCAATTTCCCTGGAAAGTTCTCACCTCTTTCCCTACATCCTGGGCCTCTCTAATCTTGCAAACTTGTATCCACATTGCCTTTGCTTGTCTCTGCCTTTTCAAAAAACCTAGGAGCTTATCTCAGATATACCATTACAAACTCCTTGTCTTTTCTACATTTGTCACTGATATCAACCCTTGCTGTCAGGGTTGATTATCAAGATTATAATCTTTTTTATATATATTCCTCTGCTCTCTGAATGAAAGTTTATATGCTGGCCTTGAAGGATGTTTTATTATGATCCCTCTTTGCCAACTTGCTTCCTTTTAGGAACAGAGGCAGCATGTTGTTGTTTACTATATATGCTATAATCCCAACAGAATTTGCATAAGAGAGCATAAGAGAATGAATTTCACTGAGCTCAATTTAGACCATACTCCCTTACCTTGTGCCTGTATTATGACAATTTCCTCATAACTGGCCTTCCTGCCTCTTTTCAAAGTGTGTTTCTCAATGTTGACAAATAGAATTATCTTTTTGAAATCCAAATCTTTTCATGCTCTTCTCTGGTTTATAACCTTTCAGAGGCTCCCTACAGCTCTTAGGACCAGAGTCCACATGCTATGGACTCATCTCTCAAGCCTTCTGCCATGTATGTGGTCCTTATTGACCTCTTCAGTGTTGCTATCCTGGCCATCTTTCTTTCGTTCATACTTCTTGCAATTTCCTCAATATGCTGGGTACTCTCTCTTGATTTTAGGAGTTTGCACATGTCATCTCACAGTTTAGGACCCCTCTTTTTTTCTGCCTACTCACTGTTTTATTATTCTGCAAGACTTACTTGGCAACATAATCCTTGATCACATGAATACAAGTAAGGAGAAATCCTTACTTGGGCTCTAGCAACACCACATTTACCTAAGACTTCTTTGTAGTTTGGTGGCAGGGACAGTATATTATTTATTTCTGTACTTCAATGCCTGGCACAAAGTGAACACTCAGCGATGATTAATAAATGAATTATTAGTGTTCTATGATCAGTGTATTGAACATGCACAATATCCTTTCTATAATCGCACCTGGTCAGAGATTGGATTTTTTTGGCCTACTAGTGTTCAGGTAGGATACCACCAAACTGGGAGTTAAAAGGTCCAGGTCCAGTTCCTATTAACTCTCTGAACCCCGTATTTCATTCACTTATTTTAAAATATATATTCACTTTCTCTCTGGAAGGGGCCGACACAAGTCTGGGTGCTGAGGATGCAGTCGTATACAAGATTGGGAGAGTCCTTTCCTCATGGAATTCAGTCTATTTGAGCAGACAGAAAAACAAATGGATAGACATATAGTATGTATCGAGCTTTTGCAAGAGTTATAAAAAAATGAAACTGGATAAACAGGTTAAAGAATCAAGGGTGTACAATTTTAAATAGAATGGGCAGAGCAGGCACTTCTGATAAGGTGATATTTAAGCAGAGACTGAAAGGAAATAAAGGAATGAGCATGCATATTTTTGGAGAGAGAGGATTCTGAGTAGAGGGAGCAGCAAGGTCAAGAAGCCTGAGAGTTTGTGCTAGTGAGGCTGCCATTGTTTGAGCACAGTAAAGGAAGGAGAAGTGGTAAAAGACCAGGTTCATGAGTTAGCATGACCGAGTCATGCAGGATCTGTAGCTCATAGTGAAGTGTGTCCTTTTTACTCTGAGTTAGAGGGGAATCCACTGCAGGATACTGAGCAGATTTGTGACATGATCTGATTGTACTTTTAAGATAGCACCCCGATTCTTCTATGAAGTAGATACAGTTGGAGAGGCAAGTATAGAAGCAAGGAGATCAGTTAGGAACCATGGCTGATGACTTGGGCTAAGATGATAGCAGAGAGCGGTGTGAAATAGGTTCTAGATAGATTTTGAAGATAGATTTCATAGCATGGAATTTTTGCTGTTGAGTTGCATGTGAAATGGGTAAGGAATAGAACAATCTGTGAAGACCCTAAAACTTCAGGCAGTTTCTAAGATTAAGAAGACTGAGAAGAGCAGATTTTTGTTGAGTGGAGAAGACTGAAAGGATCAATTAGATGTCAGGAGATATAGTTTCAGTTGTAGGTAGAGACGTAGGTATATGTTGGTGTAGCTATAGGTATATACAAGTGAACAGTCAACATTAAGATAAATGAATCTGGGAGAAGAGGTAAGATTAAACTCTGAAAATTACTTAATATGGATAGATTTATATATATATATATGATTGGAAATTGTCACCAAGAGAATGAATGGAAGCAAAGAAGATAAGGGGCATGAGCACAGCTTTAGAAGGCAGGGAAAAACCATCAGAAGAGACTGAGAAAGAAGGACCCATTGAATAAGAGTAAAACCAAGAGAAAATGTTGTTTTGGAAACCAAGTGAAGTAGTTTCAAGGAAAGAGTTTCAAAAGCTGCTAATAGGCTAAATACAATGAGAACTGTGAATTTACCCTAGAATCTAGTAATGTGAAGGTTACTATAGCTCTGACAAGTGCAGTTTGGGACAGTGGTAAGAACAAACTTGATAGAAGTGAGTACTTGAATTATTAAAAATAATTATATATTAGGAATATAAACAATTTATAAAATAAGACTGCTATACTAGGTAATTTTTAAATTGCCTTTTCCTCTCTAATTTCTGTACTTTTAAAAATTATGTCTATGTTATATACCTCAGTACTTACTTAGGTTGCCAATTCAGAACATTTTAGTTCAACCCAATATCTTGAGTATCAAATTACTTTTTTTTTCTAGTGTTCCAAGATTCATTGTTCATGCACCACACCCAGTGCTCCATGCAATACTTTGAATGCACTTTATTTTTCCTTTGAGAGTTCAGAAGGCACTTTTGCTTTTTCAGAGCCTCAGGGCCTCTTTTCCCAGCATCAGTTATCACTGTGCTATAGAACTTGTGAAGTGTCAGGTAATAGAATACTAGGTAACAGAAAACTTCTTGCATTTATAGTCACCTTGTCTTTTTGCTTCATTCTTCCCTCTGTTCTGCGTATCTTATCATTGACACATCCATCCATCTATCCACACATCTACCCTTCACTTATTCATCAAATATTGGAACTATCAAGATCTCTGAGCATTCTCTCTTCTTTATTTGGGGAGACAGCTTTGGAATATCTCCAGACCCATAGGAGAATCTCCTGGTACAGGTTAAACTGAGGAGGTCCAAGAGAAAAGCAGGTCCAAAGTTATAAAAAGAAGGGGAGAGATAAATAGACACTGAAGCATTTTAGACAGAAGACTATTTTGCTTATTTATTTTTTAAAAGATTTTATTGATTTATTTAAGAGAGAGAGACAGTGAGAGAGGGAGCACAAGTCGGGAGAGTGGGAGAGGGAGAAGCGGCTTCCCACCAAGCAGGGAGCCCAATGCGGAGGGGGTGGATCCCAGGACTCTGAGATCATGATCTGAGCCGAAGATAGATGCTTAATGACTGAGCCATCTAGGTGCCCCTAGAAGACTATTTTAATTGTAATCCTAGAGTGAACCTTACATTAAAGCTATAAATATTGTGCCTAGCATCAGATCCAAAAGTGAATATGTGGAGAAAGTTAGGTGTGGTGTACAACCTGAGAAAAGCAGTGTAGGATGAAGTCCTTATGAGAGGTGCTGGAAGTCCACTTTTACATTATGGAGATTTATGGAACCGGGGCAGTATTGATAGTAAAAGTGGATGTATGGTACCAGAATAAAACATAATTAAAGTAATTAAGATCTTGGGGCACCTGGGTTGCTCAGTTTGTTAAGCATCTGCCTTCCGCTCAAGTCATGATCCCAGGGTCCTGGGGTGGAGTCCTGGGTGGGGCTCCCCGCTCAGTGGGAAACCTGCTTCTCCCTCTCCCTCTGCCTGTTGCTCCCCATGCTTGAGGGCGCTCTCTCTCACTCTCTCTCAGGTAAATAAATGAAATCTTAAAAATTTTTTTTTTAAAAAGTAATGAAGATCTTAAGGTGCTCAGTTTTTCATTTTTTTTATTTCCTCTTTTCCTATTCTTCCCTTTCTGACTCTTTTTTTCCTCTTACCCAGCATAAAGAAAAAAAAAACAAACCATGATGATGAAGTTCAAAATAAAATCTTTCTTTTTTAAAACACACAATTGAGCTTTAATAAAATTGAGCCACCTCTTCTAATTTAATTTCACTTCCAAGTTCTATATCTAACTGCTTTCTTCAGAGGACACATATATTTTCCTGAAGTGACATTCTTGACACCTTCTCAATGGACAGAAAACATTGCATTATACAAGATTTTAAAGTGTAAGCTTCAGCACAGTATAAGCACAGTGAATACAAGATATAGTATAAGAAAAATGGTCTTCTTCTTCTTCTTCTTCTTCTTTTTTTTTACTCTTGGCTACTTCGGCATGACAAGGGAGGTAACAGTTTGGGCTTATGTGCAGGGGTTTAGAATTACAACCAATGAAGCAGAAAGAAGTCAGGCTATCAGGTAAAGAGTTACATGGCTACTACACAAATAAACTTTCTCTGCCAGAGAAAGAAGATCCTGGTACTCATACTTTCTTCTGTGAAATACTTGAGACAGAGCAGTGAATCAGATGTGCCTAGAGATATTAAATAGATAGACTTTAAATAGATAGACTCCCCCTATTAAATAGCTAGGGGGAACACAGAGCAAGATAGTTTCAAGTTCTTAAGGGAAATAAGTTGCTACAATCAATAGAACCAAGAAGGCTCATTATGTGGGTTGCTTCTTAGAGGATGTGGATCTTCCTAGGGGAATTCTTTGCTAGAGCCATAAGGACTTTTACCCTACTCAGGCAAATTTGAGTCTTGAAATTGATTTCTCATTCTGACATAGGTTAAGCTTTCACTCTTATCCTGAGCAAGAAGTTTCCCATATTTATGATAAAAAGAAACAAGGAAAGATTGTTTCAACCCCAGAACCTATTTCTGAATTAAAGGGGGAGTAGCTGTGCTTTGTTGATGGATCCTAAGACTAAGTACTGAAAGATGAGACCTGCTAAATTCTAGAGTTCTTTTACTTTTCCCTGTGGATTGCAATCCACTAATGTGGATATGCTAACGGAGGGACTGGAATGCCAATAGCTTTGAAAGAAAAGGTGTTCCCTGGTACACAGTGCTCTGTTAGGAGGCCATGAAAAACCCTCCTGTCTGGCATGATCCTGTCAGGTGATGATATCCTTGAGCCCCGTGTTTATCTCAGAGTTGTGGAAAAGTATTTCTGAGTTCTGTTGTCCTCAACTAAAAAAACTCTGATAATGCTACTTAGTCCACAGTTTGTTGACTACACTGGATAATACCTACCTGACTGTAGTTAAACCATAGCTTGCTTTGTAGATTTTATTAATCTGAGAAAGGGACAGGTGGGGCTCGGTAGGGAGAGGTAGGTAGGGGGCTATGTGGTCAGACTCACAGAAATCCCCAAAATTAAGAGATGTAAGGAAATCAGAGATGAGGGAACAAACCAGATTACCCTGCCCTAGTTGTCGTGTGTGTGTGTGTGTGTGTGTGTGTGTGTGTCTTTGTTATGACAGTCACCTGTGACCAAGAAAGAATAACTAGACCCTAAAAAGAAATAAGCCATTAAAGATGTTATCACCAGTCCTTACTCAAACCAAAATGTCACAAGAATGTTAAGGCCATAGGCTCCCTCGTCAATTCTAAATAAAAGGAGGCCCACATTGGCAACCTGTTCAGGACCTCTCTCACTCCTAAGAGCTTTTTCTGTATCCTTGCTTAAAAATACTCTATTGCTTTACTCACTCTCCTTTGTCGGGGAGATTTGTTCTTGGACACCCTGAGACAAGAACCTAGCTCTCCTGTTTCAACTCCATGTTGGCTGCTAAGTTACTCAAGGATTTTTATCACTGAATCCCAGCACCTGGCACATTTTTAGTATCAAATAAGTGCTTCTTAAAATGAAATGTGAGGAATTATTATTACTATTATTTTTTTTCTAATGGATTGGTTTTGTGCTCCTAAACACCCTGCTGGTGCCTGATACTGGCTGTACTTTTATATTTTATCTGCAACAAGCTAGCCTGAACCCCTGAGTACATCTTGGTGCTATGCAATATGGTAGTCATTAGCCACTGTACCCAAAGAGTACTTGAAATGTGGCTAATGCAACTGGGAAATAGAATTTTTATTTCAGCTAACTTAAGTTTAAAAATGGACACTAAATTCAGTTATGGGAAACTTTAAGTATGTTTGGGACAACTTAGATTGTTAATCTACCTTTTCTCTAAACTCTATGAAAATTAAATATAGACCAAATATTTGATGAAAATTTAGTTTCCAAATTGAGATGTGCTAATGTTTAAAATACATACCAGATTTTGAAGACTTATTTTAAAAAGATGTATCAGTGTTATTAATGATTTTGCTAAGAGCACATGTTGAAATGATAATAATTGGGACACATCAAATTAACCAAAATACATTATTGAAATAAATATCACCCGTCCCTTAATTTTTTTTTTGGCATTCTTAAATATTGGCTGCTAGAAATTTAAAATTGCATTATGTGTCCTACATTAAATTTCTATTGGACTATGCTGCTCAAAACAATTCCCAATGATGACCAGTTATGCTCCAATTTTGATTAATACTCTGAATTTAAAGCTAAATTTGAGTCTATTTCAGGTGCTGATGACAATGATAACTATAACAACAAAGATAATATCTTAATCTTACTACTTACATGGAATTTTAGAGTTTACAAAGCATTCTCACCTAGAATATTATGTTAAACTGTATAAATCACTGCAGCATGCTATAAAATGCATGAAAGCTTCAAGAACCAAATAACTTACCCCAAGTTATTCTGTCCATTATTAGCAGGCCTGAGATTAGAACCCATGTGTCCTGATTCCAAAAAGCTTTTTCTACTCACTTCACTGACCTTATTTTTTGTTGTGTTGTCTGTGGTTTCTTCTAAAATACATCATTTTAATTATGATAGTGTATTAATCATAGTTACATACATTTATGAAGTCTGTTGAGCTCAGTGCTTATATCATGCAGAAGAGTAACCAAGGATTAGGATTTTTTTCATTGTTAGACCATTTTTCTGATGATTTTTTTCCCCACAAGACTACAATAGTAATGTTAGAATCCTGCCAGTGGAATTTTTCATAACCCTTTGGAGTGACTCTTTCACTCAGATACTATTAGAACACCCAAAATGATAAGAGACCGGGGACTTCTTTCAGCTTACCACACATATTGCATGACCAGCAGCATGCCTGTCAGCTGGTAAATGACTGCCTATGTTGCAGAATTTAGTTTGAGTTTATATGATTTATTAATGTGTGGGCTTGCTTGAGAGGGGCTGTAAGGAGGAATAGTTTCCTGGAGAGCCTTTCCATATCATCTCAATCAGTAATTTAAGGACCAGATTCTGTAGCAGTCACTCATAAACTGGTAAGAATGAAAAAGGAAAAGAATTGTATAAAGCGGGGTAACATGATCAAAACTGATTCCTTTAATTTATGTCTAGTGCCTTCTGTGTGTGGGGAGCTTTCATTATGTCATTTCATTTAAGTATAAAATAATCTCATGAGAAAGATATCATTATCATTTTATAATATAAGTAGAGGCCCACAGTTCAAGTGGTAAGTAGTTGGATTCAAACCCAAGTCTATGGCTATAACTTGATCTCTTTAATTTTCCTTTTGTATAAAAAGTGGCAATTGTAGTTCAGTGCAATAAACACTAGGCTTTGGATCAGAATGGGATCCAAATTGCAGGCATAATACTTAAGATTACATAATACTTGAGATTTAAAAATATTTATAATGCTCAAGATTTGAATTACAGACACAATATTCAATTTCTACCCAACATCATTGTATTTTATTCATTCATTCATTCATTCATTCATTCATTCAACAAGTGATGCTAATTGCCAAGCCCTGTGTTAAATGCTGGTTTGTTGTGAAGATTAATGAGATGCATCTATAAAACAACAAATGTTTAAAGTATTTTCTATGTTTAAATTAGTAATCATACAATAGTCTGTGGTGATGTGTAGAAATACTGATACCTATACCCAGCTACCAAGGTTAAAGTAATAGACACCTTCATCATCTACTTGGTTATCCAGGCTAGAATTCACAGTATCAACATAAAAAATTCCCCTTTCCTCATTTCCATGTCATGTTTACAGCCTTAACTCTTGGACATCTGACCATGCTTCTCCATCCCCATTGCTATTGTTTAGTTTGGGCAGCATATTTATTTTTTCCTTCAATAAACTTTATTTTTAAAGCAGTCTTTAATTCATAGCAGAATTTAGTAGAAGATACAGAGACTTCCCATATACCTTCTGCCCCACATATACATAGCTTCCCCCATTATCAACATTCCCCCACCAGAGTGATTTATTTATTACAATTGAAGAACCTACATTGGCACATTATCAACTGAAGTCCGTAGTTTACATTATGGTTCACTCATGGTGTTGTATATTCTATGAGTTTGGACAAAGATATAATAATGTGAACCCACTATTGTAGTACCATACAGAGTAGTTTCATTGTCCTAAAAATTCTTCCTATTTATTTCCTAACCCTCAATGTCATGTAGTAGAAGTATATAATATATAGCCTTTTCAGATTGGCTCCTTTCACATAGTAATATGTATATAAGTTTCCTACATGTCTTTTCAAGGCTGGATAGCTCCTTTCTTTTTAGTGCTGAATCATATTCCATTATCTGGATATACCACAATTTATTTATCCGTTCACCTATTGAAGGGAATTTTGGTTGCTTCCAAGTTTCAGCAATTATGAAGAAAGCTGCTATAAATATCCATGTACAGATTTTTTTATACTGACATGCTTTCAAACTTACCAAGGAGTGTGAGTATTGGACTATATGTTAAGAATGTGTTTAGTTTTGTAAGAAACTGCCAAATGATCTTCCAAAGTGGCTGTACCATTTTGCATCCTCACCATCAATGAATGAGAATTGCTTTTGCTCCCCATCCTTGTGAGCATTTGGTGTTGTCAGTGTTTTGGATTTTGTCCATTCTGTTTTGTGAGTGGTGGCATCTTGTTTTAATCTGCATTTTCCTGATGATATAAGATGTGGAACATCTTTTCATATGCTTTTTTGTCATCCATAGATCTTCTTTTGTGAAGTTTCTGTTAAAATCTTTGGGCCATTTTTTTAAATTGGGCTGTTTGTTTTCTTATTTTTTTTTAAATATTTTATTTATTTATTACAGAGTGAGAGACAGAATGAGAGGGGAGAAGGTCAGAGGGAGAAGCAGACTTCCCACAGAGCCGGGAGTCCGATATGGGACTCGATCCCGGGACTCTGGGATCATGACCTGAGCCGAAGGCAGTTGCTCAACCAACTGAGCCACCCAGGCACCCCTGTTTGTTTTCTTATTGTTGAATTTTAAGAGTTTTTAAAATTATATTTTGGATTACAGTCCTTTAGCAAATATGTCTTTTGTAAATATTTTCTCCTTGACCCATACTGAATGGGCAGCTAATGATTATCTCTTAACTAACTCATTGACTCCCAACCATAACCTGTACTCCACGCTGCTATATAGACTCAGAATGCCAGAGTGTGGACTCTAAGTTGACTATTTGCTCCTCTAGCTGCTTCACACCTCCCCTCCTTACCCCTGCATGCCAGATACACTCAACTACTTACAGTTTCCCAAACAAGCCAGCCTGATTGAAATTTCCACGCCCCTGATCATGTTTTCACCTGGACTCAGAGCGCCTTTTCTCTGCTCCTTCACCTAATGAGCTTTCACTGATCTTTCAAAAATCATCTCATCAGTTTTTTCTTTTTTTCTTTTATAAATATTTATCATCGCTTAAAATTTTTAGCAGATTCCCTTTATCTACAAAATAAAGTCTGAACTCATTTCGTAGGTATACCGCTAAGCAAGCAATGGCTCCTCGTAAGGCCTTTGCTTAATCTAGAGTCTTTTGCTATGTCCATACGTTTATTTATGATCCTGTTAGAGTAAAATACAAGCATTTCTTCTAATGAGTGTTAGGGTTGCAGGCTTCAAGGCCATGACTCATCCAAATTCACAGTTGGAACTATTTAAGGGTCTAGTCAATCAGGCCATTCCTGCACTAAGGACCAGATAAGAAAGGGCTTGTGGGGGTTCTTTGTTACCTATGGATCTAAGGAGAGTGGGTGTGCTAAAATGTAGGCCAACCTTTAAGCAAAATCTAAAAAATGTTCCCAACCCCTTTTATATATCTAAACCTTGCCAATTCTGTCTCTCTCCAGCTGACGTTCCCAAAGCTTCCCTGCCCATCACTCTTTTATACTCCTAAGTGTTTAGGTCTTTTTTGTAGAATGTTAAGTTGCAAATAACTTCCACTTTTATCACTCATCTTGCCTACCATCCTATCTTCATAACTTCATGACTGCTTGGTGGAAGCAGTGCAAAGAGGCCACTTCATTCCGCATGAAATGTGTAAGTGCTCAGAAATGAGAAACTGCTTTCCAAGAGAAAAGACTGTGAGTGAGCTGTCTGCAAATTCCTTACACTTAGTGAGTTAGCTTGACATTCCCCAATGTACGTGGGCTGGAGCTGGCATACAGCAATGCCAGCATTTCCTCTGCTGCTAGCATGTAATTAAATGCTTCGTGAAGCATTTGGGGACATTCGGTTATGTGAAAAACATCACAGAAATGAAGATTCCCTTTGCCTTTGTTCTTTAATCTAAGGTGTCTTGTTTCTCACATTCATTCAGTTATTCTATCTTCAGGTACCTATTGGTCACCATAATGTCTGAATTAGACATTTGCGTAGGAAGATTTTGTTTTACATATTGGAAACTCTCTAATAAATAATTTTGAAATATTAGCTGTGAAGGACACACCTTTAATCTTATAAGCAGAATAATAGTTATTCCTTCTCCCTCTCTGCATTATCTGGTAGGTCATAGTTTTAGGTCAACCTGATTTTTAGCCAACTCTGCCTTTCTTTTCTGTCTACTTCTCTCCCTGAGCCAATTATGGCAAAGTCAGAGGCCATGTAAGAAGCTCTGTCACTATCGTGTGAGGGAATTTGGCTTTGATTTTACAATCAATGGGCCCAGTGTTTAGTGTACCAGAGATAAGCTCTTGGTTTAGTCCAATTAGCTTCTAAGTCACAGCTTTCTCTACTTGTCAACCTCTACACCATGTTGATACTTTTATTTCCAGAGGTCAAGGCAGATCCTTGTTCTCTTTGCCTCTTGCATTGGCCTGATAACCTGAACTGCTCTGAAACCCTAGTAACTGATTGTTTCCTCTCTAGTGTTCCTTTAATTTCCTGTCCAAGGCTTTGGAATTTATTGCATCATCCTGAGAGCACCCCCTGCTGGATTATATTTGTTACCCAACACCTGCCCAACACCTGCCTCACAGCCCATGCCTTGTACCACAGGCCAAGTTTGACATTTCCCTTCTTCCTCATTCCCCAGGCACAGAATAGTAAGTCCTGCCTAAACTGTGCCAGGGTTTACATGCTGATCAGACTCAGTTTCGCAGAGCCAGATCCTGTCTTCTTTAATTCCAGTTTCTTCCCTCTCCTCGCTGTCCTTGTTTCCAAAACTGTATACCATACAGTGTGGCCACTCCAGTTTGACAAGTCCCAACTTAGAATTGTCATCTACATTTTTTCAGGGGAAAAAAATGCCATTTTTGTCTTTGACATTAAAAATGCAAACTGAATGATCGTCAAATTTGTAGACCTGGGCATATTTATAACTTATATTTATACATTTTTTAATTCTATTCATTATTTATCATAGTGTTGCTTTTTTGTTGAAAAGAATACTTTAAGTAGATACACATACAAACCAAAAACATATGGTAAATATATATATATACTTATATATACAACATATAAATATAATATATTTGTGTACATATATACATATATCTATGAATCTTCATTTAAAAAATTTATAGAGGCAGAGCAGTAGAGCTTTAATACTTCAGGCTTGAAAATTAAAGGGGCAACTGGGTGGCTCAGTCAGTTAAGCGGCTGCCATCGGCTTGGGTCATGATCCTTGGATCCTGGGATTGAGCCCTGCATTGGGCTCCCTGCTCAGTGGGGAGTCTGCTTCTCCTTCTTCCACTCCCCCTACTTGCGTTCCCTCTCTCGCTGTGTTTCTGTCAAATAAATAAATAAAATATTAAAAAAAGAAAATACAGCAATATTCTTTTATAAAAGCAATTTTAAATATTTCCTCAATTAAAAGACTACAATATTAAAAGCCTAACTACATCATAGTATATATGAAATGTTATCTATAGCCAACAATGTTTTAGTAACTCAAAGAAAAAAGAAGCAAAAGGACCAACCTCTGCTTAGCCACCAGAGGCACAGGCAAAATTTGTAACAATGCTTAATTATGCCCTTTGCATCAACTCAGCCTAGATTGCATAATTACACTGATGATCCCAACAGACTATTTCATCCAGAAATAATATTTTACTCTACTGTTCTTCTACCTGTGAGGTACAATACCTATCTGCTTATATAGGAAAGCAAAGATGACTCTTCCATTTGCCCGTATTCATATATATGCCTAGTATATTCTGAAAAACCAGATTGGAAATTTTCAAAGTACACCTTGGATTGTAGTTGTTATGCTAGATAGTATATTATGTATCATTCAATTTGGCAAAGAGATGACATTGTTCTATAAACACACCTGAGTTGCCATTAACAGGGCAAATGTCAAAGTCATTACTTAATAACATGCTCCCTAACAAAACGATTATAATTTCTTTGTATATTATACACACACACACTTTTCTTGAAGTATAGTTGTCTGTTTTTAGACTATAATATTAGAGATGCAGACGTTTAACTTCTCCGAATCTCAGTTTCTATAATAGGATAATAATGCCCAATTACACACATGACTATTGTGCAGATTGAATGAGATAATGTATGTGAAATACCTAATGAGAATGTGACAAATAACAATCATTTAATAAATGCCATCTACTTTCCCATTTTCATTCATGAAATTTGAAGAGATCTTGACAGTAGTTATCTCTACAACTAGTGTTGTGCTCCAAGAACAAATAAATCCACCTTGGGTGAATATATCGCTATATCAATTTAGTCATTTGGATTAATCTTCCTGTGTGAATCGGTTTAAAACAATCCTGGCTGCTTTCACATTAGCTAATATGCAATATCATACTACAATGATAATAATGGCTCCCATTTATTGATGACTATGCTCTGTGCATTATTCCTACACTTAAAAGCTTCTCTGAAAGGTGAAAATTTATCTCCCTCATTTTACAAATGAAAGAAGTTCAGTCACCATTAGATTAGGGGACATACATAGGGTTCTACAGCTAGCAAGTGCCCAAACTGGTAGCTCAGTAGCTGTGCTGGCTCTCCAGCTTCTGCATGTCCCCCATATTGCATGAACTCCCTTTTGTTTTCTCATGTATTTACCTTACCAGTCAGACACGGCCTTTGTTACATTCATGCCATTATCTTTACTGCATGATACAGTTCAAGGCATAGGGTAGATCCTAAATAATTTCATCAAAGAAGGACCCTTCAGCACAACTAATGTGATTCGATTCAGCTCAGTAAATAGCTTTAAAGGTTTACTCAGTAGACTCATAAAGTTCTGGTTGTAGGAAAATCACAATCCTAAGTAAGAACTATTGTTGTAGTTGTAGATTCCTAAAATCAGTCTGGTTTTTATTCTCTAGGGAACTTGCAATGAAATAGGGGACTCCATATATGTAATGATAACATCCCACAAGACTCAGTGTAATGAGCTAAGAGTGATGCAATATGTGTGGGTATACACTTGGATTCTGCTTCAGGTGGTCAGAAAAGTGTCAACACAAGGTGTGGAATGGTGATATCTGACCTGGACTTTGAAAGATGAGCAAAATTTCAATTCATGACAACAGAGAAACTTGACATTCTGAGCAGAGGGAGAAGTATTAGGAAAATAGAAAAAGTAGTTTGTTAAAAAGTAATTAGCATAAATGTTGTACTTGGAGATAATCTAGACAGAGTCAAGGACCTTCTATAATTCCAGAAGTGACAAGCTTGCTTAATTTGAACTCAAAGTAACCACAGAAGTTGAGCGTTTATACTTGATCTTCAGGAGTGAGAACCAGTGGCCAGCTTTTATCAAAAAGTTTACCTTTATCTCTGCCCTTGCAAGGCATAACAGGGAAAAGTCAGCTATTATCCTTGACTGCTATAGAAGTAGCTGAATGTGAATTAAATGGAAGGAGCAGTAAAAGATGAGCCCAAGGAGAAGGAAAGGAGTAAGATCAAAGAAATCCTTGAAGTGTTAATTGCAATCACTGAAAAAGAGGTGACGTGAAGCTGAAAGTAAGATGATCTGCTATAAATAGAATTTGAATGCAGAATATTAGAAGGTCAGCAGATGGGGCTCTAAGAGGTGAAAATTACATATAAATTCAGACTAAGAAATAAAGCTATGTGATAAATTCAGAAAAAGATGAGATGAGTACAAAACTAGGAGATAAATTTTCACTTTGTGGGTTAAACCAGTTAAATACAAAGAGTACAGATAAAACCAGCTCTCTGCAGAAGTAATTAGAGGATAAAATGACTCCCAAAATAAAGCAGAGAAGAGAGTTTGTGAAAATAGAATCCACAGACCAGCATGGTCCTAGGAAAACAGGGCATATGAAGGAAAATGTAGAAACTCTTGGCAAAAAATGTATTGAAGTTTGCATACTGTCTATAGTTCTTACTGATTGTGTGACCTTAGACAAGTCACTTACCTTCATTGATCCTTAGTTTCCACATCTGTATAATTTCTCTATTATACCCTTGCAGGCAGTTTAGGAATGAGACTGCAGAATCAGACTGTCTGGGTTCAAAACTTAGCTCTACAACTTACCATCTGTGAACATTGAGTAAGACAATTTTCTTGCCTCATTTTTTTTCATCTGTAAGATGTTGATGATATCTATGTTACAACATTTATAAAAAATTATTGGGGCGCCTGGGTGGCTCAGTGGGTTAAAGCTTCTGCCTTTGGCTCAGGTCATGATCTCGAGGTCCTGGGATCGAGCCCTGCATCATGCTCTCTGCTCAGCAGGGAGCCTGCTTCCCCCTCTCTCTCTACCTGCCTCTCTGCCTACTTGTGATCTCTCTTTCTCTCTCTCTCTGTCAAGTAAACAAATAAAATCTTAAAAAAAATTATTTCTAGGAGGTGAAAGGCAAAACTATCAAAACTTTTAAAAGCAATATAAAATAATTTTATTATTATCTCAGGATTGGGAAGGATTTTTTTCCAAACAGACACAATAATTGTAAAGAAAGTGATTGATAAACTTGAATACATTAAAATTAAAAGACAGTTAAGAAAGCAAAAGAAAAACCATAAACTGGGAGAAGATATGAGGAGCTCACACAAAATGTTAAGTATCAATATTCAGGATATAATAACAACAACAACAACAGCAAACTTTACAAATCAGTAAGATAAAAGAGTCCCAATAAGCCAATGGAGAAAAAGAGCATTATTAACAGTACGCTCAAAATTCTGGCTCATTGAGATGGAGTCGGAAGCTGGGTGGTAGATACTTAGGTGTTCATTTTGTCATTATTAACATTTTATAGACTTTTTAAAGTAATATGTATTTCTCAATACATTTGTAAAAATGGAGATTGTAATATGTACTTCCTTCATAAGGTTGCTATGCAGAGAAACAAGTTATTTAGAACAGTGCCTAAAATATAGTAAATACTTAATAAGTATTTATTATTATTACTATTATTACCTTAAAACATTAGAAACATTGTAGGTAGTTAGTAAAAGATAGATATTATTTTTAAGCTATCGTCTAGGGAAAGAATATGTGAATACAGAGAGTGCGGTCTTCATGGAACCTAGAAGAAATCATCCAGGTCTGAAGCTCTGCTTGTTAAGATGATCCTACAAGTAGAGGTGGTTCATCACAATATTGTAAGTCTATTATACCAGTCTTTATGATTCCCCGCTGTCATATCAAGTGTATATAATAACCCTACAGTTTCTCATACAACTATTCTCGGAGGAATATAATATGCAAATCAAGCAGTATAAATATTCTGCTCTTTTCGTTAGCTTTATTACATTTTTTCCTATTAATAGAGAAACATCTTATTTTTGTCTCAATCTCTTCTGAGTTTATTTAGTGGAAGTTTTAGCCTTCCAAATTCAGAGAGCATAGATAAAATTATGTTTCTAGACCAGTGAAGCAGAAAACTGGTTCTTGGATCATGATCCAGTCTCAGCGACAGAGCCTGGACTGAGCAGCCCAGCAGACCCGTCTCTGATCAGTCCCTAACTAAAAAGGATTAAAGAAAAAATTGACAAATGTTTTGATAAGACACTGTTTTTATTAGGATTCTTGACAATGATACTGAGTAGCAAATATATGTTATCTCTTTTTTTTTTGTCATCTCTTGAGATCATTTAAATACACTGTCATGGCCACCTGGTATATTGTTTTGAGTTCAATTCTGAAGTATTGTCCACAGAGTATAAGTGAGGCTAAGCATGGAGAAAAGGAAGCATGTAATAGCAAGTGTGCTATGAATTGATAGACAGGCACTGATCATCAAACCAAAGAAGGGAGTGATATTGTGTGTGTGTGTGTGTGTGTGTGTGTGTGTGTGTGTTTAATGACATAGAATGTCAAAACAAAAACTACAGCTATTTTTAAGAAAGGATATGTATGAAGCTTGGGAATATTTGCTTCTTATAAATGCAAAAGAGAAGTTTTCTAGGGAATTTAGCACTTGTTCTGTGTGCAATTTATAGCATGAAAAGTGTAATAAATTCTACTTCTGGTGTCTAGGTTTAGAAATAAAAATGATCAGCAAAACCACACATGTAAATATTATTTGTATGTGTATGTAATTACAGAATCTGGATTTGAGTATCTGTACTGATAGGTTGATCAGTACTATAAAAAGTGTGAGGTAATCACCAAGAGCATTGATAGAGTTTATATAAATAGAGATTGTAATAAAAAAAATAAGAGACATTGTGTTCTCTGACCATAATATAATGGTAGTTGAAATTAATTTCTCAAAAGCTAGAAAATTTGACAGAGATAAATAGAAGAAGGTCAAATTCCCATTACAGCAGATGAATTGTTCTTAATGGCAAGCAGGTTGATAAATAGGAGAAAAGGTGCTCTCTCTTTTCAAAATATTCAAGAGTAGTGTTAAGGAAAAATTATTCTGACACTTGTTAAAATGGAAAGACAGACTATTCAGGACTATCTCAGTAGGTATAGAGACTACTGCAGTGGGGTTTTGCAATATGGGAGAGAGATTGGGCTCAACTTCAGATACAACAAAGAGAAGTGGGAATTTATAGCCAAGTTGTGGAGTAGGGGTCTGTGGATGGAAAATTACTTAGGAGAAACATCAGGGATAAGGAGGGATTTCGGCCAAACTGACTAAACAGGATGCTTTCTAAAGGCATATAAGGGTGATCAGGTATCATTGGGGGGAGTAGTGGAAGATAAGAAATTTGATCAGATATTGAGGGTGGGAGATTCTCCCTAAACTTGACTTAACAGGATTCTTGCTAACATTGAGCTCTTGAAGACATGCCCAAGGATGGTGCCTAATCAGGCTCACAGAAACCTTCCTGAGGAGCCTGGTCGAGGAGATAGTCTTTGTCTTAATAACACTTGGGAATAAATGATACAAAGAAAACTTTCAGGAGAGAGAGAAATGGAGCTAGAATGTATAACGCTACGTGACATAAACCAGTCAGAGAAAGACAAATACAATATGATTTCACTCATATGTGAAATTTAAGAAACAAAACAAACGAAAAAAGGGAAAAAGAGAGAGACAAACCAAGAAACAGACTCTTAACTATAGAGAACAAACTGATGGTTACTAGAGGGGAGGTGAGTTGGGGATGGGTGAAATAGGTGATGGGGATTAAGGAGTGTACTTGTGATGAACAGCAGGTGATGTATGGAGTTGGAATTGTTGAATCAGTACATTGTACAACTGAATCTAATGTAGCACTGCTTATTAACTAAGTGGAATTAAAATAAAGACTTCAAAAAAAACTCTCAGAAGAAGGAATAAAGCCCCAAACTCTAAGCCTGCTTGTAGAAATTATGGGAGGGGCCCTTATGTGGAATTTCTAAAGCTAAAGAAATTGGGGCAAAAGTATACACGCCACCAAGAGTAATGAGTTAAGTATGACAATTCAAAGTTGATGGGACAAGAGAGAAGGAGATATGTAGGTGGGTATGCGGATAGACAGATAGATACATAGATAGGTAAACAGATGATAACATAGCCTTTTTAGGCCATGCAGGAGAACAAACATATGAAGAACATGTTAAAAGAGAAAGGATGGATAAGAAAACAGTTCATTTTGGAATTGTTTCAGGAACAAAATGAAGCATGCAGGAGAAATCATTCCTTCATTCATTCTTATGCAGGATGCTCCCCCACTCAAAATTTGATTTGGGTGTCACGACTGATACACACACACACACACACACACACACACACACACACCCCAGATAGGTATGAAAAAGTTTATTTCTTCTGTAATGAGGCTTTTTGGAAGAATAGGCTTCCAAAGCTGTTCTAAAAATCACTTGACAGAGCAAGGAAAAGAGATTGGCTCAAAATTTTTATTGTGGATTTGGGTGGGGCTAAAGCAAAATTCCCACTTAAGCGAGATACTGTGTAGTTTGAATCTTCCACCTACACCAAAGGAGGGTGAAGCCAGGCCTTCTAGTAAGTTTGCCCAGATGTGAGGTGGAGGATGAAGGGCCCTCGATGTGAGCCATGAAAGGTAGGTAAGATATCTTTCTGACATAATAGGATTGTGTTGAAGGACTTTGTGCAAGGGAATTACATGCTTTACATGTAATCATATGATTTACATGATTAAAAGATTGATTCCTTTGCTTCTATATTGAGAATGGAGTGTAGGAAACAAGAGCAATAGGAGGGGATTAGTAGGATTATGTAGCAATGCAGGTCATTTTTACTTGACAAGTAGCAGTGAAGGTGGTAGGAACAGGTTTGGTTTGGTATATATTTTGATAGTACAATCAACAGGCTATGGGGACAGATTGCATTTAAAGTGTGAGAAGAAGAGAGGAGTGTAAGAAGATTCCTAAGTGTAAGACCTGGTTACCTGGTTGAATAGTGATTCCATTTAGTGAAATGGATAAGACAACTGTGGAAGCAGCATACAGAGTTTTGTTTGGACATATTGAAGTTCAGATACTGGTGAGACATCTAAGTGGAAATATCAACTAGGCATTTGAATGTACTAGAGGCAGTACACTAAGAAAAGGCTCACACATTTTAAAATTATTATTGAATGAAGACCAATCAAAAATTAAGAATGATTTGGAAATGCGTGTAAGAAGTCCGGTACTTCAGTATAATTTATTTCAGCAACATTAATGAACAAACATCATGAATTTGTTCAAAAGAAAAAAATCCTTAGTGTGAAGCTAAAAATCTCTGTTCAGGTCCACTAGCCAAAAAGTGGGGGAAGCCCTTTGTGATGCTGCCAAACCTGCCTGAAATCCCTGTTGAGTCCTCTAAAACATCTGAGAATGGCTTCCAGCCAACCTTTGGCTGCACTTTTAATGGCATATGGGCTGAAGGTGTAATGACCAGCACGATAAAACAAGAGACGTTAATAATGCTATTTAAACAAGGCTGAGAGAGATTTGATAAAGTGGAGGCAATAAGCCATACTTACCATAGACTATATGCTTTTTTGGATAGAAAGTTGTTTAGAGTCTGGAAAATAAAAAGACAAGAGGTAAAGCTAAACAGAGAGCAATAAACTTCAGTTAAAATATGCAAAGTATTAAAGTTCTGGGAAGAATTTAGAATCTCTTGTATGTAGAACAATAAATGAACTTGGGAAGGACATCACATTCAGGCTGCCCTTGAAAACTTGACTGGTAGCCCCTCATAGGAAAAGTTGTCCACTTGCTTGCTTTCCTATTCATATGCCACCTTTCACATGCTTCCAGAACTGTCTTTCAGGAGCAGAACTCATATTTAATTTCTCTCATTTTTCAAAAACTTAAGGTCCTCCATTATCTGATATCAAATTGTTTTTCACACCACACATTCCACTCACTGTATCTCATTGACATTCTGCTTTAACCTTTGGAAAACATTTTCCTATAGAATTTTTCTCATCCTTTAAGATCCAGGTTAAATGCCTTCTCTTCTAAGAAGCTTTTTTTGATCATCTAAGCATCGTGAGTCTTTGCTTCCTCTTTCTTTTCTTAAGTTATGCTTGACTTCACGAGCAAGTACTACAGTTGTTATAAAGTTGTTAATTTTCCCAGTGAGACTGTGAACACCATGAGGCCAAACACCATGTTTCATTCCTTATGTTGGTGTTTCTTTAGCCTTTAGCAAGTGCCATGGTCACTATGTTCAAGACAGACTTGAAATCATGAATTTTAAAGTGTTTTCCTAGTGCCTGAGATAGGATTTAATTAATCTTAGCTCTTGATATTAATATTAGTAATTTTAACACAATTAAACCCATAGGAGCTGAGGGGTTTTTTTCTTAATTCTATTTTTTTTTCCATTTATCTATGTATGGATTGAAGTAGAATCCAGAAGTTTGGGATAAGGCTTAATCATAGGTCTTTCCCATTATGAAGCATGCTAAACAATGTACAGAGTATGGGTAGGTAGCTATGGTCCTGGTACTTTTTAAAGAAGCTTCTATTTCTTTCTCTTTGTTCCACAGTCAGGTTGCAAGATCTGAAAGTTTAAGGTTTAAATATAGGAGTAATTTTCAGGGTACAGTACACCAGATAACCTAACTAATGATCATTTATAAAGTTCTTGATGGAATTCTGTGGAAAGATGCTATGAAAGAACAAATGATTTTTTTTTTAATTTTTTTTATTAACATATAATGTATTATTTACCCCAGGGTACAAGTCTGTGAATCATCAGGCTTACACATTTCACAGCATTTGCCATAGCACATACCCTCCCCAGTGTCCATATCCATATATGGATAGGGATATGGACAAATGATTTTTTTTTATGGCTTCACTTAATTTCATTTCATTTATAGTTATTCATTTAAAAGTTAACAGGCTTTATCTTTATTCTTAACTCTCTGTGTTCAGCTTTATTAAAACAAACTATTCTCCAGGAAGAAATTATTGTAGATTTTAGAACCCCATGTTACATAGAAATATAACAAAACAAATCCTTGGTAAAATAAAATCTTTAGTTTTTCCAAAAATAAATTATCAGTCTTTACATTTTTATTAGTATTATTGGTATTTCTGGACTGATTAACCACTTTGGAACATTTGAACTTACTGGAATTTAATATATCCATCAAGAAGTTAGGGATATATGGTGTTTTTAAGATAGACTTGGCAATTTGTCATTCCATTTCTGTATATCGTTGACATCATAAGCTACTAGCTACAGGTTTACTCCTTATTGTGAAGGCAGCTTAGCTCCTAAAAAGGCTGTCTAAGAATATTTTTGTTCAGCAAAGAAAAGGAAGAAGAAAATTACAAAAGAATTAATTGTAATGTAAAATCTCCAGTTATTACTATGCTCCTATGGAAAACATTTATTTTTATAGGCTAAATTGTGTCCTCCCCACATCATTCGTGTTGAAGTCCTTATCCCCACTATCTCAGTGTGTGACTCAATTTGAAGATAGGGCCTTTAAAGAGGTGTTTAAAATGAGACCATTAGGGCCCTAATTCAATCTGACTGATATGCTTATAGAAGGATTTTGGGCACGCAAAGAGACACCAGATATACAAAATGAGGGAGGGTGCTTTTTTTTTTCCTAGAGGTCCCCATGACTAGATGTTTGCATTTGTCTAATTCTGGGGTGCAGCTTTAAAAATCTCAGTCAACCCCAACCTAAGCCATTTTCTTAAGGGCTAATTAAGCTGACTTTTGGTTTCTAACTGATTTATTGCTTTGTCTATTCACTTTGATTCCATTTCAGGTGAATTGGAAAGGGATATAATTCATTTACATCTTTAAAATTCAACATATAAGAAGTTAAACATCAAGTTAGAGTAATCACAGACTCTGTATCTGTGCATGACAAATATTTTCTTATAGATTAATTGATTATGGTCCAAAAGCTAGATAAACCAGCGACTAGACTGCTGATAGACACATTTTAGTATATGTGCTGCTGAAGCAAGCACTGATAGACACATTTTGACTCTATAATTGCAGTTTACTTGTTGATTGGTAGGTTTTGTTTAACCTCCTACCTCCAAATCACATTTCCATTTTGTGCATAGTCTTAATATTTTTATTTCCTATCTATCCTCTGGATTTTGGACATTTTATTAATTGTAATCCATTTTTCAAGAAGATGAACAACAAGCTCAGGGGGAGAAAGAGAGTTAAATTTTACGATGTTTGATTTTAGTAAAAAGGGCAGTTCTGGTTTAGCAGTGTTTTCAAGTTATCCAAGTTATAAAATTGATACTTATAATTAAAGTTTATTGTGTATGTATTCTACACCATGTACATGAGCAAAAATCTCAGTACTGCACATGCGTTAATTAACTCATTTAATACTTATGCCAACTTTAAGATGAAAAGAAAGTATAATGTGGTTAATATTACCTTGCCCAGGGTCACCCATCTGGCAGGAAGTAGAGCTGAGAATTGAATTTGGCTTTCTGATTCCAAAGCTAATGTGTTCACCACAACAACTTGCTACTTGCCCTATTCCTTTGGCATGGAGAGCTACACAGAAACTTTCAATAATGGGGAGATGCAGAACCAGTTTGGGAAGTCATTGTTCAATTGGAGATTAATTGTTGAACCAGTGAGTTATTTCAATTTACATAGAAAATAATGAAAGAGTTTGACACATAATTCAAACAGAACTTCTTTCATTTTTTTCCCCAACACGTCCACCAAAAACCCTTTTTGGTGAAATAAAATTGCAATTCAGCCATTGCTATAATTGCTTTAAACAAAATGTTGATTTTTAATCACATTTTTTATAGTTCTTGGGAAAAAAAGTCCAACTAATTTTGCCAAAAACATAATATTTTAGTGTTTTAAGATTCCTATGTAAACTGACCTCAAAAACAAACTGTAAAAGTATACTACTTAGCAAAACTATACATACATATAAGAGCTAACCTAAAAGTTGCCTAGCACAAGTAAATGACCAAAGGGTTTGTTTTTATTAATCTTTGTTTATAGAATAAAAATTCCCATTTGGTTCTTCTTTATTATAAACAAACTTCCTAAATATTAGCAGATTTCTTTAATTGCCACTGAAAACATGTCCTACTCTATTGAAATCTAAATGTGGATCATGTGAAAAAAACAGTGTAAGTAGAGTGAATCTTATTTTGTGTGCTAGATGAGCTAAATATAGTTCTACAAAATATATATCTCTGCTGAGTTGATCATTCACAAAAAAATGACCTCAAATGCAACATGAAGATCCCCAAAAGCACATGAACAGAAATTTAATGAGTATTAATGATATTCTAAAAGAGATGCTAGACTTGTTAGTGGTGAGCAAGAATCCCTAGATCATGATAATGTTAAAGCCTAACAGATTCTCTAAATGCCTTTCTTGTTGATGCGAGATTCCTGTTTCCATGGCAACCTGCAGTGAGTTAAGAAGAGTACTGTTAAACTGTACTGCAATTTTGCTTAGTCTCTCCGAAAGAAAAATGTCAGAAGAAACCATTTCTTTATCCATGGTTGTAATCAGACATCCTCTACCTCCACCCACAAGCTTCTGTTTTTTGCTCCTCAAGAAAAAATTAAAGACCATAAATCAGCAATATATTTAATGATCTACTGTGTTCTAGATGAGCTACAGACCCTTTGCTGGATCCAAGAATCACGTTTGCAGCACATTAGCACTGGAAAATCTGTAGGAAGAGATCAAAACAGATAATGGTGCTAAATAATGAACAGGGAAAATAATGAGGGAACCATCTATACCCTGATTTCTAGAGGCTGATTTTAATTTTGTTAAAACAACTTCCTCTAGGGTAGTGCATTTCTGTCCTGTTTTTTTAAGCTCTGGCATTCTTTGTATTTTGAAAATAATGAAAATATAATGAATATTTCTGTGGTTCTGCAAGGAATCTAAATCAAGGCTCCGACAAGGGATATCTATCCACATGTTTGCTTCAGCTTTCCTAATTCATTCATTATCCTGCTCAAAGCTCAAAACCAAAAGATTTGTCTTGAATGACAGAGACAGCGTGTCCATTGGCAAGTATTCCAGATCATTCAAGGGGGAAAATGTAACTGAAAATCAAAGATCCTGATACAGGGCATATTTTATATGAAATGGTGTGATAGGAACACACAGTCAATTTTTAAAATCACATTTCTTTTGATATACCATGGAACATTTATTGCACACCAACTGTGTTCTAAGCATTATGCTTTACACATATCATCTTACTGATTGTCATAAAAGTTCAAAAGATAGGAACTATGAATATTGTCAGTTTTATAAATGAGAAAATTACCTAGTAAATTACCTAAGTTCACACTTACCCTAGGAAAAATTTTAAAGTAATTGAGGTAGATTTTGAGGCTGTCTACTTCCCTTTTAAGCAGTCTTCTACTGTTAAAAATATAATAATAACAATAATAGAGAATATTTATCTATTCTGGTCTAGATCTAGATTGATAGATTGGTAAATACATCACTACTAATGTCTTCAATAGTTATGTCAACAATATAACTGAGTAAAGCAATCTGGTTGGGGTGGAGAGAAAAGAGACTGGTGGGGATTGTAACCTGTTGGGAGTTTAGGTGCCTCCAACAGAGGCAACTGTTGCTCAGCTCCCACTAGTGTTTGTCACATGAAAATATAGGCTTCATGTGGCCAGACTTTCTTACTTTTTAAGACAACCCACTAATTCCAATTTTCGTGTGAAGTCTATGCATTTTTAAATGTGGGTACCCAAAAGAAGTATGAGAATCAAGAAAAAGATCTGCCCCAGGCTTTCTTATTTTGCTTCTCTCTTTTAGGAATTAATCATTCTTCTCTCCAAAAACTGAAATAATTTAAAAAAAGAACCCCATCTCCCTCCAAAAATAATACCAAGGACAAAATATAACAAGGAAATAGAAGTGGTAGAATTTTGGGTCAGATGTGAGTGGTATGATTTCTGATAAAGTGGAAAGAACAGTTGTATAAATAACATTTAAAGGTAAAACCCAGTTCTGATTTTAATTTTACATACTGGACTTCTTATAAAAATGTAATGCTTTCTTTTTTCCTCAATGTTGTATTTTTTATACCAAAGTAGAACAGAATTCTATTTACTCCTTAATTCAGTAAAATAGCATTAAAAAAGTATAATTTTCTTCTATATGATAGTGCAAATATCAAGTTTAATTTTATTCATCTGAATGATGGTAATAAACACCCAACAGAAATGAATAATTTAGATTTTGAAAGCTCCTGCTATTGTAGTCACCCAAGGTGTCAAGAATAAGGAAATCTTTAAGACATACACCTCCCACAGCAATGGCCCCTTTCAGACAGCAAGAATGAAACTGAAGGTTACACTGAAAAATGTTTAATATTGATTGTCTTAATACATTTACTTTTGATGACAGAAAATCAAATTACATGACTGTATAGAACTACATTTCTATATACAGAAAAAAAGAATCTCTTTGTTTCAGCTTAACTGTCTCATTTAGGAACAATAAAACTCTCTCTTGGGGGGGACGATATAGACATGTTTGTTCAAAATGTCCTAGTGATTTTCTCAGTCAATGTTAATATCACATTAAATATCAATAAATCATTTTGTTGGAATAGTGATATTAGATCATTTCCTCATAATTTACTACAGTCATTAACTGACCAAATAAAAGGCCCAAAGTTACATGAAAGTGAGCAGGATCATAAAAATAAATTTGAGTGTTCACAGTGGTCTAGCAATACATATAATAATTTATGAATATGGCCCCTACCATGATATTCAGGGATTTTTTTTTCTCATTTTACAAAGCTGTGAGATATTATAAAGCAACCAAGCGCAGCCAACATTCTGGCATTAACAGCAACCAATCAGACCTAATGAATTTTGAAATGGAAGCACATATGGATGGAAGTAAAAATTTGTTTTTTGGGAATCTGAATTTTAGGCCAAGTCAGGGAATCAGAGAAAATACTTGAATTTCCATCTTCCTTTAATTGCACACTGTATTTTCCATTATCCACTATTTCTTAATAATGATGATGTTATTAGGCAATGATATATTTAGTTCTTACTATATATCAGGCATGGTGCTGTTTATATATATTTTCTCATTTAACAACTCTGAGATAGGGGCTGTTATCTTTATGTTACAGAGTAGGAGATTGAGCCAAAGAGGTTAAGTAACTCATCTAATCATTACTGGTAAGGACCAGAGCAAAGATATGAAAGCATCTTTTTTCATACTAATGCCCTCACCACTCCAGTGCTATAATAATTCTGTTACACTACTTTTAACGGTATCGTGAATCCAGGATGCAAGTTAATTTCTCTGGATGATGAAATGCAGAGAGCTAACTAGGCTAAGCAAGCCACTTGATTACTGGGGTATGGTCTGCTTTGTAAAATGAGAATAATGCCTTTGCACTGCCAACTCCATGGGATTATTGTGAAGAGGAAATGAGGAAATGTATGTGAGAATAATTTGAGCAATAGTGACTGCTGTCAAATATAAAGTATTGTTAATATGATACCATTAGTGAATCCAGTCAATTAAATGTAAGAATATTTATTTTTCACAGGGCAATCAATAACATTTATTTTTGGGGGCACTTGGGTGGCTCAATTGGTTATGTGTCCAACTCTTGATTTTGGCTCTGGTTATGATCTCAGGGTCATGAGATCAAGCCCTGTGTGGGGACTCTGTGCCCAGTGGTGAGTCTACTTGAGATTCTCTTTCTCCCTTTTGCTCTGCCCCTCCCCCATCCCACTCTCTCTCTCTCTGTCTAAAATAAATAAATCTTTAAAAAATAATATTTATTTTCTCTTACTTTTGATTTGACCCAATCCAGAGAACAACAAAAGAGCTAGGCACATAGAAATAAAAATAGGAGCATGAGAAGATGCTGGCATGGAGGATATGGCATAGACATGTGGTAACAATGGAATTTCTAATCTTCCTACACCCTTGTCTAGACCTTTGAATAGACAAACAGAGAAACTAGAGTTTACAGAAAATTCCCTTATTCTTCATCAGCAACTTCCTCGCCTGGGGAGAAGAAGATATAAAGAGAGAGGATCCACCATGTTTAGGATTTTTGATTAGGTGAGCTCCACCAGATATGTGCTCTTTCCTACCAACTTCTTGGTTTGATTAGGTGAGCTCCACCAGATAAATGCTCTTTCCTACCAACTTCTGCTGGAAAAAGTAAGGGAGAGGGCTAAAGACCTGCAGGATTTAGTGATATGGTTTCCTAATGCGAATCAGGGAAGGAGGTAAGAACCATCTTCAAATAGTAACCTAAATGCCAATTGCTACAATTGTTGTGGGAATCATATACCACTGTTTCGAGGTAAATGAAAATAAGCAATAAACACTAAGTCTGACTAAACCAAATTATGAGATCATTATGTTTAGAACTGTAAAAAGATTCTGCTTAACACAAAATGTTCAGGCTGTATTACATTGTGTTACACTGTTCCCTAAAGTCTTTATCAACTACATATGTTGGATTTATTGTGTATCTTTAGTGTACATTCCTTTTAATATTTTTTTCTCCTCCCTAAACGGAGTTAAAGAGTATGTAACAAATTAGGAAAAATGGAAGCCTAACTTTATTGATGAAGGATAGCAGAATATGCTACTTCAGAATAAGCCACTTTGGCATAAAGATTGTTTTGAGCTAAAATCAACTGAAAGAAGCAGATGCAAAGACAGCTCTGTGCCTCCCTCCTATTTGCCTAAAAGTAGGGCATAAGTTATAGAAGTGTCCCCTTTCCCCCCCATCAAAAAAGACAAAAGTTAATCATTGGAAACAACTCTAAACCCCATCAGCCCAGAGAAGGCACCAAAAGAATCAGCATAACAAATTTTGTTAAAACTAGCTTTTATCTACCACTGGTTTGCCCATATATTTGTCTTTCCATCTTTGCTGCCCTTGAAAGCTACAAGTCCTCCTTTGTCTTGTCACTTCTCTAAAATTTATTATTATTTTGTTAAGATGTTATATAAAGCTTAAGTTCTAACCACTCCTATGAGTTACTCACCTCAGTGCTCATGTGTGCATGTCTATAATGCACATGCTAACAAACTTCTGGGTTTGTTAGTCTAATTTATAGGACCTCAAGCAATGAACCTAAGATGAGTAGAAGGGGAAAATATTTTTTCCCTTCCCTAAACTGAGAACCACTTAGAAGACTAAAAATATCCCAGAACAGTGGCCATTCTGAATTTGGTTCCATCCTTTCTTTATAGTCTCACTGTCCCAAACTAACTTTCCACATGCACACACTAACACATGATTATTTCCCCAAACATATTACACTTCCTACTCATGCAAGTAGTCCAAGCTCTTTTATACATCCAAACTTTTGTATTTCTAATTTCCACTGCCCAATATGATGTAATGTTTCTTTGTTGAACAAAAAAGTCTGCTCATTTTTCAATATCGAGCCTAAGTGTCCCTGCCTGAACAAAGATTTCCAGAACTCCTAGACACAGTGATCCCCTGTGCTATTCAATTACTTTGTTTATGTCTCTATTACAGCATTTTCCATGTCCTATGTGTAGCAGGACTTCCTGTGAATCCAAATGAAGTCAGGCTGTGCACATTATTAGTGAGCTGGTGATGACAGTTTGCACAAGTATTTTGCATAAGATTTTTTATGTTTTTTGGTTGAAGGACAGGGAAATTTTTCTTTTGTGTTTTATCTGTTTGCTTTAAAGTCTTGAGAGAAAGAAATAAAAATGGAAAAACAGCAGAGCATATGTCCTTGCCTAATCCTTTGAATACGTTGTTGGCTTTTTTAGAGAGAGGGGGATTACACCTGAGAATCTATGAGACCTTGTGTATCCCTTGGCCCTACTACAGAATACACTATTAACTAAATGTAACTCAAAATTAGATCAAAGGCAATATCCAAGGGTATAGGGGAGAGGAGTGGTTTAGGGCCACCATCAATGATGGCTACGCTGAAGTTCCCATAAGCCATTTTATGAGAACAAGACATTGTCTTTCTTCCCCTCCTGGGGCTCTTCTAATCAATTGTCTACTATAAAGTCGCTAAGCTGAAGGATCAGTTCATGTACCAGAAGAAGCACCTACTGAGTATTTCTAGAAATCTTTGGGGACATTTTGCAAGAGGCAGGATGGTCCTGAGTAAGCAGGTAGGAGAAAGAGTAAGACTGAGAGTTACACATTCTGCAGAGCATTAAAGACCTAGAATGCAACTGAGTAGCTTTTACTGTCAATACAATTGCCATTCATTCTAATTGTTTCTTTACATGCCTATATAATCCTGTAGGCTGTGTTTCTGATCAGGAATGATGTCTCGATAATCAAATTGAACACACCTCACCCAACAAGCCATGTTCATTAATGTCTTAATGAAAAAAATGAATGGATATAGATTAAATAAAAAAACACAACTAATTGTTGCTTTAATTCACAAGTTCAATTCACAACCACATATTTTTCTTTCTGTATCATAATTTTTGTAAAGTTACCTAGAATCAAGGAACAGCAAAAGGAATTTGAGAAAACTGTTATATTTGAACATCTTTCCAAGGCAAAGCAACCCAATGTAACTACATTTATATTTTGTAGGCCATAGAAGTGTTATCCATTATTAAAAGGTGCTCCATCCTTACAATATGAGTATGATAGTGGTTAAAAGTATAGCTTTAGAGTCCTTTATGTTTATGTACAAAAATATAAAGGAGTCCAATAGCCTAGATTGAATCTTTGGTCTGTCACTCTGAGCTTTGTGTCATTAGCTTATAACTTGTGATTATTGTTTCAATTCTATCATTTGTTTAATGGTAAAGATAATAATACCTACCTTGTCAGATTGTAGTGAATAGATATCATTAAAGTGTTGATAATAATTCCTGGCACATGGTAAGCATTCATCAAATGTTAGCCAGAGTTTATATTTATTTACTGAACTCTATGTCACTTAGGATGGTCTTGGCTTGGCCGAAAAAGTATTAATTCCAGCCACTTATTCAGGCCTGAATTTCCTATACGTTTTTATGATACTGAGACTAAGAGTGTATGGCCATACTGAATATCAGCAATAGCATGTGTTAAATTTTGGTAGGAAGATGTTTCAAGATACCTACCATGTATTACATCTGCATTCCTGGCCTTATAAAAATGTCAAATGCTTTCTCAAACTTTATCTTTGGCCTTTTCTTTTCCCTTCCATTTTAACACCACTCCTACTGCTTATGGTTATTGACCTCCTATAGAGATTCTGGTTTCCTGGTGATGAGTGTACTCACACAGTTGCAAGCTCATAAACTGACCAATTGGTAGGTGAGAACAGCTCATTCCAATCTGACCATTACGCTGTTCCAGGGAGTTGCAATTAGAACTCTAACAATGGCTATATGAGAGAACTCCTAAGGAAGAGATTCCAAAGCAAGGGCACAGAGATATTTAGGAAACACATGAAATCATAATTAAAAATGAGAATTTGTGCTTTAGAAAATGGATATTAAATTAGGAGAATTAGAAACCCATTAGGAGTTTCTGTTAACTGGCAATATGCCCATTTCTTCTGCAGGTAGCGTGGAATGCTATTATTTCTCTAATGGATCATGTTTTAGTAATTGCAGTGTCAGTTCATTTAAAACACCTTGCTATGAATCAGAATGAGGTAGCCATGAACTCAGCAGAAGTTCCTGCATTCTGAAAATGTCAGGCACAATAATAACATACTTCGTAAAGGAGTTGTAAAATATAGATTTAAATGGAAGCAAAATGAGTGTGCTTAGTTTTGCAAGTGAATTGCTGTGTTTATTGGTCACTTTTGTGCATTGCTTTTTCTCCTCAGAGCACGAATGCTAAGAGTAGAAGCCAAATTTCTTATTTATGGCATAAGTCATCCTCGTTTGCCATATTCCTGAGACTGTAATTTATCTTCATCAGGCTGTGTTTACAATTATTATCAGTCACAGGATATAGCAGATTCTCATAATTATTGGTTTTATGGTGAGGCCATGTTGAAAGGGGCCCTATAGAAGCTTGAGAATATTTATTTGGACAGAGATTTTTGTCTTTTGCTGCATGACTAGTTTTCTTTCTGTCTGATTTCTGATCATATCAATTCAATGTTTTCAAGGATTTAGTGGTTTGTCATTTCCCTTGGAATAGAGTCTAAGATAAAATACAGAACATTTAATAAAATTTGAATTTCAGATAAATAATGTATAATTTTTAGTCAAAGTCTACCCCATATATTGCAAATGTAACATGGGACATATTTGTACTAAAAATTATTTGCTTTTTTAAATCTGAAATTTAAATTAAACTGGAGTCATATTTTTATTTGCTTAATCTGGCAAACCTACATTAGGAAAAATATCTCAGCTCCATCGTCAAGCTCTAAACAAGCTCTCCTTTATATAGATCTGTTCATCTTCTACTTTTTTTTTTGTCCGGTCATATTGGGTTTAAATATATGATTTGTTAAATCATTAAATATATGATTTGCTCTCTCAGGGCCATGCCTTTGCACAGCTATTCCCCATGACCTAGAAAATCTGTGCTCCCACCACCAACCATCAGGATTATTTCTTTGCCTATCCCAGCAACTTATATTTGTTCAAATCTTTGAAAGGTTCACCTGGAAAGCCAATATGCACAATCTTACTCTTGTTAGGGTTATGGTGGAGGCAATAAATAAAAACCCTGCCTTGTTCTCTTGAGTTAGTAGCCAATGAGAAATAAGATGTAGAAAAAAAAACAGAGAAAGAAAAATTGACTTCAGAATATGATTATTAATTTACAGCCAGATGAACTTCCACAACTCTCCCTGAATTGGACTTAATCCTCCAAATTATAGGCATTATGAAGAGCAGGCTAGCGTGTTACTCCCAAAGGAGAGAGAAACAGGAATGAGCTGCTGTTTCTTCTCTGAACTGATGAGTCAAACATCACACTCTTCCTCCATTGGGGCTAAGAGGGGAGAGAAGCTAAAAAGATTCTTTTTAAAACTTTCCTTTCAAGGAAGTTGAACAGAAATTCTCCTCTTCATCTTCTTCCTCTTTGAAAAATTAGGAACGTGGAAGGAGTGTTTGTCTCCAATGCTTTCAGCTTCTTATTCCTTCAGTTCCCCAAATTTATTCATCAGGTCTATGGTCAACTATTGGTGTGGCTAGTTTACTAGTGGGGAGAAGTTAGAATGGTCATACCACTGTGTTTATGAGGACACCTCATTATAATCAGCCACTCATCCTTTAAAGTCCTGATAGGCAACTGGTGGGCAGGTTAGCTTTTTCCTGCTAAATGGGGCAGAATGGAACTTACTTCAAAGTCCTTCTGAATCCTGGATAGAAAATCCATTCTTTATTTAGTTTTTTATCCTGAATAGCAAATAGACCTGTTATCTAAAAACAATCCTAAGAAAGTCCCAAATTTGAATAAAAACCTATTTTGAAGAACATGGATACAAAAGGTACTCCAAAAGTTACATCCCTTTCTCTTTACAAGACCAAATAAAGTACAAAATTCTTTGATCATAATCATCTAACTTCTTATTCTGTTCAGTCTGACCCAGAGAGATCCCTAATCCAATTGTTCAACAGAATTGGGTTGAATAGACAGCAGCCTGGACTGTTTTCTTCTAAAAGAGTATAGTTTCTAAAGCATGTTCATTGTGGAATTTATCCAACCTAAAGCCTCTTCTGTGCAAAATTGTTTTAACATTTGGACACAAAAGAATATTATCATATCAGTTCCATCTTACAAAATTTAAAAATTCAAGTGTGTCTCTAGCCTCCACAGAATCTTGTTCCCATGACCCAGAATTCTGTACAGTCCAAACCCCTGCTGTTCCTAGAAATGATAGCAGAAACTTGGTAGTTGAGGGAAAGAGAAAAGTTTTGGGAAATCTGGATTTTAGAGTTTTTACAGGATGCTTATTTTTTTTTTACTTTTTATTTATATTCCATTTAATTAACATACAGTGTAATATCAGTTTCGATTGTACAATATAGTGATTCCACACTTCCATACCACACCTGATGCTCATCACAACAAGTATACTCTTTTTTTTAAATCTTTTTTAATTTTGATTTTATGTTTCAAATTTTTACTTAAATTCTAGTTAGTTAATATACAATGTAATATTAGTTTCAGAAATAGAATTTAGTGATTCATTCCTTACAGAGAACTCCCAGTGTTCATTACAAGTGCCCTCCTTAATATCCATCACCTATTTAACCCAACCCCTTCTCCCACTTCCCCTCCAATGACCCTCCGTTTGTTCTGTATAGTTAATATTCCATTTCTTGGTTTGCCTCTCTCTCTCTCTCTTTTTTGCCTTTTGCTTGTTTTGTTTCTTAAATTCCACATATGAGTGAAATCATATGGTATTTACCCTTCTCTGACGACTTATTTCTCTTAGCATAATACTCTCTAGCTCCATCCATATCATCGCAAATGGCAAGATTTCATTCTTTTTATGGCTGAGTAATATTCCATTGTATTTATATACCACATCTTATTTATCTGTTCATCAACCGATGAACATTTGGACTCTTTCCATAATTTGGCTGTTGTAGGTAATGCAATAATAAACATCAGCATGCATGTTTCCCTTTGAAGTAGTATTTTTGTGTTCTTTGGGTAAATAACTAGTAATGCAATTGCTAGATTATAGGGTAGTTCTATTTTTAACTTTTTGAGGAAACTCCTGGTTTGCATTCCCACCAACATCACAAGAGGGTTTCCCTTTCTCCACATCCTTACCAATACCTGTTGTTTCTTGTGCTTTTGATTTTAGCCATCCTGGTAGGTATGAGGTAATATCTCATTGTAGTTTTAGCCATCCTGGTAGGTATGAGGTAATATCTCATTGTAGTTTTGATTTGCATTTCCCTGATGATCAGTGATGTTGAGCATCTTTTCATTTGTCTGTTGGCCATCAGTATGTCTTCTTTGGAAAAATGTCTATTCATGTCTTCTGCACCTTTTTAAATTAGATTATTCATTTTTGGGTTGTTGATTTATAGAAGTTCTTTATATATTTTGAATATAAACATTTATCAGATATGCCATTTGCGAATACCTTCTCTTGTTCTACAGGTTGCCTTTTAGTTTTGTTGATTATTTCCTTCTCTGTGTAGAAGGTTTTCATTTTGATAAAGTCCCAATAGTTTATTTTTTGCTTTTGTTCCCTTGCCTCAGGAGACATATTTAGTAAGAAGTTGCTATGGCTAATGTCAAAGAGGTCACTAGCTATGTTCTCTAGGATTTTTATGGTTTCAGGTTTCACATTTAGGTCTTTAATCCATTTTTAATTTAATTTAGTGTATGGTGTAGGAAAGTGACCCAGTTTCAGGCGTTTACATGTTGCTATCCAGTCTTCCCAACACCATTTGTTGAAGAAACTATCTTTTTCCCATTAGATATTCTTTTAAGCTTTGTCAAAGATTAACTGACCATATAGCTGTGGGTTTATTTCTGGGTTTTCTATTATATAGAAAGCAGAATAGCATGCCTGTTAATTTGTATCAGTTATCTGAAGGCTACAGCCTGTGCAATTAAATTTTTATGAGAAAAACTCCCATAAACTTATTTGTAGCATAATGTTTGCCATTTGTAGGGAGGAAGGATCCGCCTATGTACTATCTCAGCTCTCAAAGAACAGTATTTGAGACATTCCTGCCCCGTATCAAAGACATTAGAGCTGAGCACAAGTGGCAGCTTCAGCCACCAGATTTTATTAGACACGCCTTTCTTCCCCCCAACTGGCATGTACAACACCTCTTACTTCTGCTTTTCCCTTCAGAATTCCTGAATTCTGAATTCCAGCATTCCTGATGTCCAGGGCTGTGGTCGTCTGTTTTGTTTAGGGACATACACTACCCTTTTCTTGTGAGTAAGCACTATAGTCTTAGGTCATAGTGGTTACTCCCACTGCTTCTTGTGATAAAAGTTTTTTGACACTTGAAACCTCCATATTCTCCATATTTATTTATGCTGGAAAATCGTAATGCAATCTCCTACATTGTAAATGCTATCAATGTTCCCAAAGCCTGAGCCATGTGGGTCTAGTGAGCACTGAGATACCTGCCATCTGCTCCTTAAAACCCTGCATTTTCCTGGCTCTCTTTAGAGAAGTAACCCCAGAAGTAAAAATGCAACTCTCTTTTTCCATTCTTTGTATTTCATCATCCTTATTGACTCAGGAATAATACAACTATCATGTTCTTTAATTCATTTTGATCTTTTCAAATTCCAATTTTCCATTGTTATTATTATGCATAGTCCCTGGTTATTATAATAGTCATGTCACCATCCTCAATAGTCAAAGACAAAGACTCCAAATATCTAGGCTTACTAAAGCTCTGCTAAATTTCAGTGGTTCCTCAGTTTAAGCCAAAATCCTTCCTCTCTCTAGCCAATGGAATAATTTGTTTCTTAAATGCCAGTTTTTTTGTATCTACTTCTAAGATGTTTGACAAAGGCACCAAGATGGAGTATAAGGTAAACTGATAAATAATATATTTATTTTTTCTTCTGAGTTTAGAATCTATTAAGAAATTAAGCCCTTGACAGATGGATGTCAAAATACCAGATCAGTTTTAGTTCCATAAAGCTTACTGGAGAATGCGGTTTAGCTCTGATGCTGAAGCCTGAGTTAAACCAACTCTTCACCAGTTCTTGATTTGCTGCTGCAAGGCAGAGCTCCTCTACTGAACTAGCTTCTTGGGGGAAGTGAAGATTATGGTGCACAATACCTTGAGGCTCTTCATTTAAAAGAGAAACCATAGGGCACCTGGGTGGCTCAGTGGGTTAAAGCCTCTGCCTTCCACTGAGGTCATGATCTCAGGGTCCTGGGATCGAGCCCCGCATGGGGCTTTCTGCTCGGCGGGGAGCCTGCTTCCCCCTCTCTCTTTGTCTGCCTCTCTGTCTACTTGCGATCTCTCTCTCTCTCTGTCAAATAAATAAATAAAAATATTAAAAAAATAAATAAAAGAGAAACCAGAGAGATTGAACATCCTGTTTTCTCCTTGAAGCTCAACATTCATTCAAGCATTCCATCATTGGCAGAGGAGTGAGTGAAGGTGCAGAAAGAAGAAAAAGAGAGGGGTGAGGAATTAATGTCCCAATCTCAACTCTCCCCTCTAAGTCAGTGCTTCCTTTTATGAGTTTTATAGCAACTTTCCTTTTAATTTTCCTGTCTTCTGATAGATAACATCCTTGAGGGCAGGGATTCTGTTTGCCTTGCTTGTCAATATATCCTTGGTAGTTGGCACAATGGCGGTACTCAGTAGATATTTGTTGAATAAATAAATGTTTGCTTGGGCTCACCAATTCACTAGAATTCTGAGGCAGCACATTACTTGATAAACCTGATTGCAGCAACTGGCAATGGCATGACCTGGAGATCCAAATAGAGGCATTCCTTCTGTGTTCTTTCCATAGCACAGGAATAAATAGCATGGCTCTGATATTCACCATGTTGCTGTCCCTTGTGTGTCCTATTTCTGGCAGTGCAGAGTATCATTGAATAGCCCCAGGGACCCATCAGTCATTTTTTTTTTTATTCTCCTCCTATGCGGTGGAAGTAGGATAATATTCTAGGTATCTGTCCCCTGAGAATACTGAGTTGTTTCCAGAAACATCACCTTCTTATAGATGCAAGGTTAACTAGGTATCCTCTATTAAAGACATTGTATAAAATGTTTATTTCATCTTATTTTTCCTAAGCCCCATTTTTAATGTAAAGTTGTAACTCGAAAGCTTTCACAATAGTGACCACATGATCTAAAAACAAGTTTTCCAATAGGCATAAACATTTTTAAGAGAAACAATATTGATCATAATGCCTAACTCTGTTCAAATTTCATATGTATGTGTTGGCATCAAAGACATATGAGAAGAAAATTGAATAATGAGGCTGCCATAGTATAGAATTCCTCATATCCTTTCAAAGGACCCGAAGTGAACTTTGTAGTAGAAAAATTAAATAGATAAAACACAAAATTAGATGGAGGCCACTCACTTTATCCCGTCTAGCAGCTAGTATGATATGATTAAAATTATGTGATGAGTGGGCTGTCCTGGATAAAATTACTGTCACTTATAAAGGAATTACCAGGTATACCAGATATCAGACATCATGCTTTATGTATACTACACATGATTTTAATTATGCATATAACCTGCAAAGCAGGTACTAATATTCTCATTGTCCAGATAAGGAAACTGAGGTTTAATGTAGTTTAAGGTTACAAAGCTGGTATTATGTATCAGGATTAGAATATGGGTCTGTCTACTTCTGGAGGCCATGTTTATTACCAATGGGTAGTGATGCTTATTCAATGCACTCCAAGTGGGAAAAAAGTATAGACCATGTGAACTGGCTTTAGTTTAGGGTTTAGGTAAAAAGCCAAAAGAAGTGTCCCCAAAAGTTTGTATGTTATGCTGGCCAGCTCACTTGGGAGGGGTAATTTCCACCAGAAATAATGAGTATGCAGCAGCGTAAAGTTTTCTCTGCCATAAGACCCTCAAAGAACAAGCATGGAGACAGAAAGTTGTGCAAATATGTGAAGGAGAGCCTAATACTAAAGGGACTTGTCAGGATTGGATGAAATGAGAGCCAAAAGTTCTAGGTGGAAATAATCCCAATGAAACTCTCCACCTCATAACAGATGGGCAGTTCTGGGGGCTCCTGTGAAAACCCACAGCCTGATCCTATATGCTTTCCTTGGTGATCAAATGGCTCTCTGACATCAGGGAGTGTTGAACAGGGTCAGCTGATTTGAGAATCTGTTGAGTTTAAAATATAAACAATGTCTCTGAGGTCCCACCATAAGTCTTCTGCTAATGTAGTCGTACACACACTACCTAACAACAGCACATCTAATATTCACAGAATAAAAGTTTTCCTTTTTTACTTATATTTTTTTAATTTTTGGATATTTCTTAGCTCTTGGGGAAGTTTGAAGCACACAAAACCATGCCTGTGGTTTTTAAATACTTTTGCTGAGTTTCTCTTTTAAGCCTGAGTTACAATTTACTTACATTGCCATAAAAGATAGACTGAATTCAGGTAAATGCCTTTGACAATGACATTACATAAGACTATAAACCAACCAGAGGGGCACCTGGGTGGCTCAGTTGGGTAAGTGTCTATCTTTGGCTCAGGTCATGATCCCAGGCTCCTGGGATGGAGCCTCACTTTGGGCTTCCTGCTCAGCAGGGATTCTGCTTTTTCCCCTCTCTGTCTGCTACTCCCTCTGCTTATACACACTCTCTCTCTGTCAAATAAATAAATAAAATCTTAAAAAAAAAAAAAAGATTAAACCAACCAGAGATTTATCCAAAGGAGGCGTAATGCTGGCAAAAGTTTGGATTTCTTTTATTTGATGGATGGTTTCTGAGAGGATCGCTTTATTTATTTGTTTGTTTGTTTGTTTGTTTGTTTGTTTTTGAGTGAGATCTTCATAGGATCTTAGTTAAGACAGGCATTATAGAGCCTTTGATCAAATTTAGAAATATCTTGAACAGTGTCTTGGAAAGTGGTCATGTACCTTTTTAAATAACGAAAGCCTTGCTTGGATAGAGAAATAACCAGTTTCTCTAACAGCCATTTTGTTTTATTTTGAGTTTGTTTCTAATCACTATGAAGTTCTTTATGCTAATTAAAAATATACCCATTAGAATTTAGAGTAATGGAACTTAAAAAGACTTTAAAATTCATGTGACAGAAACCTTAGTTTTATAATAAGTTCATTGATTCACTCTACAAGAAAATATCCACCGTGTGCCTGATATTGTTTCTGATACTAGGGATATAGCAATGAATCCCTAACACATGGAGCACATTCTTTCAAATTGAGTTGCTCAAAGTCATACAATATTGAAGATAAATGAAAGAAGACTTCCATTACCCTGTACTATATATGTTACCCCCTTTAGATTACACCCTTTTTCTTCATTCTCCAGCTATATTCTACTAGCTATCAAAACATTGTTTAAGGTCATCCATATTTTTCAAATAAGTCTCCTGTATGTTCCCAGGTTTTTTTTTCAATAATTTTGATATTGTATATTTTATGCTTTCTCTATTTACAAATTTATCTTTTTCAGTAGACTATGAAGTCCTCAATTACCACAATTCATTCATGTTGAGAACTCCATATCTTTATGGGTGTTTTAATTGAATGAGTTAGTGAATTGCTAGATATTATTTTTTTCATATTTATTCCGTAAATATCTACTAAGTGTCTATTACTTGCCAGTCACTATGCTAGCTGCTGGAGAGTAGTAACTGTTTTTACACTGCTTGTAGTAAAAAAGACACAATGCTTATATTCTGGTACTGAAAATGAGACAGTGAACAATAAATTTAGTAAGTAAATTAAACTTTAAGTTGGAAAGTAATAAATTCCATGCAGAAAAAAATCAATAATGGTTTTCAGGAATGTTGGGGTAGAGAAGGGAATTTTAATTTTAATGAAGCAGTCAAGCATATCTCAATGGAAAAGTGACATTTGAGGAAGGATTTGAGGGAGATGAGGATATGAGCCATGTAGATATTGAGGGAATAGCATTCTAGCAAAGGGAGCAGCCACTGCAAAGATCCTCAGGAAAGAGTGTGCCTAGTGAGTTCCAGGAGCAGTGAGGCTCTCAGTGTGATGGGAATATATAGTGGATGGAGTAGAGAGTGGTAGAAGATAAAGGCAGAGAGGTAGCTGGGGGCATGGAGAGTACCAGAGCTTTGTGGTAATGATAAGGATATAAGCTCTTACTCTGAAAAACTGGGGAGCCACAAAAGCATTTTAAGAGGTGCATGACAGGCTTTGACTTAGAGTTTTAACAGTTTTTTTCTGGATATTCCATTGAGAACAGTTTGCAGGATGGCATAGAGAGATGGAAAAGAGACCAATTAAGAGGCTGTTGTAATAATCTGGTACAAAAAAATGATGGTGTGAAATAGTAGAGAAGGCCCTATGAAGTGTTTGAATTTGTGATATATTGAATGCAAAGTCAATAGTGTATGCTATATGGGAGGGCATGTGATAGAGATACATCAAGGATGATTTTAGGATTTGGGGCCTAGATGACTTAGAGAATGGAGTTGCCAGTTGCCATCAACTCAACTTGGAATGTGATCAATAGAGCAGATACTGCTGGAGGATGAGGAAGCAGCAATTTTAGATATAAGACTGAGACACTTATGGCATCCAAGTGGAGATATCATGTAGGCAGTTGGATATATAAGGAAAAACTTGATGGAAAGAGTGGTAAGGGAGGAGATGATCCTAGTTGTTTTCATTGGTGTATATGTGTGTGTGTAGGCATGTGTGTGTGTGTAGTATCAACAAGTAGGTAACATTAAAAGCCATGAGACTAGATGAGATTACCAAGGGAAAAAGTCCAAGGTGGAAATAAAAGAGAGAAGGAAGAAGAAAGTTTTGTGTTGTGGTGTTAAAGGAAGAGAAGAAAGTGTGAAATAATTATTTAGGAGAATGAGGACAGTGAATGGAAAAAGGAAAAACAGTATGATTTCCAAGAAGCATTAAGGGCACCTCTGAAGTTCATGGTCATAAATGTAAAGTAAGACCTGTCAGTATGGTTTATGTTTCCCTCCAGCCATGTTCAGTTGTATGGAGACAGGTAAAGTACAAATGGAAAGTTGGGTTTAACATTTTAGTCAGCATTAAATATACCCTGCATGAACTATAGTATTTGGGAAAATATATTGATAACGTCAGACTTAGTTTAAGGAAAGAAGTCTGTATGTGCCAGGAATGTTGGTTAGTCTTTTGGATGTACTCGGCTAGTCCAAGTATATAGGTCAAAAGTTATAATCAAATATATACATAGAAAAAAAATACTCCACAGAAAAAATTTACCACATTTTCATAATGGATAAAGTAGGGAATGAAGAGGGTACTGTTAAAAGAACAGATCAGCAACACGGCAGGAATCCAAAGTCTGAGGAAACACATCATTAAGAAGAAATTTCTGATGATCAAGAGTTTTATGGACAAAAGTGACTAGTTTTTAATCATAACTTATTTTCATTATGTTAGGATAATTAAATCCAGTTACTCTAAATGTTCAATAGAGACTGCGATGCACACAAAACCTGAGTGAATGTGGGGAAAATCAGGCATAAGAGAAGATGAAGTGAGGCAAGAGTCAGAGCTCAAGAGAAGCACGAATTTGGGGTATAAACCATTAAGGAAAACCTAAACCCATAGGGATGTGCAAAAAATTAGAAGGACATTAGACATGACAGAATTTGTGCGTTCAAGTCAAATTTTTAATTTAAATTTTAAATAATAGCAATATATCAACTGATATTTCAGTTAAATAATGATAACAGCTACCATTTTTTGAATACCTACTATGTGCCATACATACTTACAGATGTGCCTACTGTGAATAAAATGGGAAGAAATGCATTATTAAATTTCATTACACAAAACATCTGCTTGTTTGTACTTTTTATAGTTTTTATATACTTTATATACTTTTTATAGTTATGTGTATGATGCATTTGATATTATCTATCCAATTTTATGATACTGTTATTAAATTGCTGCCATGTCTTATGTTTGATATTATCTTAAAATTAAGGAAATGTGACAATACTGTCTTTATGTAAGTGGCGAAACTAAAATTCAGAAAGATTAATTAACTTCTCTAATTTCCCACTGATGACTGAACCAAGGATTCAAAATCTAGGTCTCTAGGACTCCAAACCTCTAATACCTCCTCATATAAATTCTAGTTTATTTTTCCACTGTTTCAGAACCAGTCCTTATTCAGCCTAGCAAGCTTAATTCCATTTGCATACTCACGAATACATGTTCATGTCACAAAAGCAAAACATTTTCCCATAGCAACACCTCATCAAACTAAAGAAAAAAAAAAAGCTTGTTAGCAGGGATAAAGAAGGTAAAGAAAACATCTTGGTGGTAGAGACAAAAACAAGTAATATAACTATCTGATTTATCAAAGAAAGCAGAAGGGTAACAAAGAATAAGATAAATTCTGAAGGATCGAAAGAAATCTTGTTTTCTTAGTAAGTAGAGAAAAGAAAAAAAAAGCCAGAAGTAATGTTGAAATTGAAATGCAAGAGTGAAAGAATCAGTTGTGAAAAATAAAAGTTTTAACCAAAGCTATTTCATGAGGTAGAACAAGTCTTTATAAAACCATCAGTCTACTATCATGTCTTTCATCAAGTAACCCCAACATACCTTTCAAGAAGATGTCCTTGTATGAATCTAAGCTATTTCAACCAGCCTGTGAGTCTTATGTTTTCTCAAACTGCACTATGTATTTTGGGTCCTAGGCTTAAGAACTCATGGCCCAGCTCTGAAGCTATGGCTGAAGAGGCCAGGAATCGACTAAAACTGGTATTAGGTGTTGAGTGGGAGAGGAGACGGTAGGAAGAATAGTAACACAAGACAGAGGGAATTCTGAACAGATATATGTATGTATATAGGGGTGTGTGTGTGTGTGTGTGTGTGTGTGTGTGTGTGTATAATAAATTCTAGCGGTCAGTCAGGGGAAGAAAGTACCAAGTAATACAATTAGAGCCACTGGAGAAGAACTGTATTGGAAATATTATGCCCAGGGAATAAGCAAAATGATTAGTGAGATAAGGTCCTAGAATACAAATTATGACAGTCATGAAATAGATTCATGTCAGAACATGGCAAATGATGCATAAAGTTAACCGAGGTTTTTTTAGCCATTTGCATTCTGCTTTTTTTGCTACCATAGGCTTTCTCCTGTTATAGTGATCAATTTCAGAAACCACTGAGTACCTCTATGACTCCATGCCTTAGATGCCACTACTGTTAAAATTTTGATCTGTTAAATTCCTATTCATATTTCGGCAGTTTTTGTCTAAAAGGACTCAACACTTAAACAGCTTCCTCCCAAATCACCGATGAGGCTACCCGGACTTCTTACATTGGAATGCAATCAGTAGACTTCTGATTTTACAGCTTTTCTACAGTCTTTCAGCTTTTACCTTCTCTTCATTTCCTTTATCTGTTTATCTAATGGGTTGTCTTTTACTTACTGATTTGTAGATTTTCTTTATAGATACTGAATACTAATCTTTTATTGTTACATGCGTAGTAAATATCTTCTTCTGGTATATGGTTTTTCTTAACTTTGTTTATAGGATCAATGTACCAATACTTTCATTCGCAGTTTGTCACTTTTCTTTTGACCTCCTTTAAGAAATCCTTTTCAGGGTGCCTGGGTGGCTGAGTTGCGTATCTGCCTTAGGATTGACCCTGAGGGCCTGGCATCAAGCCCTGAGTTGGGCTCCCTGCTCAGCAGGGAGTTTACTTCTTCTTCTCTCTCTCCTGCTCTCTCTCTCTCACACACACACTCTCCCTCACTCTCATAAATAAGTAAGATCTTAAAAAAAAAGAAACCCTTTCCCATTAGTATATAATTATAGTCTCCTACATTCTCTTTCAAAAGTTTTAAAGTTTTACTTACATCTTTTTCTTTAATCAATCTGGAATGCTTGTATATAGTGTTGGATAGAATACCAATAATATTTTTTTCAATATATAGGCCAGTTGCTGTAGTACAATTTAGTTATATTTCACCATTTAACCAATTCTCACTGATTTCTAATGCTACCTATTATATTTACAAAGTCCCATATATGCACGAATCTATTTTGCCTTCTGCATTATGATTAACTGTTTTTCCTGACTTTAAAAGCCCTATATAATCAAATAATATAGACTTCAAGTGTATACCCTAAAGACAACAAAAGCACTAAACCCACATTATCAGAAAATCTTAGAGCTTGAAAGTAATATATGTTTTAAATAATCTGATATATAATTTTATAGACAAGAATAACACAAGCCCAAAGAAGCTAAATGAGTTGCTTAGGGTGATTCAACCAGTCTAATGTAAAAGACTGTTCTAGAAATATGTTTACTCCATATCTTTAGCACAGAACCAGTGGCTCAGTACATACTAGATTGATTTATTGTTTGAATCAAGTGACAGCATCAAATTAAATCAAATGGGGGAAATGTGACTCGCTCAGTGCCTACTATATGTTGGACACTATGCTAATAGTCCCCTAAAACCAGAGTAAGTTGCCTTTGAACTTTGGCCCATGAGTTCCAGTTTGTGTGCTCTTTTCTCTGCCTCTGTACCATGACTGATAATTGTAAAAATACTTGTAGTTTGATAAGAAGGTTCTGTTCAAACTTGATTCCTACATTGCTCTAGTGCAATTTTCTCCAACATGCAGAAGAGAGCGTTTTGGAAAACCCCTGAATTATATGTATATTATACAAGAACTAGGAAGATAGAATTTCTCCTTTGAAATTAAAACTAAAACTGTTACCTACGTCTCTTGCTTCCATTTACTTATTCTATAAACCTGCTAAGAACCCCCAGTGGCTTTTATAGCCATCATTAATAACATTCCTGTCTAAAAGGGCCTTATATCTAATTGTGGAATTAGGTTCATAAACAAACATTTATAATTCAATTGTAGTAACTGTTATTAAATTGATAAGAACAACAAATTATAGAAAAGTAGTAAAAAAAAGATCAAAAATGATCACTCTACCTGGTAGAGTCCAGGAAGCCCTCAAGAGTGGGAGTATATAGCTGAACTCAAAGTACAGGAAAGGAAACAAGTATTTGTGCATAGATATAAATGTTGATATAGAATATTATAACCCAAAATTTTATTAAAGAATGTTGAAATTTTGTGTTAGTTGGTGATGTGTCAAACTTTTCTTCCCAAAATCTCACATTGTGATCAATATTATTTAATATTTGTTAAGCAATTATTTTCCCTAGATGCTAAGAGGGCCTTGGGAATGCACGTGCAGAAAATATAGATTTGATTACTGCTTTCAGAGGTAGGGTATTCACATAATTTAGCTTTGAGTGTACTTTCATATTGCAAAGAAATAATATTAATAATTGCAGTGTGGCAACAGACATAAATCAGGATTGCCCTGAGCTCACTAGAATTTGCCACCATATACAAAGGAAAATATCAGTGTACAGTGTGACTATACAATAGGGTTCCTAACCCTTTTTAAGATGTCATAGAAGGCTGTGTAAATGAAGTATCTTCATAGAATCAGGGCAGGTTTTATCAGGATGCAACCTGTGCAGTTGCCCAGGGCCCTATACCTAGAAGGTCTCCCCATCTAGTTTAAGTCTCTGCTGTTGCTGTCTTGAAATTATGAATATTTTCTAAGCAAGAGGCCTCATATATTCATTTTGTGCTGGGTCCAGCAAATTATGTATACAATACTATATAGAAAATACATAATCTGGGGCTCCTGGGTGGTTCAGATGGTTAAGCATCTGCCTTTGGCTTAGGTCATGATCTCCAGGTCCTGGGATTGAGCCCCATGTCGGGCTCCCAGCTCAGTGGGGAGTCGGCTTCTCCCTCTCCCTCTGCCTCTCCCCCTGCTTGTGCTCTCCCTCTCAATCTCTGTCTCTGTATCTCTCTCAAATTAATAAATAAAATCTTAAAAAAATAAGAAAATACATAATCTGATTTAGCAGAATGACAATCAAAACACCAGAGAATTCATAAACCATATAGTATGAGACTGGTTGAAGGACCTGGAAATACTTTCCCTAATAAAATATATCTTAAAGATGAATTAATAGCTGCCTTATAATTTAAAGTTCAGATAGGTCGAAGGAGAAGTAGAATTTTGCAGTTCAGTTCTGGAAGAGGGAGGAAGAATTATAGGAAAACTGAGGAAAGGCAGAATTTTACTATAATGGAAGGCAAGACATCATTACATGTAAACTCCCCAGGATCAGGTATTAAATCTGAGGCTTGGTTGTCATCAAGTCATGATTGTTAAAAACAAATATCTCCATTCATTAAGAAAAGAGTTAGAGGACTACAATAGTCCAAACCAATCCTAAGATTTCAAACCAATCCTAAGATTTCATAATTATTAAATACATTGAAACTTTCTTGTCAAAATGACTCATATTTCAGAATTCTAGGAAGTGAAGAAGGGAACAAGAAACAATCTTTCAATTATCTTTTACTTGGAGCAGGGAAAATGAAAAGCAAGTATAGAGGACTGATAGTATGCTCACTTAAATTGTCTCATTAATAAGCACACAAATCATGCTGATCTTAGTTGTAGTTATGAGTCCCAAGACATGGCTTTAAAGTTAACACATGATAATAATAACTCTTTATACAACAAATGAATCTAATTTAGTTGTTTAAGCTCTGCAAAGAACTTGTGAGTTAAGACTTGATATATCATTTTATAGATGAAGAAACTGAAGCTCAGAGTTGGCTTTTTTAGTCACATAACAGAAGATTAGTTAATTGGTTTCTTTATTCATGAAGTAATATTGAGTACCTAATATGTTCAGGCACTGTGCTGTGTGCTAAGAATGCAAATATGAGCAAGACAGAGTAGGGTTTATACTGCAACAAGTTAGCCAGGATAGAGTAAACTTTTTTTGCCCTATTATGTTCAAAAGGAAACACTCAGGCAACTTTTCTTTTTGGCAAACAATTGTTATTTGGGATAATTCTGATTTGCATGGGCCATGTTTATTTAACCCTTATTTCAAGCCTAAATGAATCTGGCACTATTATATCAGGAAGTGAATAAGATATGCCCCTTGTCTTTTGAGAGGCATAAAAGAGAACTCTATAAACAACTGACTACAAGTACAAAACAGAATGAAATAAGTAATAAGTAGATTTGGAAATATTATAAAATGGGAGAGAAGAAAGACAAGGAGAGTTAAATGTGACTAGGCTATCACGAAAGGTTTTATGGAGAAGTTGAACTGAGAAACATGACAAGGAGATAAAAGTTGAAAATTACAAGAATAAGTTCCAAAAGAGGAAACAATGATGTATCAAGCCATATATCCACAGCACAGAGCATAGTAACTAGCATATGTTCAGTTAATTAGCAATATGTATTTCTTAAATTCATTAATGTAAGAATTAATTGCCTGGTGTGTGTTTAATGTTGAACAAAGAGAAAGAGCAAAATCACATTGTTATGAATATCCATGGAACATGTGAGTAGTGAGCAGGAACATGTAAGTAGTGAGTAGTAGATAAGTATGAATGATAAGTGATATGACAGATTTTATAGACACTGTTTATGGAAGAAAGAGGAACTGATGCTTGAAAGACAAGTAAGAATCAAATTGTGGAAAGCCTTATTTTTTAGATGAAGCTTGAAGCGAACTCACAGCAAATGACAAGCCAGCAACTTTTAGCACCTAGCACCTATTAAAGTGTCTTTTTTTAAAAAAAAATATTTTGTTTATTTATTTGAGAGAGAGATTGAGAGAGAGAAAGGGAGCAGGCAGAAGGAGAGGCTCCCTGGAGCCTATTGTGCGACTCAGTCCCAAGACCCTGAGATCATGACCTGAGCCGAAGGCAGATGCTTAACTGACTGAGCCACCCAGGTGCCCCATTTTTTTTTAAGATTTTATTTTTTATTTGAGAGAGAGAGAGAGAGAGAGAGAGAGAGAGAGTAGTACAGTGTCTTAAACAATAGTATACTGCATACGTTTGCTGAATGAATAAGTAAAAATGTGAAATAATGAGGGAGGGAGCGACATCTATCAGTTTATTCAATAAACGTTTATTGAGCACAAGTCTTAAGTACTGTGAAACAAGAGCAATGACTTCTGTCCTCATTCACTTCCTCAACGAATGTAGTATATACACACACACGTGTCAGTGGACAGTGACAGTGCTATGTGAGATGAGTATGAGGGGGAGAGAGAAAGCCCTTTGGACCAAACACATTGGGAAGATTTCCTAATCCAGCTTCTGTGGATCTTCAGATTTATTTTATTTTGGATTTTTCAGGCGAGAGTGGTTAGTGAAGGACAATTAACAGGAAAAAGGTGACATCCACATTAAAGCGTGAAATCATGCAAGAGTTGGGGAGAAGTAAGAACAAAGTGTACAGAGGTCTAGAAGATAGAAAGGTTAACTAAAAATATTCAAAGGAGGCAATAGGAAGAGCTAAGGCTACAGAAGTAGAAAGGAAAGTGTTGAAAGATAAAATTGGAAAAGTGAGAACCCGAATGCCAGCATAACAGTGGGGTGACTACAGCAATAGCTCACAGGAGAGGCAACTAAGGCCATGGCAGTAACAATAGAAAAGGAGGATGTCTTTCTGACTTCCACATACTCCGTGCTTAATAACTACTGCATGAAAGAAGGATTTGGGAACTGATTGCTTATGTGGGGTAAAGACAGAGAAGAGAAAATTGACTCTGAGATTTCTAGTTTGAGTGATTAAATTGATGTTGTCTATATAATTTGAGATAAGAAATATAGTTGACGACCAGATTTTGAGGTTAAATTAGTCAATTTAGTTTTGGACATAACTTGTTTAAGAAGTCTGCCTGCTATTTTTTTTTTTTTTTTCCATTCCCTAGCTGAGTAGAAATATATCTGGAACTCAAGCATCATGGTTAAAGAGCAACCCTTGGGAGAATCTTCTCCATTATACCACCAGGTAGCAGTTTTTTCTTTTTCATGGAAAGTGAATGAAATTAACAAATGGTGGCTATTTTCGATTTTTCTTAAGAAATTGCCAGTCTGTGCTTGCCCTTTCCAAAGACGTAGACTGCTTCTCTACATTAAGCGATTATACAACATCTGTAAATCTCCTATTTGAAGCCATTTTACTTAGAAATCATGCTTGTTTATCTTTTTATGTTTATGCCTAAATAAATAACTTGTAGGAAAATATGTCCCTTTGAATATTGAATAAAGCAAAACAAAATTATGCTTGGATGTTTCTTAATTTATGCAGAAAGAAGATAATGAAAGGAATCTGAACAACCCTTTCTTGATGAAAGAGTTGCCCGTAGGGACTTGTCTTTAGACTACCAGAATGATCCTTTTATACCCACTCTTTTCACTATGCTAGCCCTGCCAAGATTTCTTAGAACATTGACACATCTCACCTTTGACAGAGACCTGAATGCAATATTTCTTGGCATTTGTTTTATAAGGTATTGAGGGAAGTAAGAACATTTCACTGGATTTTCTCTATTGATGCCCTGAAATGTTGTCCTGATTACAGCCAGAGAAATCAAAGTATAGTTTAGCCCAAAGAGGGAGCCATCATTTATTTTAAAGTCCAATAGAACTTTCATAAAGACAGATAGAGCCAGAACATCATCTAGGCAAATATAGCATTTGAGTCCCTGGGAAAGAATAGAAGAAGAGAGACAGAAGCAGAGAGAGGGAGAGTGGGGAGAGAGGGCAAGAGCGAAGGAAGGAAGGAAGGAGAGAGAAGAGAAGGGGAGGGAAGGAGAGGGAAGAGGAAAAAGGCTGAGATGAACAAACTAAACTGGATATTTTAAAAAAATTTTAGGAGTGAAATTTTAGGAGTGAAAAAGAGAAAAGTGAAAGAAGTTCAAGGGAAGGTGATGAGGAATAGTGAAAAGGGTGAAGACAGAGGTGAGACCCTGTATCTGACCTCAGGAGTTCTTTGGTAATTCTGGGTGAACTACTTCTACACACATTACAACTTGGATGCAGTGGGAAAAAAACACTAAGTTTAGAGATGATACTTATGGGAGTAGTGATAACTGTGTGATGAGACATGGGTGTCTCATGTGAAATATTTTAGACTTAAGAGAAAATCTGACTTTTACATTACATCATATTCCTCTTACCTCCATTTCTGTACTTAGCCTCAATTGTTGTGATAAGTTCTGGTGGGATGACAAAATTAGCCTCTTAAAGAGTATATTTCTCATTGAGCCTATCCCTCAGTATTTTGAGTAGAGAACAGAAATCAAATACACAAGTTCAGTGCATTTCAGTCATTCAGGTTAATTCTTTTAATACAGCTATATTGGCCAGATAGATGACACTTATGTTCAATCATTTTTCAGTTTCAGTTAGTTCTTAATCCTAATTATGCTTGACCTGATTTAAAGTGAACAGAAATTCATTTCCAACTAAGTAAACAGGAACCATAGAGCTTCTGTTATCTGTTAGAACACGCCTTGTTAAATAGCAAGCATCTGCTCTCCATTCCAATTATTGTTTGTAGGTTTTAAGGGTCTAGGTTAAGTAGAGTTGTCAGATTTCACTTTGTTGGATAATGAAGTCAGAAAATGAATTAATAACAACATCTCAAATCTGTCCCATTTTACAGTTTGCTAGTTCATCCATTAGCTCATTGGATTATGATATTGCTGGGAGGAAATATATCCGGCTCTTCATCTGTATAATGGGGATAGGAATCCTAGCCTCCTCATAAGGTTGTGGTGAGGATTAAATGATTTAATAAATGCAGGGAGCTTAAAATTGTGCTGGGCACATAGCAAATATTCAATAAGTATTAGCTATTTTTTGTTGATCCTATGATTATGGTTATTAAGTTCATTGTGCTTTATAAAGTCTGTATCACGCTGAGAGAAGAGGGACCAAAAAAAAAGAGAAGAGAGAGGGAGGGAGAGGGAGAGCGGCAGGGAGATGAATGAAAAGAAGAAGGGATTAATATCAGACTTATAGCTGAGAGGATCTAAACCTTGCCCATTTGAAAAGGCTGTTGGGGTAGTGCCATGTCATTAAGTAGATTGAAGCAGATACATTAAGCTGGTATTGATTAGCTTTGTAAATATCCATTCTTTTGTAGTCAGTAATGGGAGATTTTTTAGATTTGAAGTAATGTGAGAAGACAGGGTATTCCAGGGATTAAATTGAAGGATCAGGAACCAGTGACCATTTGTATGACCTCGTGCGTTTATAATTAATATGCCAGAGCCACTTTCTCTATAATGTGGACCTGAATAATGGTTTCTTATATTTATCTTGTGATGAGGCTACTAAAGTAAAGTCAGAAAGGAACTTGGAGGCTTTCACTTAGGCTGAATATAATAATAGAGAGTTTTGACAGATTGTACTCTTTATTTGTTTTTATTCATTGTTTCTTTTATTCTATCTAACCTGAGTTCAAGTCCTCATCATGCCTCATCTGAATGCTCATGTAACTTCTCACTTTTCAGTTCTTCCTTCCTTCAATCTATGTGCCAGGATAACACCACACACAGATCTGATCAAAGTAATCCTATTGCCCAATGAGTGATCAAGTCTATCACTATAATATGGATTTCACAACCTGAGACTAGAAACTTTATTAAACCTTATTCATTATGTCCTCATCTTTATAGGACACTATTAATTATACCTTGTCTTTATAGGGGTCATCCAGGCTAATTTGCCCTTGATGTTTTACCATCATTTGCTGTGTAACATTGGCAAAATTACTTGGCCTTACTCAGAATCATTTTCCTGATTCTAGCAGTGATTCTCAATCTGGGGTGATCATGAATCCCAGGGACATTTGTCACTGTCTGGAGACATTTTTGATTTTTACAGCTGATGAGGAGTAGTGCTATTGACATCTAGTGGATAAAGGCCAGGGATCCTGCTAAGCATCCTACAACACACAGGACAGCCCCCACTATAAAGAATTATTCATTCTCAAATGTCAAAAGTATCAAGTTTGAGAAGTTCTGCATTATGGAGATCATAAATCTACTGAATCTACTGACTCTTGTGATTGTAACAGTTAAAGGTTAAGTGCCATGCAGTACCTGGCATTTACAAACACTCAAGCAAAATGTTCATTTTTATTGCCTGTCCAATCTTATTTCTTGCTTTTCCTGATTCCTGATTTTTATTTATTTAACAAAACCTTCTTTAGTGCTTTCTATATGCCAAACACTTTAAAATATTAATCCCAAAACTGGCCCCTGAATTTACCTTAAGTTCAAGCCCATTTTACAGATGAGGAAACAAAGAAAGTTTGACTATCTTGGCTAAAATTACACAACTTGTAAGTTACAGATGTAACATTTGAACACTGGCAGTTCTGTTTTTCTATACCCTGCTGTCCTACATACTAGTCATGTCAGACCTCTGTTTAATTTCATATTTTAAGCATTTCCAAACCACTGAACAAGAAATGATAAGCTTTTAAAAGAGACAGGAGCACATTGTTTTTCCTCTTTGAATCCCATGTAAGTAGCACAGTGCTTAACATGAACTAAACAGTATGTGACTAAATGAACCAAACTATCAGCTAGAGTTTTCTGGTATAGTTTTTCTTGTATTCACCAGTATAGAATCAGGAGGACAGTCCTTGGCGCTAAAGTAGATTAAGCCCACTAATCTACCAGGGGCTTTGTTGTTGCCCTTGACCATGGCTTCCACAGCCTGATCTCCCAACTACCCAAACTAATCAAAACTATCCCTAAATGATTTGATGTGTACTGATCCTCCCAGGGGCTCTCCATGTGGCTTGAGGAAAATGCTTTTGCAAAAACAGATGCACTTGTATTTCCATCATTTGGTAATGAAGCAGATACAACAGGAACATATTTTGGTTCTTCAGCATCAGAGAAATAAACATTTATATTATCTTTTGAGTAAATAGGTAGGACAATTACCGAAGCCTTTCCATCTGTTATTATTTTGCGACATAACCCTAACACATTAAATAAGTTGAACTTTCTCCTTATATGTATAATGTTCCAATATAAACATTGTTCTTAAGGCCCAGAATCTGGATTTAGAAGCCTTAGGTTTAGGACCTAGCTCTGATACTTCCGAACTGTGTGACCATGGCCATGCCAATTAACCTCCCTGTGTTTCTGTCTCTTCTGAGAGAAAGGACATTAATGCAGACATGCACATACACACACACACACACACACACACACACACACACACACACACACACACCATTCATGACTATTTCAAGGATCAAATAAGATAAAGTATATGAAAGCACCTAGAAAACTTTTATTTAAAAAAAAACTGTAAATTTAGTTAATATTAGAGAAGTCATGATCATTTTTGTGAATCCTCAGAAAGAAACAGGTTAAAAGACTGATTTGGGGGCACCTGGGTGACTCCGTCAGTTTAGCTTCTGCATTTGGCTCAGGTCATGATCTCAGGGTCCTGAGATGGAGCCCAGAGTCAGGCTCCTTGTTTAGTAGGGAGACTGCTTTTCCCGCTCCCTCTGTCTGCTGCTCCCCCTGCTTATGCTCTCTCTCTGTCAAATAGATAAATAAAAACTTAAAAAAAATTTTTTTTAAAGGAATAATTCAGAAGTGGTAACATAAAACACATCTATAGTAGCTTTAAAAATGGACCAAAAAGGGGCATTTTGGTGGCTTAGTTGGTTAAGCATCTGCTTTCAGCTCAGGTCATGATCCCAGGGTTCTGAGATCAAACCCCGAATAAGGCTCTTTGCTCAGCAGGGCACCTGCTTCTCCCTCTGCCTGCCACTCCCCCTGCTTGTGCTCTCTCTTTATCCAATAAATAAATACAATCTTAAAAAAATCGACCAAAAATCAACTAAACAGGACTAATGGTAACTGACGGGATCCTAAAAGTCTCATACGTGAGAGCATAGTTGCACCGTTTTCACTTAATCTTTTCATCTTTTTTTTTTTTAAAGATTTTATTTATTTATTTATTAGGAAAGAGAGAGAGTGAGAGAGAGCAGGTCAGAGTGAGAAGCGGGCTCCCCATGGAGCTGGGAGCCCGATGTGGGACTCGATCCCGGGACTCCGGGATCATGACCTGAGCCGAAGGCAGTCGCTCAACCAACTGCGCCACCCAGGGGCCCCTAATCTTTTCATCTTTATCAAGATGGTTTGTGGAACCCCATTTTAGAAATGACTCATCAATACACTCGGTCTTATATTCCTCCTCCAAGTTGCCCTCACTTCTACCTTCATGACAGACAGTGGGCATCACGTATAAAGGACAGTCCACCAATGATTCTACAACCACACAGTCTTGTCCTTAACCACTCTTCACCTCTGAATCTATGATATTCCTGAAGGCAGACTTGGGTTTTACAAAATGTTGGGTTGTTGTCTTTGCATGCTTATAAACTGCTCTTAACAAACACTTTCCTTAACCGCACTTGAGTCAGGCTCATCTGAGTCCTTGTAGATATGCCCTGCCCTGGGCCTACTCCGCAAGAGCAAGAATCCTGCTAAGTCAGTTTAGCAAGAAATCTCCCACCCAATAATATACCTGATCATCTGCTATACATTTTCATATTCTTCTTTTCCATTCTCCCCCAGGTGATATCTGACCCCCACTGGCCTGTTTTCAGCAAGAATCCCGTTCAACCTGTTTTAACCACAATCCCCTCTTATTTCTGAAATTCTTTTTTAGTCATTTTCCATTTACTGATCCCTACCATGCCTCTTAACTATAAATTATTATTCTTCCTTGTATTTGGAGTTGAGATCACTCTCTCTCCTCTACCGCAGAATCCCATTTCAGTAGTCACTTGAATAAAATCTTCATGTTAAAGACTAAACCTTTAAAGACTAAACCTTTAGTCTTTAACAAGTACAGAATATTTTTTTAACACTCTGAATTTGATCCCCTGAATCAGCTTTTTTTTTTTTTTTAAGATTTTATTTATTTATTTGAGAGAGAGAGCGCACATGCAGGGGGAGGGACAGATGGAGAAGGAGAGAGAGAAGCAGACTTCCTGTTGAGCAGGTAGTCCAATGTAAGGCTCAGTCCCAGGACTGATCCCAGAAGCCTGGGATCATGACCTAAGCTAAGGGCAGATGCTTAACTGACTGAAACATCCAGGTGCCTCCTGAATTGACTCTTTTAAATAGTAATTCTGTTTCACAGTCATAGTTATGCTGGCTCATTCTACCCTTGCAGAAATGCCCACCTCTAACTAGGTTCAAGTCAGCTCTTAAATGTTATAGGCTTATACCAGCCTCCAGACTAGGCACCAACACATTGCACTCTTTCTAAAATTGTAAATCTAAGTATACATGCTTCATTATTGCCAGGAAGAGAAAGTTAAATGCCAACTTAAATGCCAAATGATCATGCCACGTAGTCATACATGTGGTATTCTCTATGTCTGTATTCTCATTCAGGAAAAGTCATGTACTCACATGAGAACCTTAAGATCATACAATAAAATTCACTCACTGAGATATCCTTCTTTACTCTGGTTTCTATCCGACAAGAATTTTAAAATAAAACAAGAACTAGTTGAAGCCAAAGCATTGGATATGGCAGATGCTTCTGAAGTATAGTGTTTTCAATCTGGATTTTATAAAGCCCGTTGCCCTCCTTTGACATAAATTGCTAATATACTTCACTAATAATATCTACAGATTGCTGCACAAATTTTAGCTGCAACTCAGTCCTCAGTCTCAGCTATCTTGGTATAGATGTTGGAAAAGTAAAGCAGTCAAGCTAATCAGATGGAGCCATTAGGACGCCCAATGGGCAGGATCACAAATGAGATGATTTCACCTCTGAAACCTTCTTGGCTAATTGACTTGTACCTTTAAAAGTCATTCTAATTCAAATTCAGTTCCTGAGTTCTGATTCCTTAAGTTCTTCTAATTTGTAGCAAAATGAGCCAAGAGAGGTTTCATCAAAGGTCAATTTTCAAACTCAAAGTGGGTGAGCAACATCAAAGAGATCTATATAAACACAGAGTAAGACTTCACTACTTCCAACTAATCAAAGAAAGGAGAGTAAAAGTGTGAGTTTTAGGCATTTTTAAAAGAAATTAAATATATTCTGAAGAGTACAGTACTATGAACTTTATGTTGCTGGTTTATTTTCCGATGAAGATTTCTGTTCTCACAAACAAGATTGATTTATAAACAGGAACAGCAATCTGCATACTGTCTTTGTAGCTTACTCTTTTAGCAGGTTAAAATTTTTTCCTTTAATCATGTTAACCCACTATAACTTAAGACAAACTATGTAGCTAGAAATAAATACAAAGAAAATCTCAGGATTTCAAACTTGAAAAATACACATTAGTTTACCTATATAATCTTACATAGTATAGTTCAAAGAGAAATGGACTAGAAGTTAGAAGACCTGAGTTCTCTTCTCAGCTCCAAACATTATTTTTAAGTCAATTGTTTCATTAATTTATTTATTCAGCAATTATTTATAGTGTTGACTCTGTGCTGTGTGCTGTTTCTGACACTAAAGAGGTCACAAAATGAGCACACAGCATTATGAATCTTAGTTGCACTTGGACAAGACAGGACAATAAAAGCAGTAAACATACATATATATAATTTCACATGGTGACTAGTTACATATATTTTTTTTAAGATAGCAGTGCGAAGGGATAGAATGTGAGGTATGAAGGCATGGGAAACCAGGATTCAACTTAATTACAGGGTGATTAGGAAAACTGTTAAAGTATTTGAGCTGAGCCTTGAATATGAAGAAAATCCTATCAGCCTCAGTCTCCTTATCTGAAAAATGAGGATAATGATAGTACACATTCCATAAATTTGTTTAAAGTTTTAATGTCTTGCCCTAAAAATACTAATCAGTTGAATGATGGCACATTACAAATACTCAATTATAATGTTTACTAATATTATTGTTAGGCAGTGCAATGATGATAAGTTTGAATATATTTAATATAACACAAATGATAAATGTTCTCTAGAGAGGATGGACTCAGGTGGCATCACTGTTGAAAATAATTAAGAAACTAGGTAGAATAATTACAAAATAGTAAGAAAAAAACAAAAATCAAAAGCTATATCATCACCTATCACAGTTTTATTACCACTCATTATCATATTAGATTGGAATACTACTGCTTATTTATATAACATCTTTTATCTGAACATCTTAGCATGCTTGGATCAAATCGGGGGGGAACAAACTATTAATCTCTGTTGGTGTTTGATCAAAATAAGCTTTGTCAGTTATAATACTACAAGATCGAGTCAGAATTACAGGTGAGCTAGAGTCTTGTATTTTATACAGAACATGATTTTCTAAAGTTTCAGAGTTCTAGCTGTAGCAAGATGAAGAGTGTGCATTTGTTTGAGAGACACAGATCTCTGAGTAACAATAATTCCTTGCCACTTACTGGCTATGTAACTTTTAAGAACATAGATACTTAACATCTTGAAGGTTTAGTTTTCCTATCTGTAAAAGGAAAACTATAGTTCCTAATCACAGACTGCTTTTGATGTCTAATAACAAAGACTAAAAGAGACACAGGGCCCCAGAAATTGTCCATTTTTCTTACAGATGGTTGGGGCTTAAAGGTCATTATTGAATAATTGACCCTATTTCATGAGATTAATTGTCCAAAGAGTATGTTTATACACTTTCTGGTAGCTTGTTTAATATCCTGTCACTGCAATTGTGAAAACCAAAAAGAAGTGGCATCTAGGAATGGGAGTTTTTCTGTGCGTGTTTTTTTTTTTTTTTTTAACACTACGGCGTTCACACATACACATAAATTGCATTTTCTTCAAGCAAATTTACTAGTTTCTGCCACTCAAATGACTGTTCTTGTTTCGTCAGAAAACTCAAACAACATGTCTTATTGGAAGCAGTAGTTTTCTTGCAACATAATATAAAACATTTTGACAAAGAGCAACCCCAGAAATAAAAAAATAATAATATGACAAATCCCATTTGTCATTAACCTTCTATTCTTATCCTTATGATAGAAAGCTATGTAAAGAGACTTTTGAATCTTTTTTTAAAATATGTGAGAAGTCAAGCAGATATCTGAAATAGAAATCCTGAGATTCTTTTGAATGTTGATTCCATTCAAAGAGTGTCCAGTGATGTCCTTTTGATTTTTTGAGAGTGGATGAGATTGAAAGAAGCAGATTAAAAGAGAAAAGCCACTGGAGCTGGTAATAACAACAACAACATTTTTATTAGAGGCTAAAGAAAAGTTCTCAGGCTCAGAAATTGTTTTGTGAATCTTAAAGCTACATAAGAACATAAGGTACATAAATGTCTTGAAGAAAACAAGGCAGATGGGACAGCATTCACAGTTTCTGTCACTTCACTTCCAATTCATAAGGCAGAGGACGGGGGTTCCCATTGTTCCATCTTTATGTTCCCTATATTTCCTTTGGCAGAGGACTACTATCAGCCTTCATCTCTGGAAATCATTAGTCCTGAAGTCAGATACATTTTGACAATTGTAGATAGTGGACTATCCCATAACCTTAAAGATAACTAGAGAATCCAGCAGAAGTTTCTGAAATAAATATGTAGTCTTTTAAATTATAGACTCCAAAAGCTATAAAATTATGGCAATAATATCAAAAGAATTAGCCTTCCTTCAGATCACAGCAGGGTGGGATTTGAACAAAGAATATTTCAAAGGAGAAACATTCTCTGGTTTGCCATAATTTACATGAAATGTGAGCAACCTATATTTTTATCCAGATCAAAAATTGTATGTATCATATTAATTACTGTAAAAAGCTAGTAACTTTAAAAAAAGAAATGAGAGACAATGTCTATGAGGTTTTTTTTTAAAGCTGCATTTGGAAATACAGAACATCTTGGTGTACAAGTGAAGTATAGTTATTGAGTGTTAGACTTTGCAGACAAGTCAGCTTGATTTATACTTTAAGCTGCATGACTACTAGCTTCATATTATGTCATACTCATTTATTTTCTGTGTTAGGTACAGTATATTCAGTTTACACTCCACGTCTTTTCCCACCTCTTCTAGGATGCCTCCCTTTGCAGTAGAGGCTTGAAGACTGAAAACTACATTTCCCAGATTCCCTTGCAAAAGGATCTGGTGACAAATCAGGATCACACATTGGATTGTACTCACAGAAGTTTTGAAAGGTAAAGGAGGGATCCTGTTGACCATATTTTCATTGCATTTAGTTATTTGTTTTGTTTTGTTTTGTTTCTGGTTAAAAATATAGAAATGACAACAGTGCACACTAGTATCTAGCTTTGTAAATTTAAAGAAGGGATCACGATAGCTTTAGAACCTTCCTGGTCCTTCCTTCCACTTCCAGCTATAGCTCTATGTTCTTATAATCAATAGCTCAGCAGAAACCTCCTGATCCCCAACGTTTCCCCTGGGAGATTAGCCTCGTCCTGTTTTGTTTGTTGAACATTGTTCCCAGAGGCCCCACCCAGAGCCCACTCTCATTTCTCAGTGATTTTTATAAGCACCTAAATCCATGTGTTAAATCTATTTCTACTTAAACTCTCTTAAGACTTTAGCTCTCTCATCTATAAATTGGGGCAGATTAGATGTTTACTTATTGAGGGTGTTTCAAGAATAAAGTAAGAAGACTTAAGTAAACCTTCAACCCAATTCCAGACACACAGTAAGCACCCACTGTATATTAGACCTTATTATTTAAATAATACTTTAATGCTACTCCCCCCACAAACGTGCTCTTTTTAAACCTCAGGCATTTATTCAATAATGGTAATACGAACAACTGAGAAAGAAATTGAATAGGAAAACTTAAGATGAGAGAAAACATTTCTAGGATCTCCTGATTATATTAAGAAGAAGGCTGTGAAACAGACATATTCCATAAAGAGAGATACAGGTGGAATAATTATCTGGAAAAAAGAAGCTCCAGGAAAAAGAGGAAGGGTGTACCTGGCCACCAAAGAAAACATTGAAAAGATGACATTAGAACAGGGAGCAACTGCAAAGGAAGGAAGTAAAGGGATTTTTTAGGCCAACACTATCACATTAATACAATTAACTGTGGAAATTTAATAAAAACACCCCAAGTACCAGGACTACAAACCAAAAGTGAAACTTTTGACACTAGACAGCCGGATGTCTTAGGGTAAGTTATTTTCCTTCTGCTTCTAGTAACCTGAAATGCCTACTGCCTTGTTCATTGCCCCTTGACCTAGAATTATTTTATTGGTATTTAATTCCTGACCTAAGGAAAATGCATGAGGGAGTTAATTTTAAGAACCAGCAGAAAAAAAAAAAAAGAGGGGCGCCTGGGTGGCTCAGTTGGTTGAGCGACTGCCCTCGGCTCGGGTCATGATCCCGGAGTCCCGGGATCGAGTCCCATGTCGGACTCCCGGCTCTGCGGGAAGTCTGCTTCTCCCTCTGACCTTCTCCCCTCTCATTCTCAGTCTCTCGCTCTCTAATAAATAAATAAAAATCTTTAAAAAAAAAAAAAGAAAAAAAAAAAGAACCAGCAGAAATGAGGGGGTTAATTTTAAGAACAAGCAGAAATAAGAATTATGAGAGTATTTATAGCATAGTTCTTAATCATTTTCACCATCTTTTGGATGTGCTTTAAATTAAGCAATTGCTCTCCCACCTATGTCAGGTTCAGTCAATCAATCCTGCCTGTAAATTTAAGCAGAATCACTCTTATGCAAATTGGAGGTCACATCATAGGAGATAAAATTAGAAGAGGCTCTACAAAGAGGTTTTAATGGGAGCTATTGATCTACTCATTACTTGGCCTTCAGTTTTTAGCATCATTAGCAGGAAAGGACTTAACTGAAAAGCCTCATTAGTGTAGGGAAGGTGGACTGGCATGAGAAATGTATGAAGGTAAAATCAGGTATCAGAACTCTTTAGACATGTATGAAGTATTTCCTGAGCAGAAGAAAGGCCTTCCTAAAAGCAGCTTTCCTTTTGCATCCTGGTTCCCCCAGCAAAGATGTTGTTATAAATTCAAATGTAGATAAATTCCAAAATGCAATCCATCTCTTTCCGTTTACCCCTTCAAAGCTTAGAAATTAGAAAATGAATATATAGAATTTATGACACAATCAGAAGGAGATCCCAGATTTTCTGCTGACTCGCTCAAGTAAGTTTTCTACCATATCATGCTCTTACTTCCAATTCATATAATTTATGCCCTGAAGTGATTTATTTCTTAATGAGTTATCTAGTAAGGCTGAGTATACACTCTAAATTAATTGTTTTATTCTTAACATTATATTTTCATTATATACTGGGTAGGTATAGTTTCAGAGAGATTTACAAATCCTCATATAAATGTCATGCTCAACATTTCACTTTATTGTACAAAGGGTAAATCAAGTTTTAGAGAAATTCATAAATCTTCATATGAATATGATAGTCACTGTGGAGACTAGGATTTCAGAAATATAATTTACAAGTTCAAATGAGAGTTCTTGACTCCAGTCAGCTCATAGACCTATTGGTAAGCTCTGAGAAGAAAAAATTCTCATGAAACAAACCTATAAAGAAGGTAGAAAGATGTAGTTTTTTTCTTATCCAGTCAAAAAACGTCTTTGTTTCTAGGGAGAATCAATAAGAACTTCAATGTGATGGAGAGTGTGAATTATTTGCATCTAAGCAACCTATACCAAACTCATTAGGAAAGGTTCTAAAAGTTTGACTCTTCTGATCTTGTCAAAAATTCTGTTTAGTGATATCTGGCATAATCATTTCATCACTCAGGGCTTTAGTATTCCTTGTCAATGAAACGAAAAAAGATGGCTCTTGTTTTCAAACTGGGTTCTATAGCGTCCCAGACCTCTGACTGAAGGTCTGTGAGTACAAGGGGGAGCTGCATATGTGGGATTTCCAGAAAAGACCTTTTGTCTCTTTCATGAGTTTCACCAGTGGTTTTGTTTAAAGATAAGTGTTCACTACTAAAAAAAAAAAAAAAAAAAAAAAAAAGTGAGCTTTGATTATTTGAGCTAATTGCTAGATCTGAAATGCTAAGATTTCAAATAGCTGACTTAATTGTCAGATCTAGCTTTCAGTAATTGGATCAAAACAAGGTAGAGTAGGAAAATAATTTTTCCTCTACCCTTCTAACTTTTCAGCTGGGATCCTTACAACAAAAGAGATTAACAAGAGAAAAGCATACAAATTTACTTAATATAAGGTTAAGAGACACAGGAGACTTCATAAAGAAATGAAGGCCTAAAGAAATGATTAAGTTTGAGTGTTTTTATGCTAGGTTTGATGAAAAGTGGAAAGTTGTAGAACGATATGATAGGACAAAGTGAACTAAGTGTAGTAAACTAGGGGAAACTTACCAAGGCCTGTTCAAGGCATCTTCAAGGATAAGAACGTTCCTTATTCCTTGGTATAAGGAGAGCAAACTCTCAGATGAGGGTTTTATGACCTGCTTCAGGGGAAGGTCAGAAAGTCCTTTCTGTGTATGCCATTTCTCAAATTCCTCTAGGTTAAAGTATTCAATAGGCCAAGGTGCTATCTTTTGAGGTAGCATATCCTGAACCCCATCAACATGCCAGGAGAATTTGCCTTAGAAGTAGAAGTAAAGGAATGTCACAAATCAAACTATGAGAGAAGGTACATATTTTTTCCTTTGAGAAAATTTCTTACTTGAATTCTCTCCAGTGTGGGTATAAACCCTGCTGGAGTTAGCAAACAACAGATACTGCACAAGTCCTCTGCATATTTATTTAGTCAACAAATACTTCCTGGGGTCTTACCAGGAATTTTTATAATTCTAGGCTTCAGAAATAAAGAGATATGTAGTCATGTTCTTTGGCTTCTTGAAGCTTCCAGTATCATGGGAGAGGCAGGCATTAAAATAGATCTATACCCAATACATATTTTCACTCTCTTTAAACTTTTTATTGAGGAAGAATTTTAGATTTACACAGAAGATGAAGAGAGAGTACAAAGAGTTCCTGTACCCTCTCCACCCAGTTCTCCCTAAAGTTACATCTTATATAACCACGGTACATTTGTCAAAAGAAAGAAATTAACATTGTAAATATTATTAACTAGCTAGAGACTTTATTTGGATTTAACAGTTTTTCCACTAGGTCCTTTCTCTGTTCCCAAATCCAACCTAGTATACCACATTGCATTTAATCATCATGCCTCCTTAGTCTCCTTTAATCTGCAACAGTGTCTCAACTTTTTCCTACTTTTCATGACCTTGATACTTTTGGAAAGTACTGTTAAGGAGTTTTGTAGCATATCCCTCAATTTGAATTTATTTTTCTCGTGACTAGACTGGGGTCATGGGTTTTGGAAAAGAATATTATAGAAGTAAAATACACTTTCATCACGATATATTAGGGGATACAAGCTATCAACATGACTTATCATTGGTGATGTAAACTTTGATCACCTGGCCAAGAAGTAGAGCCATGTTTCTCTACTGCAAAGTGACTATTTTTACCATCCCATGCTCTTCAGTAAAAGAGTCACTGAGCCCAACCTATAGTCAAGGGGAAGAGAATTAAGCTTCACCTCCTGGAGGGACAGTGTCTTCATTTGTTACTTGGAATTCTCTAAGAAAGAGCTGTCTCCTCAACCAATTTGCAATAAATAGTTTTACAATTTATTATAAGTACCATACAGGAGAATAAAAGGGAGACATGGAGAGATAATAGGAGAGATTTATTTAGAAAGTTCTATAAACAAGACATCAACCTCAGGTCTCCTACACAGATCCCCCAAAAGACATGGAAGAACCAAAAGAGCAAAGGACAGGAGAAAATGTACCATAACTTGTTTTCTTACCTGCCCCACCTTCCGTAGCAGGGATTACATATAGATACTCACGATTAGTGGTACTGGGAGACAGCGTCGGAAAAAAAAATGACAAAATAAAAAATCTGCAAAACTCTACCTGGGACATGAACAGAATCTTGTACTATTTGATAGCTACTATTAAAAATACGGAGTATTTTGAAGGAGTTCTTGAAGAAATAGCTAACTTGAGCAAAAGAAAAGAAAAAAGATCACAAGTTGATTTTGCTACCTGAGATACTGTTTGTGAGATTACATCTCTTTACTTCCTCTTTTAGTATTTACTAAGCAGAGTTGTTGTTCGAGACAGGAATTATGCCATGCAGCATCACAGATCTCAGACTGATATAGTGGGAGTATATAGATGAGGAAAGTAATCAAGGCAAGTAGATGGGGGCAGGGGCAGGCAATAGGCTGGAGTTAGCAGCGAAGAGCCATTTGGAATAAGAGGAGTTAAATGGATGGAGTTAGGCTGAGTTTACATCCTAGCTTAAACTTGGTGAGCTCAGTTCATGACACAGAAGAGAAACTGGCAGATATAAATGACTGGGCTTAGAACCTTTCTTCAGTAGGATGTGAAACTATAAATTCCCTGTAAGTTCACAAGCACTATGCCAAGATATGAAATACAAAATGTAGGAAAACCAATATTTTAAATAAAATAATCTTAAAAAGACAACTGCATTGGAGATCAAAGTGAAAGGAGATTGATTAGTTAATTGAAACTCTACTTCCAGCAGAAAAATAGATGAAATAAGCAGATAAAAGTGCTTTCTAAGCTCCCATACTCTTCCTTGTTTTGTATGCTTTAACTTTCTTCCCACAGCTCTCAATCCTGTGCCCTATTTCAAAGCCTTTTTTCTACTCATCTTAGGAACCTCAGGACACTGAGGAAATTTGATGTTCAGAAATTTTATTTTTAGAATATCATATTATGTAATATCTTAGGCTGGTGTCATTCATTCCAAAAACTGCTGTTTTGAACAAGAACTGAGAAAAATGTACCCAGTAGATATAAACCTTTTACATTCAAACCATCTTAAAAACACCTTGTAAAAACTCAGCGATCCTTCCTGAAAACATTTTTCTTCTTTTATCCATTAACAAATACGAATGTGACTCCAGATTCGGTTTCAAAGTCTGATGCCTGCAACTCTGTTTCTGGCAGTATTTCTCAATTAATTAACATTCCTGGGAGCACAGTTATGCACGATACTGAAAAAAAAAAAAAACAACCACTTTTATTTTTTTGGTTTCCCTGCTGTATAAAGGATGTTACAACCTTGTATACTTTATCTTTTGAAAAATATCCTCTATTTCTCCCATCAAGGATACCTACAAAGCAAGATATTGAGAGGGGAAAGGAGAACAGGTACAAAGTTAAAGAATAATGAAGAATGTTGTATATGTACTGAGGCTCAAATATTTGAGCTCTGCTACCTAAAGGGCCCACAGTGTGTCTGCTCACTACTCAAAGTGCTCTTTTTATCTCAAAGGAATACTCTTTTGTGTGATGTCACTGACAGCAAGATCAATGTCAATTTTTAAAATCTACATGGAAAACAATAGTGAGCTTCTGACCAGCAATTACCATAAAATCAAAAGATCTTACAGTTTTTTTGCTGTATTAGTAGAATTGTTTTGGTATGGTATTTATTTGAAAGGCTTTCCATCAGCTCCAATGAGTATTTGATTAGTGCATCCTGCTGAAGTAACTGGTCTGATATTTAAACAAAATTCTGCAGTAGTAAAGTGGGACAGCAATCCTAGAATGCTGCTGAATTGCCCATGGATAAGCCAAGCTAGTCATTAGCTTTATTGCTAACAAAGAGGAAAATCGTGGTGCATATAATTATACAGATTGCAAAGCCAGCAACAAGAGTTGGCACCAGGGAATTATTTTCCTGCGACCATTGCTTCATGAAGATCAGAAGTTGCCTGTATGCCTTCAAAGGAATGCAGGATTGGAAACAATGTAAATGTGTTCACTTTGTGCTGTAGATGGTTTTTTCACCCCTAAGCAAACCACTCTGGCGATTGACGGTTAAAACTATTTTTAGAAGTCAGTGAACCCAATGAGTCAGTGTGATTTTAGACTTCTTATGATTATTCTAATGTCATAAAATATTATTAGTAAAAGTAACAATGTTTATGAGATCTGAGATCATGCAAACTAAAGTTCAGAGAAGTCCAACTTATTCAGAGTCACAAGACTAGTAGTATGTGTACATTTTGGTGCATACATGTGAGTGTGGAGGGGAGCTAGAACTAGAACCTAGGTCTTCTTGCCAGGGTAGTATCTTCTATATATAACTCTTGTTCATTGTAATCACTACAGTATGAAACACACCAAAATTTTAAGGTTTAGTCACAGCAAGCCTCTAAGTGTCATAAACAGACATGAACATGGGACCAGATGTACCTACTACTTGGTCCTACTTTGGGAATTTTTTTCTTTTTAAGATTTTATTTATTTGAGAGAGAGAGAGAGAAAGAGAGAGAGAGAGAGCATACAGCCAGGTGGTTGGAGGGAGAGTGAGAAGCAGGCTCCCCTCTGAGCAGGGAGCCTAGAGCAGGGCTCTTTCCCAGGACCCTATGATCATGACCTGAGCCCAAAGCAGATGCTTAACTGACTGAGCCTCCCAGGCACTCCTGGAATTCTTATATTTCTATTCTGTAAGGGCTCTTTAGACATCAACTTCTTAGTCATCCTTGTAGTTCTCTTATTTCTCTGATGAAATTAATTGGGATAAATGCACATTCCTAAAACAAAGTAGATATTCCTCCTTCTCTATTCTTGTTTCCCTTTGCAGTGGAAGAGCCCTCACTTTGGGATCCAAAGGAGTCTTATTAGCAATGATCTGTAGCCATTCAGATTCCTCCCAAAAACACAAAGGTCATAAAGTCAAAGAACACAATACATATGAAAACGTTTTGTTTATAATTGATGAGCTGATTTAACTTGAGGGTTCTACATAATTTTCATGAAACAACACTGCTTGAAGCTATTAGGATTTCTTTCCTGTAGGAAATCAGATTTTGTCATTATCCTTAATTTTCATTGGTGAATCTTATCTATTTGTTATAAAAATTCTTTTCAATATGCCCAGTGCTCAGAGATAAGAAAAAAATGGTCCCTCTAAGCTTTGTAAATATGGGGATATTGGTGAGGTGAAATATTATCATGTACAATGAAGATAAATGGAAGTTCCAAATGGCCTTACCGTTGGAGGCCTCCTAGTGACCCAGCTCGGTTTGCAGATGCAGCTGCGGCAAATAATAGCCAGAGAGTGATGATCATTGTGATTTCAGTCCATTATCACCAGAAGCCTGATATACATAAAATGTAGGTCAAAGCATTCTGTTTAATGCCATATTTATCTTCAGAATATGAAGCATGAGAATGTTGTTCTGGCACTAAAGAAACAGAGGTGATAAATTAGTAGTCTCCAAAGTGCTATTTAAATGACTACATTCAATTTTTATCTCCTCAATGAAATATAAATTCCACAAGGGGGAGGACCATATTTATTTTGTTTCTACCATCTCTCAGAGCTTAGCACAGTGCCTGCCTCATATAGGCCTGCAATCAATGCATGTAAAAGATTGGATTAATTAATTGAGACCTATATTGTTACACTTATTTATTTACAATTCTTTTCATGTATTTAAACCAACTCTTTATCGTATCCATCCCTACTTACCTTCTATCTAGATAGGTGCTTATTCAGTGAACGAATGGTTGTTAGAAGGATGCTATATAAGAAGTTGCTGCCAGGTATTGCTTTTCCCTCTGAGCCTTAAGCATTATGTATGAAGAGAAGACAAGATCCATAATGTGAAGAGTTGTTTCCAGGATGAGGCTAGCAAGAACTGATCAGTGAAATAAGACAGAAATTATTATAGATGGAAAAAGTAGGGGAAAGACAAGAAAATTAATGGGATGTTCTGGGTATAAACTAATTGGCACAGAATACTGAAGGTAACTCTGGAACAAGTAGAGAACAAAAAGGAATGGAAGGAATTCATGTAGTCAAAGAAGTTAATGAAGAGTGGTAAATGCAGCATATTGCTTTTTAAATGTCAGAGCACAAAGAAAAATTTAGAGTTAAGTTATGGGTTTCAACTGTAGGAATTTGAAAGAAACAGCATGGAGACAGTTGTTGGAGGGTTAGTGATGTGTTTAGATGTAATTATGTGAAGAATATGGGAGTTTCGATTGTGAAAAGCTGTGGTTAGGAATATAGGGAACTGTTTTTTTTTTTTTTTAAAGATTTTATTTATTTATTTATTTATTAGGAAAGTGAGAGAGTGAGAGAGAGCATGAGAAAGGAGAAGGTCAGAGTGAGAAGCAGACTCCCCATGAAGCTGGGAGCCCGATGTGGGACTCGATCCCAGGACTCCGGGATCATGACCTGAGCCGAAGGCAGTCGCTCAACCAACTGCGCCACCCAGGGGCCCTAAGTAAGTAAATTCAGATTGTTGGAGATAATCCAGAAGCTGCTGTGCATGGAATTTAGTGTTTACATCTTGGAGGCTAACACATTGTATTTGGCCTTTATTTAAAAATGATTTAACCAATGCTTCTTGAGAGAGATTGTATAAAATTTATCACCATATTTTCTACAAATTCTATCCAACCATTTGAAATTCTAAGGGAAAATTCAGGAAACTTTATATATACTTTTCTTATATATCTCACTCTTTCATATAAAGATGGATTGAATAGTTTATCTGTTACCAAAATATGCTTCCTACAATTTATGAAGGTGAAAGTTTTAACAGTGAAAAAAAAAGTTGAACAATATTATATGTTCCTCAAAATGATTGATTTGTTGAGATCAATGAAATTGATGAAATTCATATTCATCCTTAATTTAGAAGACAATTTCTTCTGGTATATCTATATATCCATATATAGATATATCCTATGTCACTTGACAGATACAGAGATATCATGAGATGTCATGAGATGGCCATTGTTTAAACACTTTGGTCAATGTAGAAAACAAATTAATTCTAAGAATCCTATACATACAAGGGCTATAGTTTTTTAAGGAGAGACCAACTGACGAACTTGCATTGATGTCTCTCGAGATTGCTATCTTTCTTTCAAGTAATTGTCTCCTCTTGAAACCACATTATTAAAATTTACTCTTTATGAAGAGATACCTCTCTTCCTATCTATAAAAAAAGCAAATTTAATTATTCAAAAATTAGTCTATGGAATATTTGTATCCTGGGGACTCAGTAAATATTTTAAAAATCTCTATAAATGTGCATTTATGTGTAAGTAAATAATTTGCATTTAAATGTTTTATTTTCTTTTATGGGAAATATGTGTGGTAAATTGGGAGTAAAAAGAACTAAGAAGTTGTCCCAAGTTTGCCATTATGGGCAAGTCATCTAACCGTTTCAGTCTCAGTACTTAAAGTGAAGAGTTTGTGTTAAATATCATTTAAGCATATTAACTAAATTGACTTCTATGGCAACATTACTGATATAATTTGAATTGATAAGATTAAGAATAATATAATCAACTGTTGTGGATAGAGTAATAATGTTTAAAGCCAATAATACTTGGGAAAATAATTGAATATATCCAGTGGCTTGTTGTGATTATTATTATACTACAGTCAACATGTACAGTAGCAGTAACCCCACTTTAGTTAAGTGAAAGATACATTATGTGTTTATAAACAGATTAAACTCACAGAATTTGATAAGCTGGCAAATGCATTTTAATATGCATTCTTGATAGGTATGAGTTCTATTTTTAATTAATTCCTCACTGTCTGGCTATTTCTGATAGAAGTCTGGAATATCTACACTGTTATCACTTGAGTTGATACTCTCAATTTTACTAGCAGTTCAAATGTGTATAAACATTTTTGTTGTCGTTGTTGTTAGCTAGTTATCAAGACATTCTTATATTTGGGAACATTTATCACCGAGTTAATGTTAAAGTTAGGATAATAGTGATCTTGATTTAGGTCTGACAATTGTAGTAGCCATGATGAAGTTTAGATCAGTGTATTTGATGGGCTCTGGTGCATAAGTGTAGTCAAAAAGCAGAGTTAAAATCAATTATTTTACAGATACAATTAATATTTTTCTAAATAGCTTCAAAGTTTAACTGCCGTATAAGACCATAAATAAAATGATTTTCTTTTCTTTTTTTTTTTTTTAAACTCTGGAGCACTTTTCTAATGATGGCAGAGATAAGTGTGAATTTGTGCTGCTTAACTTTTAACTTGAAGCATATAATTATTGTGGCAATGAAATAAGCATAATTTGCATTTCATCTTGTATACTTATGTGCAATGATGAAATCAAAATATTTTAAAGAAAAGAATTTGTCCTACGGACAAATTTTCAGACAACTGTCAAAATGGATGTTTATCAATATTTCTTGTGATCTTTAAGGTGCGTGGGTCTTTATAGAACTGATAGCATAAAATACTTGTATACTAGGACCTTGCCAGTAACAAAACAAACTTGAGCTCAAAATTGAGCTCAACAAAACAAATTTGAAAATACTGTAACACAGTGTTTTCCAAGTGTTCATTTGTGGTATGTAATATATAGGAAGAATTACATGCAAAGTAAACAGACCATTCACCTTTCCAGATATTTGAAAATAACAAGCCAGATCAGTGACGAGGTAAATGTACAGACTATATTATAAAGGATACATCTAGGGACACTTGACTGGCTCAGTTGGTAGAGCATGTGACTTTTAATCTCAGGATCATGAGTTTGAGACCCACATTGGGTGAAGAGGTTACTTTAAAAATTACCTTTTAACCAGATATTCCCTTATCAATATGTCATAAATATCTTCCCATCTTTAAATGTTATTGGCAACATTTTAGTAGTTATATAACAACTTACTCTCCAGTCATACTATAATTTATTCATCTAATAGTATTTTTCAGACATCTATATATGTCTTCCAAATTTTACCCTCATACATAATTTAAAATTTCTTTTGAGGAATATTTTATCAATCCATACTTCTACTTTTGTTTTGTTTTCTTTGGTTATTGTCTAAAATATCACACCTTCACATGAATTTTTCAAAATTTTGAATCTTTGTCAAGCTGTGATATAAAAAATCATATTATAAGTTGAGATGAGATTAGAATACTAAGAGCTAGCAATTGGACTAGATACTTCAAAAAAACGTCCCTTATTAAGTATTTATCTTTTTCTTTTAGACATTTGATAGCTTTATTTATGGTATATATTTTCAACCTATTTATTTAAATTTTATTTCATATCTGAAGACATTCAAATTGTTTCTATAATATATATATTTAAACTCATAAAAATTTTTCTTTGTGTTTATACCTTTGGTTATATTCCTGGGGAAGTAATTCATCATACCAAGATCTGTAAAACATGCACACACACACACACACACACACACACACACACACCAGTTCTTTTTGCTTTGATGCTCCTTGCTCTTAATTTCTTTTCTCTTACTTTATTTTACATTTGCCTTATACATTGCTTTAAATCACTTCTGAAACAAGACAGTACATAAAAACACATTTCTTATCCAAACAAACAACAAAATATGAACACCAACTAACATACAATAAAGAAGATCAATGAGAATATTTGAAATTAGAATTTTCTTTATATTCTATGTATATATTAACTTAGTAGTTTATAACTCAAGTGTTAGAATCATAAGTTTCACTGAGTTAAGTGTTCATATTGTACAGGCAAGGTATATAACATATAAATGTAATTTTAAAGTTGAAAACATATTTTCACTTTAACATATTAATGGCCTTCATCAAGAAAGTAACAAAATTTTACTTGAGCCAAAAAAGTACAATCTTCTTAGCAAAGGTGGTATTCACAAATGTGTGCATTGCTAGCCCTTGCTATAGATGTAAGTCATATTCAGCATTTTATTGTGATGTACATAAAAAAATAGGGAAATACAAAAAAAAGATCAATAAAAGAATGGCAGATGGAGGCAATCTTTTCATTGTAATTACCAGGTAATTGTGGAACTTATGTCTGTCTTATTTTAAGTGGGAGTTTGGTTTCTTGAGAGGACGCATAAGCACACAATGGCCAAGCCAAAAATTCTGTGTCTTTCCAAACAGTATTTTTTAGATATATCCTGAATTGGACCAAATGGATTAAACACTTAAAATCTCCAATTGTTTAATGTCTACATTTGTAATTTTTGGTGCTATGAGTTGAGCTATTTTGTTTTACCAAACATAAGTTTAGTCATTAGAAGTTTGGTATAGAGAAAAGAATATGAGTTATAGAGTTAGGGAGAGCTCGGTACACTCTCAACTGGGTAGCTTGCTAGATCTGTGGTTTAAAAAATGACTCAAGCTTTATGGCACAAATTTTAATCTATAAAATGGAGTAATAATTACCTTATAGGGCTTTCTCAAATGATTGAATTAAATAAATTAATTATATATAATTTTAAAACACCAAGCACCAAGCCCAGAGTATAGTAGGTGCTCAATTGTGCTCTTTTTTTCTCTATTATTATCAGTTTTTATATATGAGAAAGAGAAATAAACTTTAGTTTAGTACTGATATTATAAAAGATTTGTTGATAGTGGAAGTTGTTTAAATACATTTAGTTCAAAGTGATAGAGTAAAATTAGCATCATCCCACATTTTATTCTCTCATACCATACAAAATCAGCAAGAAAAATAAAAACTGGAAACATAAACATGCTCTGTAATAAAACCGTCAATGGTCTTATAATCCATAAAATATGTGGAAGCATTGCCAAAAGCAAAGGATATCAACAAAGATGAAGGAGGATTAAAAAGAGAATGACAATCCAACAATTACATGCCTTGTCTAAAAGAATTGAAATTAGAGACTCAGATACTTGTACACCAATATTCATAGAAGCATTATTTATAATTGCCCAAAGGTGGAAACAATCCAAGTATCTATCAATACTTGAATGAATAAAGACAATGTGTTGTATACATACAATGGAATATTCAACCATAAGAAGGAGTGAAATTCTGATAGACGCTGTGACATGGATGAATCTTGAGAACATTATGCCAAGTGAAATAAGCCAGACATAAAAATAAAAATATTGTTGATTCCACTTATATTAGGTACCTAAAATAAGCAAATTTATAGTAAAAGAAAGAGAATAGATGTTACCAGTGGCTGTGAGGAGAGATTATGGAGTTATTGTTTTATGAGTACAGAATGTCTGTTTGGGTTAGGAAAAAAGTTCAAAAAATGGATAGTGGTGATGGTTTCATGAATGTACTTGATGCCACTGGATGTACACTTAAAAATGGTTAAAATGGTAAATTTCATGTTTTGTATAGTTTTTACCACAGTGAGACAGAGAAAGAGAGAAAATACAGTGGCTACAGATCTCAGACAAACTTCATAGTAAATCCACCATAGGAAAGAAGACACTCTTAAGTACAAAACCAAAGTCTCATATTCACAATGAATGGAATAGGATGCACAGGCTTACCAATGGAATCTTTGTGTGATTTGGTTCTAAGTACCAGAGTGGGAAGAAAAGTCCGCATTATGAGCAAGCTTACACCTACCTACATCTACCAGCATGAAGAAGTTAAAACTAAAAGAATTCACTAAATCTCAAGAAAAATTCCTGCAAGTACAAAATATAGCCATGGCATCTTGCCAACATGAATTTTCTGCAAAGAATTAATTGGGGGGGGGAACCCAACATCATTTTGTTCAAATGAAGCCAAAAGGAATGGGCACACTATTGTTACAAGAAAAAGTGAAGGAAGCTACAGGAAAAACTAATTGCAGATAAATATCACCTACCTTAAAGATGTTTTATTATGGAGCAGATCAAAATTGTACTCAAATATGGTTAAAATATTTTTAATTAGTGATACAATAATTTTTATGAAAAAAGAATACAAGGAAGAGATAAAAGAGTTCAGGGAAGAGATGGTCAAGACAGTAAGATAAATGAGTTGAAAATACAGTAAAGAACCTAGACTACAGGAGTGATGAAACTGAAAAAATAACATGAGTATAATAAATATTTGATCAAAATTATGGAGAAAATGATAGATATAGGAAATATAAATCATAGAAGTTCACCAAGAAGAAAAGCAAAATAATGGAACAAAGGAAATATTCAAGAAATAAAGAAGACTTCCCCATTACACAGTCAATCTGGTGGTACTATCAGATATCTTCTACAATATAGTTGTTTCCTAAAACTTTATGCTATTTAGATACATATTTAATAGTTAATATTTTCTGTCTGATTCCTATTTTCCCAAACTAAAATCTACCAATTATACATTTCAATATAAAAAATGTAGCAAGTATTCAATAGAACACTGAATATTACTAAGTTGTGAATTAAAATCTTTGGCAATTATTTCTTTTTTAAGCTATTATACTGTGGTAGCATATATTTAAAATAAAATATTTTGTTTTAACAATAAAAAAATAAAAAAAAATAAAGAAGGCTTGAAAAGACCTACCTAGCAATATTTGGTACCAAACTGTGAATTCTATTAAATACTGTTAAACATCAAGTCTAAAGAAATAAACCTCTTAAAACATGTGCAAGATGTAAAAATGGAGGAAAACAACAGGGAGATCTTAGTCTTCTTCACGAAAGAATTGAATTAAATGGAGAAATATAGATGTGGGCATGAAGGAGGGAGGGACAAGGTGGGGGTGGGGTCCTACAGTTTTCAAGGAATGGAAGTGTGACCTAAGAATTTTGTACTCAACCATAATCATTCAATACTTGTGAAGGAACAGATATTTTCAACACGTAAGAAAAAGTCAGAGATATTGCTCTTATAACTCTTTCTTTAAAAAAGAAAGAGACTCTTAATCTTAGGAAACAAACTGAGGGTTGCTGGAGGGAAGGGTGAGGAGATGGAGTACCTGAGAGATGGACATTGGGGAGGGTATGTATTGTAATGAGCACTGGGTATTATATAAAACTGATAATCACAGACCTGTACCCCTGAAACAAATAATGCATTATATATTAATCAAAAAAAGAGCAGTATAGAATATATTTTCATAACCAAGGAAGTCTGTAACATTATAGAAAATGAACTGGTAATGAATGCTACAGCTATTTGGCATTGGGTCTAATATTAAGTAAATGAAGGTATATGCTTATAAAGTGGAATATAAATTGAGACAATACAGAAATTAGATCATTTGAAAGGAAGGAAGAGAGATGATGGGAAGGAATATAAACCTGCTGACTCCCTCATGTTTACTAACAAAAGGTAAAGGGATACTATGTGAAGTTGATAAATCAATAAATAGAGGTAAAAATGATGTATTATTCAGGGTCCCAGCAGGAAGTAGATGATATACTTGAATGGGATAATTGAGAAAGTTAACAAACTGAAGACACTGTTCTCAGATTACATTCTGGCAACAGGAAACGATAAATGTAATAAATCAGTAAATTATATTATTGATTAAATAATTAAATATATATATCAATACTTGATATATATGTTGATCAAATATTTAATTTATTAAAAAATTAAATTATATCAGTAGTATATTGGAAGATGATAATTTTATGTAAGCAAGAGATCAGAATAATCTCTATGAGGAGTGCTAGAGTTAAGAATAAGCATGGTCAGATGAGCTTCATGGAGAAGATGCCATTTGAGCAAAAAATTTTTTTTGAAGATTTTATTTATTTGACAGAGAGAGAGAGATCACAAGTCGCAGAGAGGCAGGCAGAGGGAGAGGGGAAGGCAGGCTCCCCGCCAAGCAGAGAGCCTGATATGGGGCTCGATCCCAGGACCCTGAGATCATGACCTGAGCTGAAGGCAGAGGCTTAACCCGCTGAGCCACCCCGGTACCCCTGAACAAAATTTTAAGATATTGAGGAGGTTAGCCATAAGAATATCTTAAGAATATTGTAAGAATATTATAAGGAAGAGCAAGTATAAATATCTGAAGACAAGAACATGCTTAAAATATTTGAAAAATACAAGGAGATCAATTAGAGAAAATAGGTGAGAAGGAGAGTAGTTGGTTATCAAGTCTAAGAAGGAATGGGGGCCAGATCATGTATAAAATTGTAGGTCTGAGTGAAATGAGCATTGAAGAGTTTATGCAAATAAGTGACATGATATGACTCACTCTTTAACAAGAGCACTCTGTTATGTTGAGATTAGACAATAAGAGAGTAGGAATGGAATCAGGTTGAGTGAGGAGGGCTTTCCTATTATTCAAGTAAGAAATATCAGTGTCTCCGTTCATAGTAGTAGTAACAGAAGTGGTAAGAAGTGGTTATATTATTTCTATGTATTGAAAGTAGAGCAACAGATTTAAGAAAAATAAATATAAATAGTGCTAATACGTTAGAAACGTATCCCGTTCATATTAAGGGAAATTCAAATTAAAACATCACTAAAATGCACCCACCAGAAGAGCAAAAGTTGAAGAAATAATCTGAAGTGTTAGTGAGGATATGGAGCTACTCAAATTCAGGTATGCTGGTGGTAGGAGTGTAAATTGGTAACACTACTTTGGAAAACTGCAGCAGAAATGACAAAAGCTGGGGGCACCTGGGTGGCTCAGTGGGTTAAAGCCTCTGCCTTTGGCTCAGGTCATGATCTCAGGGTCCTGGGATCCAGCCCCTCATCAGGCTCTCTGCTAGGCAGGGAGCCTGCTTCCCCCTCTCTCCCTGCCTACTTGTGATCTCCCTCTCTCTCTCTGTCAAATAAATAAATAAAATTTTTAAGGAAAAAAAAAAAGAAATTACAAAAGCTGAATGTATATACAATTTATAATCCAGAGATTTTACTCCTAAATCTGTAAAAGGGATGCGGCTATAAGCCCACTAAAAGGCATATATGAAATGTTCATAGAATCACTATTTGTAAAAGCCCCCAAATGGAAACTTCTCAGATTATACCTAAACTAGAATATAAACTGCAGAATAATCATAAAATGGAATACAATATAGCAGTGAAAGTGAGAAAACTACATCAACATAATAAAGTATGAATAAATTCCACATACACACAGAATGTTGATTCAAAGACTCTGGTATAAAACTTACTGATTCAGTTTCCAGAAAGGTCAAAAACAAGTAAAGCTAATCTGTAGTGTTAGAAGTCAGACGGAGAATACCCTTGGGTGGGGATTGGTGGTTATTCCCGGGGACTCAAGGAGGGATTCTGAGATTCTGGTAATGCTCTGTTTTTCTTGTGCTAGGTACGGGGTACATGGAATTGTTCAACTTATGAAACACAATTTGTGATTTTGTACATTTTTCTGTACATATGCCATGTTTCACTTTAAAAAGTGAAGACAGTGCTTTTCACCTATAAGAATGGCAGTAATATTAGAAAGTATTTTGGCTGGGGAATAAAAAGAAAAATATTCTCTTGCAGTGATGGTATGAATGTAAATTAGTACAACACCTATGGAAGACAATTTTATCATATCAAATATCAAAACTAAAAATGCACATATTCTTTTTCCCAGCAAATCTACTCCAAAGAATATATTCTTTAGATACTTTAACACATGAACAAAATGAGGTATGTTCAAAGTTACTCATTTCAGCATTGTTTGTATTAGTAAGAAATTGAAACAACCTCAAAGGCCATCAATAAACACCTCTTTAAGTTATGGCAACAGTGATTCAATAGAAAATTGTGGAGTTATAAAAAAAAAACACCCACACATAACGCTTTATGCACTGATATGGAGCAAATCCAAAGATATATATTTTAAATTAAAAAAGTGAAGTATAGGAGGTTTGAATGGCCTGTTCACATTTATTTTAAAAGAATAAATGCTTGTGTACACATAGGAAAGGATAAATAAGAAATTCATAACATTTAATGCTTCCAGGCAGGAGAATCAGTAATGAACAACTGGTAGTAGAAAGACTTTCTACAGTATACCCTTGTGTTTTTTTTAAATAGGTTAATATATTATTTATTCAAAAAAATACAACATACATAGAAATGGTAAATTAATTAATTAGGGAGGAAAATATGCATATGCTACCATAAAATAATTATAAATATAGAAGGAAGTGGATTTTCTTACCTGGATTCTATTCCCATGTGGTATTCTAAAGTCATACCTTATATCATTAAGTGTGATATTTAATAAGTCATTGAAGACATTCAGAGAAAGGCAGTTTTATAGTTCCTGCCTAATAGGATATAGAATACTCTCGTGAGTTTATTTATTAGACTATGTCATTGTCAATTTAAGACCATGTCTACTTCTTTATTCATTGAATTGAGAAGAAAATAGATTATCTATCAGTCAATTTACTCTTGCCTTTCTGTTTTCCAGTTTTTTCATAATTTAAAAGAAATACTACAGAGACATGTTCTTCAAGAGTAGCTATGTTTATAAAGTATTTTATATCTGGATGAAAAGTAAAAAATGCTTTAGTTCTAACTCTTTGTTTATGTTTTTAGAGTTAACAGGCTTTTGTCATTTCAAAAAAATATAGATAAAGCTAATATGTTTGAAACCTTAAAGATTTTATGAGAATCAGTTGTTTTATTCCTAATTATAATAATAGACTAGCAACTTTATTTCAATGATTTGTTAATGTGATTTTTTTCTCCCATAGTTTGGCAATATGGTATGATTTATATCCAAATTCAAATAGTCAGGAAATTTTATTTTGTCATAGTATACCAAAAATTAATATAGTTTCAATGTATATTTTAAATAGAGAGGTAAATATAGCTTTTATTCAGTATTTTGAAATAGTGACATATTTAGTCTTTACATAAATTTTGTGACTACATCAAGAAACTGAATGAAGAATTATATAGGTTTGACAAAATCATTCCACTAACTGCAACCAATATTTATTGAGAATCTAATCTGTCTGCTAGAAACCAAAGGATATTGAGAAGAACTATGGGGTCATAAAAATTCCTTGAATAGTTTCTGAAGATGCAGAACAATAAGGTACGATCTCTACCTAGAAGAAGCTTATTTTATTTAGGATATTTATATGTAAATATATTGTAAAGATACATATAAAAATTAAATTATGTGTGAGTTGTACAGACAACAAATATTATATGAGAAAGCTTGAGACATGAGGGCCTATCAGTCAGGGAGGAAGTTGGAAAACTGACAGGATTGCAGAGAATCCTAAAAAAATCTAGCTTATTAAGTAACTTTTTCTGAATTCCACTTTATTGTGAGTCCATTATGTGTTTTATTAGAGTTCACATAGTTGCAAATGATAAGCATTTGTTGAGTAAATAACTGAATTAATTTTTCTGCTTGTAAGGAACTCATAAACACATTTTCATAATTAATAAAATACAGGAAAGAATATATAAGACATTAATATATAAACAATAAACAAAGAACTTGAATGGTACTTAGCAAATAATAAGGAATTAGTTTTTCCATTTACTCTATTATTTGTATGTTATTGAAGTATAAATATTTGTTAATGAGGTATACGTACCTAGAGATAGTGATATCTTGGAGCCAGCTCCATAACTCTGCATAAATTCATATGGGGTTAAAATATATCATAGAAATCAAGCAGAGGCCACAAATCAGAATTATACTCTACCTCCAGAACCAGTTGTTAAACTTGTTTAACATAGCAGAGTAAAGAATTTAATACAGCATCCAACTGTGTAAGGGCTAGATATAAATGCATTTCCTTGGATAAAATTTGAAGTCTAGTTGACATTCACTGAACATAACTGCCATCCTAATATTGGATATACTCTCAGGCATTTGCCTGGCTCTTTGTCACTGAATTGGTGGTATATAAAGAAAATTATATTATCTAATTTGAACTAATAAGGTTCTTTGTAATTTCTTTATGGAGTCCACATGTGTCAGAACATAATGTGTTGTTCTATAGGGGCAGTATCCAAATGACTGGAAAAGAATGGGTGGGCAAAAGATAGAAAAGGGAAGGAATTGGAGTTGGAGAAATAATGCTAAAAAAATACTATTCAACAACTCATTCATTTCAAATGTAGTTATTGAATACAAAAGTGCGTACCAGGTACTATTCTACTTAATGCAATAGTGAACCAAGATAAACACATGTGGTTTTCACGGAGCTAAAGGCCTTTTCAAAGTGGAAAGGGGGCTGGAAAATGTTAGTGGTTTACAAATATCTTGGTTCTCTTATCAAAGTAATAGATTATAGCAGAGTGATGCAAGTTTCTATATTATTTTAAGCAAAGAGAATGATTTTCCTTCATGAGATAAAGTATCTTTTGATCATCAATTAGTTCCTGAAATCAGAGTCCTTATTATTTCTTCTGATGCTTCTTTTTTTCTTCCTTGTTGTTGTCGTCTTTGTCATCATCGTCATCTTTGTCATCTTCATTGTCTTTGTTGTTGTCTTCTTCCTCTTCTTTTCTTGTTTTTTATGAGCATTTAATTTAAAAGTTGTGAGAATCTTCTCTGGGGACTACTGTATAGATGAATTGGCATTTATTAGATATACTCTGTCATCCTAAAATATCTAGTTTTAGGATGGCAAAATGTATCCAAGATTGGATATTCTCTAACTAGGAGTCTTCCCTTTTTTTTTTTTTTTTAAAGAGTGCTTTATTTCAAGAGATGTTTACTCCTTGAATTGCAATATTCATTCAATCAACCAGTTTCTACTGAATTCAGTCCTAGCTCTAAACATTATTTTTGCCAGAGAACACTTACTAGTTCTTAGGAAAATATACCTCACTTATTTACTCCTTTCTACTTTTTTATTGACATGACTGTGTTTTCTTCATCTTGCTTAAATTAAACATCATTTTTCCCCTAAAAACTGATTCTGCATCTACACGAACCCCAACCCCACTACCTAAGGCAAAGACATTTTGGACTCATAACAGGTCCTACAGCCACTTGAGGAAAAATGTTTTTGCCAAGATTAGTATAATGACATTTTTTATTTATCCCTCATGTCGAACTTTTCTTTCTGGGAAGATTGATAACATGATAGTCTCCTAACATTGTTTCTGGTCAAATGTCCCACTGAACAACTAGAGGTACCTCAAATTCCAGTGACTTGGGCAATAAGTTAAATCAGAGAATTTCTTTGCTTTGGGTGGTAAAAGCAGATGATATATTGGCTTGCAATTTCTCTCACACAAACATTCTAGAGCACATAATGGGGGTGTGAGGTGTCTACTAAAATGTTCTCCTGGCTCCATCAGTGGAATCGGAATTCTTTCAATTTTTAAAGTAGCTTTTTCTTTTGAAAGAAGGTTTTCTTGTATTGTCCTCAAAAACTAAAATAAATACTTACCAAATTTGCAATTAGCAGTAATTAAATAGGGAAACTAGAGACCAAAAATAAAATATCATTTAGGAAAATTAATATATTCATGGTACATTTACTATAACTATATAATTAATTTTATACTATAGCCATCAAAAATCAATCCAATTTCCTTTATATATCCTTTTATAATTAGGAACTTCTTACAATACAATTGGCAAGTTGTCCTTTTTTAAATACCAGACATTATTTGCTTAAGCAATTTAATGCTTATGTGTGAAATTTCTTTCCAAATAAAGTATGTGAATATATAACATATCATGATTTTAAATAATGCTGTACTCAAAATCTTTTTATATGTTATAGTTCTAAAATTTTGTTTTTCATGGTCATTATCTCCATACCACAACTTCTTTAATGTCAGGATAGATGTATTGATTGATTGGTTAAGTCATTCATTAAAAGGTATTTGCAGGCGGCATCTGGTTAAAGCCTCTGCCTTTGGCTCAGCTCATGATCTTAGGTTCCTGGAATCGGGCTCTGGTCATGATCTCAGGGTCCTGGGATCGAGCCCTGCATTGGGCTTTCTGCTCAGAGGGAGCCTGCTTCCCCGCCCCCCCCCCCCCCGCCTGCCTCTGCTTACTTATGATCTCTGTCTCTCTCTCTGTCAAATAAATAAATAAAATATTTTTTAAAAAAGATATTTGCGGGGGCAGCTATATGGCAGGCATTTTGATAAGGGTACAGATGTCTGAAGGGTACAGATGTCTGAAGGCTGCCACCCTCAAAGATTTTTTAGCCCAATGGAAAAAAATAGCTATATAATCTAATTATAATCAGTGTAAAGGTATTCAGGAAAACAAAATGGGTTAGGGCTTTTAGAGTAATGGAAAGAGCATTAATTTCAGTTTGGGGGACAGAGAAAGCCTTCATAATGTAAGTGATACTTATATTCAACCTTGAAAATCCAGAAAGAATCCCACACTGGGAGAAAAGTGTATTTCACAGAAAGGGTGGGGAGAGGGTGGATTCTGCACAGAAGGAAATACGTGTCTGCAGTTAGGCTAAGGTGGAAGAGTGTGGTATGTTTCAGAAACTGCAATTCCTGTACTCAGTGTGACTAGGGCACAGAATGTATGTGAATGGAGTAATGAGTCAAGAGAGCTGGGAAGAGGGTGGGTCTTATATGCAGTTCTAAAAAGTTTTAGCTCACATCTGTAGTATGGGATGGGAAGACACTGAAAAGTATATAATGTATGAATGAAACTACACTTCCTAGTTTGGTAGCAAAGAGGAGGACAGACGAAAACTTTAATGAGATGCAATGTAAGGAGGTCAGGTGGAAGGGACCGTTATGAGAATGTTGGTGGAAGGCTCTGGGGACCTGAACTAAAGCAGTTGTGGTGAATAAGGGTAGGGATAGAGGTTTGAGAAATATTTTAAGAGGTAAATTTAAGATGAGTTCTAATTAGAAATAAAGTAGATGCTCACATATTCATGTGTATGCACCTTCAGTTAGTCACTTCCCAACTGTCTATTGATAACTCTTTATTAAAAAAATACCATGAGGAATCAGTCACAGCTCCTACTCTTAGCAAAATCACAGCCTAGAAATGGAGGAATGGCATATTTAAGTACCAAAAAGGAAAGCCGCCTGTAAATGATGGCTAATGTCTCACCATTGAGAAACTTGATATATAATGTGCAAAAAATAAAACTTAGATGCAGACTATTACATGTGTTACTAGTTCATTATTACGTGAAATGGGACATTGGTGTAAAATGTCAAATATTAGGGTGTGACCCACAAGCTAATTCATTCTAGGAAGACTAGTTACTGGCTAAATTCAGGTATAGTTTAGAAGTTAAGTGAATATTTTCTATGTTTTAGGAGATAGTATTATTAAACTTAAAAAATATTTATTAAAATTTCCTTACCTTGAAAGTTTGGAGTGACATACAAGAAATGGAAGGTATTCCAGATTGCAAAAGCAATTTGAGCAAATGAAAAGGTGAAAATGAGATGGTCTGTAAGACCAGAATTAAAAGTGAATCTTAGGGAGGAATGTTCTCAGGAAACATGGATATTATTGCTATGTTAGGCAGCTTATTATAAAACATAAGCTCTTCACAAGGACAAAAGAAGAGGTAAGGATAATGCAAATATTTATCAGAATTTAGAAACTAGTTATTAAAGGAAATAAAATGTGTTTTATTTTAAAAGCACTGGATTATACTACTTACTAGACATTTGACCTTGGTGAGGTGCTTAAGCTTTCTGTGTCTAAATTTTATCTGTAAAGTAGAGATCATAATAATACCTACTATTTAGGGTTGTTAATAAGTTAATGTATTTAAAGTACTCAGAACAGAGATCTAGAAGTATTGGCTGCATTGTATACAGTATGATAGGCAGTTTTGTATAGTTGAAGGCTCATAACCCATGGCATGTGGTAAGTTCTCAAGAAATATTTAAAGGAACAAAATGAAGGAATGTTGAAAAAAGAAAAATGTGAACTTTAATTCCTGTTCCATTATTTACTGCTTGTGTGACCCTAGACATATAGGTTACCTATTAATCTATTAGATAAATATTTGTTGAATATCTTATTCTATGCCAGACACAATAGCAAATGAAATAGACTAGTTCTTTGTTTTTGCAGAATTTCCCTTTAGAGGAAGAAACAAATAAAAGCATGTAAACATATACCTAAAAATAATAATTTCAATTGTGATAAGCACCTCAATTCCCTTATCTGCAAATGGAATATAACAATACTTACTTTTTAAAGGCACTGCAGTGATTTATAAACATTATGCATAAAAGCATTTGCATAGTGCCTGGCGTAGACTATAGAGAGGTACTGAATGACTTACTAACAGTTTTAGCAGTGTTCAAATAACAATAGCGTGGTTTCAGCATTTCAGAAACTGATAGTCTAGTGCAGTGGTCAGCTAACTACAATGTTTGGGCTGGCCAACTGTTTCTTTTTTTGTTTTTTGGTTTTGTTTTGTTTTCTTTTTAAATAAAGTGTTATTGGAAAATGTCATGCCCATTTTTTACATATTTTTTATAGCTGCTTTCTCACTAAGAAGACAGAGTTGAGTAGTTGTGAGAAAGATTATATGGTCTCTAAACCATATTTACTTAAATGTTTACTATCTGACCTTTCAGGAAGTTTTCTGACTCTGGTATAGTATGGTAGTTAGGTCATGTTTACCAAAAATTGGATCTGCATATGGTGCCCTAGATGATGGATATAAATCTTTAGTGTTGTGAAAAGGGAGAGATGGCTCCTAATTGGAGTTAGCAGAGAAACCTTCCAATGGAGAAAGCATTTTAACTAGACCTTAAAAGAAAAATAATAATTTAGGAGATGAAAATTGCTAGGGAGAGGGTATTCTAGATAACTTTCTGTATGAAGAAAGACCTCAAAAAAGCGCATAATATTTGATGAGCACCATGTTTCAGAAAAAGATTGGATACAAGGATGGGAAGCATCATAGGAGACAAATTGGGAAACATTTTGAAAACCAATTTATTTGAACTTAAGGCAATTGAAAGTCACTGAAGTTTTCTGAGTATGAGAATGACACAATCAGTATTTTTTTAAAATTTTTTTAAAGATTTTATTTATTTATTTGACAGAGGGGGAGAGAGATCACAAGTAGGCAGAGAGGCAGGCAGAGAGAGAGGGGGGGAAGCAGGCTCCCTGCTGAGCAGACAGCCCCATGCGGGGCTCGATGCAGGGGCTTGATTTGGGGGCTCGATCCCAGGACCCTGGGATCATGGCCTGAGCCGAAGACAGAGGCTCTAACCCAGTGAGTCACCCAGGTGCCCCAACATAATCAGTATTTTAAAGTTATTCATTTGTCAGTTGGTATGCAAATTTAATTGAAGCATAGATAATGAAAAAAAGTAAGCCATCAATAAGTGAATAAAAAAATTGCACAGGCATAAGATAATGAGGGTTGGCACCAGGAGGATAGATGGAAAAGGAAAATATAACTACATATATTGCTGTAGTTACTCAGATTGAGTATGAAGGGTGGAATCAGGGGAATGAAAGCTGGTAAATGCCATCAGTGTCAATGGTGGTGAGAATTGATGAGAATGATGAACAATGTCAAAGTCGGGAGAGAAAACAAGATCACGTGGACTAAGAAAAGATGAATGGATTTTGTTATTTAGGAAGTCAACTGCCTCTGGAATGATCGTGGCAGATGTGAAATTATGACTTAAAGAGATGGTGTACTTGAAAAAAGAGGGAACAGCAAGTAATTGGGTGGTGATAATAAAATCTGTTTCACCATCATTGAGGGTTTATAATGTGCCAGTTTACATTTTAAGCACTTCAGGACACCATTTTATTTAATTTATATAGTGACTCTATGAGGTGTCGCTATTATTATCATGGTTATTTTACAGATAAGGAAACTAAAACTTAGCATGATTAAATTGCCCTATGCTTTCACAGTTAATCATGGAGTTTGAACTCGAGTTGTAGGACTTCAAAGCCTTTTGCTTAACCACACAATGGCAATGCATATCAAATAAATAAATAAATAAATAAATAAGATGATGAATCAAAGCAGTGGTACTTTTTAATTTTCTCATTGGCGATTGAAATATTTTGTTCCCTTTTGGTAAGGATTACATCACTACTATTTAGAGTGAAATCTTCATGGTTGCAGGAGAGGGGATAGTTAATTTAGAATGCAACAACTACTTATCAAAAACACAGTACAATGTTACTCTAATTAGTTAGTGGTTTTTTGCTAAGTGTTGAGAGGCAAGGAACTACCTGGTCCAGGCTAGTTTGTGGCAGAACCCAAAGATCCTGCAGCTTACTACTGTAATGATGGCTTCCAATCCCTGAGCTTCCTGACTGCAGCAAAGGTAGCAGCTATTTGTGGGCCAGTTCTGCAGTGCTATTCCATGAGTCATTCCTAGAAATTCAGCCTAAAGCCTGTCAGACTCAACTTTAGCTCTCCCAGTGATTGTGTAAGCACCAAATGCCCTCTGTTAAATCTCTATTTAACTTCGTGGGAGTGATAACTGTTGTATGAACCCTAATCTATTCTATATATTATTGAAGCAGTAAAATTATCAAACTTAAGATTGATAACACTGATGTTCCAGAGACTTCTCCAACACATCTTTTTTAAGCTTTCCTTGCCAAACCAAAGGAGTGCAACATCAGTCAAGGGCTAGATTGAAAGTGGTGTGTCCTTAATTGTGGCCATTTCCAAATTGACAAATGGATTGAGAAAAAGACCAGTAGCCAAGAGATAAAATTTCTCAGGCTAAGATCTTTGTCTTTGTATACAGTTTCCTCATTCTTATGGAACTGACCAGAGTCAAAAAATCTTCATGCCTTTTAGGATTTTAAGGAAACTGTGTTGCAAAAAACTTGGTCCGTACAGTCTGTGACTATTCCACCTAAAGAAATCCCTGGACTCCTGAATCCTAACAACAGGAGAAGCTGTAGATGTGGGTTCTGCACAGTGCCCCAGAAGGGCAGCCTCAGTTGAATTATATTATTATCTGATAATGCAGTCAATGCTATTTCAAATTTGAAATTAAATGACTTTTTCTTTGAGTTCAGTTTGTAGTCCATCTTTACAACTATTCCATGGATGAGTTCCTTTTTTTTGCTACATATGTTTATAGATCTATACCCAATCAACTTTATTAATACCTTTGTTAAAAACCTTTCTATTCTTCCTTATATTTTTGGTTAGACAATCTAACATGAGGTAAAAAGAGATACATCCCCATTTCTGTATCTATTATTATTTATCTATTCATGTACTTGAAGATTTGGCTTTAAGTATTTTGCTGCTATGATATTTAAATATTTATGACAAATATAATCCTCATTGTAGACTTGTGAAGTATAAAGTGATACTTTCTATATCATTCAGTTTTTTTAATTCAATTTTGTCTCATAAATTTTTAAAGCTTTAAATAGATACTCAGTTTTTCTGATTGAAGAATCACGAAATTTAAAAAACAGTTGATGGACAAAGGAACCCCCCTACACCTATAGTGAGGGCTCAGGGAGTGGGAGAATTGATGTCTGCCAATGGAAAAAAATGAATCTAATGAAAAAATAAACTTTATTTTTCATCCTTCATAAAGATACACTAAAAAATAACAACAAGAGCTAGAAAAAGAACTAAATTTCATTTAAAAAAGAACCCCTCGCTCCCAAAATAGTATCATTCTTCCTTATTTTTCCTGGTAATTCTGTTTAATCTGAAGTTACTAAGTAGGAATATAGTACTAGCATGCAGGGGTCATAAATTATTTGTATCAGCTTACATATTTTTGTCATTTATATGGGTATAATTTTGGAAATTAGAATTCACTAAGTGTGCTTTAATTCTCCATATTTAATTCAAAACCCTAGCTAAAATTTCATTAAGACATTATCCTTCCATTTAGTTAACATAATAGATTCAAGCATTTTATTAGGGCTTTTATGCAGTAAAAATGTTATTTTCTAATTCACTTAAGATCCAAAAAACAGACTTGTCATAGCTTTACTGAATGTTTTCCTCTATCTCAATGGGAATTAAAAAAAAAATCTAATACCTTTCACCATCGATGTTGACTTAACAGTTTTTAAAAGTTCTTAAGTAACCACTGTGAAGTGAAAACACCGTAAAGGGCAGGTATTCACAATCTTAAATGATAGATGTGATTGGGCTTCTTTGGCTGATCAATGCATGTAACTATCATTTAGATCAAATCTCATAATATCCTTTTTCCAAATATTTTATTGGACTTGACCTTCCTTTACATTAATTATCACATACTTAGCAATCAGATTAGGGGATTTTTTTGGCATTTGAAAAAAGTTCTTATTTCTGAGGGGCATCCCACTGCAAATATAATAGATACACTTAATAGAAGCAAAGAGATGTACAAAACTAAAAAAAAAAAAAATCCTGTTTTACACTTTTCTGCTTTTCTATCATCTCTTATATATTTTATTTTAAATTTAGCAAGTTTATTGCCTTTTATAGTTGCTAGTTGTTTTAGTGAGGCTTCAATGTTAGTTGTTTTGTAGCAATTTTCTCTATTCAGCCTAGTAAAGTCCTAACGATTTTCAAAACCTGAAGATGCATACACTGCGATGAGCCCATTCCTAAATATTTTAGCCCAGATGGTCTTTCTTCTCCTAGAACTCCTGTAATATCTGGGTTTATGGCCATCCCCATCTTGGTGACATCATCATTTGTCTTGTCTCTCACATGACTCATTTGTAAATCTATTCAGATCCTACAGATTGGTTTCATCCCATTTGTATTTCTTCTTTTACTCTTTCAACATCATGTCACCCAACCTATCTCTATTACTGACCCATTCCTGTCACCTACTTGCCTTCTTCTCCTTCTACCTACATTCTAGCCTTGATGAATAGATAATTTGAATTTTTTTTTCTCCTTGAATTCTGATTATCATCATGGCGTTGGCTGGGAAGAATCTAGAGTGATCCTGGCTAGGATTTCCTCAGGATTTTTTAAAGTCTGCTGTTTAATATGCAAAAGTCCTGGTTTCACCCACACTATTCTATGTTGCTTTTTGAAAATTTTCTTCATTTTTTTGAGCATTTACACTTAGTACTCTGGATACCTTGCCAAACTCAGTTTCCCTGCATAATAGCAATCCAGCTGTAATAAACATTGCTTCTTTCTTAATGTTCTTCATATCTGCTTCTCAAGGCTTTACATTCCCACTGGAGAATTATTAAGCCATACAGTCCTTTGAGGGGGTCTCCTCTAGATCATAGGTCACAGGTCAGAGACCTCAGGGCCAAGATATTCTTTCAAGTTGAATTGGCTCTCCTAGTTCTGATCTTACTTAGACTGACTTTTACCTTCTAAAAGAAAAACAGAAAGTTTTTTTTTTTCCTCACACATACACCTAAAATACACAGTTGTACACAAGAACTAGTTCTTGGAGAAGACTAAGGATTAATAAACTACTTCTAAGGCAGTAAATATTGCTTCATGTAAGTGATTGATTAATGTATTTTTGTTTATTTTTAATGTTCTAATAACAAAAGGTTTTTAAAAAAATTCTGGTATAGTTAACATACAGTATTATATGGGCTTCAAATGTACAATATAGTGATTCAACAATTCCATACATTAGTCAGTACTCATTTTGATAAAAGTACTCTTTATCCCCTTTACCACTTTCCCTATTCCCCATCCATCTCCCCTCAGGTAACCATCAGTTTCTTCTCTACAGTTAAAGGTCTGTTTTTTGGTTTGTCTCTTTTTTTCTCATTCATTTATTTTGTTTCTTAAATTCCACAGATGAGTAAAATAATATGATATTTGTCTTTCTCTGGCTGAGTTGTGTCACTTCACAATATACTCTCTAGATACATCCATGTTGTTGCAAAGGGCGAGATCTCATTCTTTTTTATGGCTGAGTGATAGTCCGTTAGATACATATTCCACTTCTTCTTTGTCCATTCATCTCTAGATAGGCACTAGGGCTACTTCCATAATTTGTCTATTGTAAATAATGCCATGGTAAACACAGAGATACATATATCTTTTCAAATTAGTGTTTTTATATTCTTTGGGTAAATACTCAGTAGAGGAATTACTGGATCATATGGTAAGTCTATATTTTTAATTTTTTAAGAATGTACATACTGTTTTCTACAGTGGCTGCATCATTTTCCATTCCCATCAACAGTGCATTAGGGTGATATCTTCTCTGTGTCCTCACCAACACTTGTTCTTGTGTTGTTGATTCTAGCCTTTCTGACAGGTATGAGATGATATTTCACTGTGATTTCTATTTGCATTTCCCAGATGATGAATGATTCTGTGTGTTCATGAGTCTGTGGCCATATGTATGTCTTCTTTAGAGATATACCTGTTCATGTATTCTGCCCTTTTTTTGATTTGATTATTTGCTTTTTTGGGGTTGAGTTGTACAAGTTGAGTTGTATAAGTTGTATAAGTTCTTTATATATTTTGAGTTGTATAAGTTCTTTATATATTTTGGATATAACCCAGATGTGTCATTTGCAAATATCTTCTCCCATTCAGTAGGTTGTCTTTTAGTTTTGTTGATTTCTTCCTCCACTGTGCAGAAGCTCTTCCTTTTGATGTAGTCCCAATAGTTTATTTTTTATTTTATTTTTCTTGCCTCAGGACACATATCTAGAAAAGTGTTGCTGTGGCCAATGTCAGAGAAATTACTGCCATTACTCTCTTTTAGGATTTTCATGTTTTTGGCCTCACATTTAGGTCCTTAATCTATTTTGAGTTTATTTTTGTATAGTGTAAGAAAGTGGTCCAGTTTCATTCCTTTGCATGTACCTGTCCAGCATTCCCAACACCATTTGTTCAGAAGACTACTTTTTTCCCCCACTGCATATTCTTGCCTCTTTTTTTCCCCCTTGCCTCTTTTGTAGAATATTAATTGACCATATAACCATGGGCCATTTCTGGGTTTTCTAGCCTCTTCCATTGATCCATGTGTCTGTTTTTGTGCCCATACCATTCTGTTTTGATTACTACGGCTTTATACTATATCTTGAAATCTGGGATTCTGATACCTCCAGTTTTGTTCTTTTTCAAGATTGCTTTGGCTATTTGAGGTCTTTGTGGTTCCATACAAATTTTAGAATTATTTGGTCTAATTCTGTGAAAAATGCTGTTGGTATTTTGATAGGGATTGTGCAAAATCTGTATGGGTGATATGTTTGGGTAAAAAGATTGCTTTGGGTAATATGGATATTTTAACAATATTTTTTCTCCAAATCCATAAGCATGGAATATCTTTCCATTTGTTTGTGTAATCTTCAATTTCTTTCATAGTATTTTATAGTTTTCAGAGTACTGGTCTTTCACCTCCTTGGTTAAGTTTATTCCTAGGTATTTTATTCTTTTTCATGCAGTTGTAAATGAAATTGTTTTTAAATTTCTCTTTCTGCTACTTAATCGTTAGTGCATAGAAATGCAATGGATTTCTGTATATAAGTTGTATCCTGCAAACTTACTGAATTCGTTTATCAGTTCTAGTAGTTTTTTGGTTGAGTCTTTAGGGGTTTCTATATATAATCATGTCATCTGCAAATAGTCAAAATTTTATTTCTTCCTTGCCAATTTGGAGGCCATTTATTTCTTTTTGTTTTCCGATTGCTATAGCTAGGGCTTCCAGTACTATGTTGAATAAAAGTAGTGAGAGTAGACATACTTGTGTTGTTTCTCTCCTTAGGTGAAAGTTTACAGTTTTCCACCATTAAGAATAATGTTAGCTGTGGGTTTTTCATATAGGACCTTTATTATGTTGAGATATGTTCTCTCCATAAACCTACTTTGTTGAGGATTTTTATCATGAATGGAATACCTTTGTACTTTGTCAAATGCTTTTTCTGCATCTCCTGAAATGATTGCATGTTTTTTATACTTTTTCTTGTTGGTGTGATTGACTAACACATTTTTTAAAATTGCAGATTCACTTTTACACAACAATACGTAAAATTCTTATTCACTGATTACCTTTAGAGACACAACCAAGTATTGTCTTGATTTACATATTTGTTAAATGTAGGCTTTGAAATTTTCTACCTGTACCAATTGGCTGCTAAATGTCAACTTTATAAAGACAAAAATCATGTCTACTTATTTGTTTTCAATAGCATAAGAACAAGGCTTACTGGATGATTTTGTTTTGTTTTGTTTTTCAAGTAAAATTTAAATCGGTAAGCCTATTCTCATGTTTAATCCCAGGGAGATTCAAAGATGAAATTGATAACTTCTTGAGAAAATCTGTAATTTTTTAAAAAGATTTTATTTATTTATTTGACAGAGAGAGAGAGCGAGAGAGAGCACAAGCAGGTGAAGTGACAGGCAGAGGACGAGGGAGAAGAAGGCTCCCACTGAGCAGGGAGCCTAATTCAGGGATCCATCTCAGGACCCTGAGATCTTGACTTAGGCCTAAGGCAGACACTTAAACTGACTGAGCCACCCAGGCTCCCTTTGAGAAATCTTTAAATTAATCAGCCACACAAGACATCGTTGTCAACCAGTATCTGGATTCTTCTCTGCACTAGCTATGGCCACATAGAACCTAAAGTAAAATTAGAGAAAGTAGAGACTGTTTAGCCCAAAGGAACATGGGAAATTTTGTTAACTAGAAGTCATAATATTCAATCCAAATCTAGCTCAAGGAAATGGATTTCACTAAGTTCTTGAGTTTCAGTGTTACATTCTTCTCCAGTGTCTCTCAAATTCTTGTTTCTCCTATTACATTCACTAGACCAGGAGGAAAAAACAAATAATGCCTATATTCTTTATCTTTTATCTGAAAGTACATGGTCCACTTTTTATATCCTAGTACCAAGTTCATCCATATGCCTTTGAAGATTTTAAATATTACAAAATGAGAGAACTTAGTCCTTCTCAAAGAATTATAAAATATTTTAGGCCAGAAACATGTGATAAATAGGAGCAGTCTTTTAAAACTATTAGTTAACACAACAGGAAAAGTGAAGCGACTAATCATTTATGGCTATTACACATTGAGGATATAATGGCACTTCTTGGTTATAAAAGTGATTATTTCTTGTCTATCTGCTTAGTATTGTTGAGAAAAGTCACCTAAAACCTGTAAGTAAATCAAAAGAATACATATCTTTTCAACATCATAAAGAAGCATTGCTTAATGTAGTAGTCTAACTGTTAATTTTTGTAGTCTAACAGTTAATTTAATAAAAAAATGTATGATTATTTGCAATTGTTATTTATTATTTATTAGTGGTTTAGACTGTGAAGATACATGTGAACTTGGAGGTTTTTATATTTTAGAGACATAAATAATATCTTTTATAAAAAAGTCAACCCTAGAGGTGAACTGTGTAATATTTACCAGGTTTTTTATTTTTAAGATTTTATTTATTTATTTGACAGAGAGAGATCACAAGTAGGCAGAGAGGCAGGCAGAGAGAGAGGGGAAGCAGGCTCCCTGCTGAGCGGTGCTCCATCCTAGGACCCTGAGATCATGACCTGAGCCGAAGGCAGAGGCTTAACCCCCTGAGCCAACCAGGCGTCCCTACCAGGTTTTTTTTTTTTTTTTTTTAAATCTAACCTAGTAATCTTTTCTAAAATTTCTTTATCAAAATGCCCTATAAAATACCTAATTCCTAAAATATCCTTTGAGCTACTATGACTGTCATACTAGTCCTTAATCAATGATTGAGTGATATAAATTTTGGAAGCAAGTTCATTCTATATGTGTATGAAGGTCATGATTGTACCGTTTGGAAATTATTATTTGTGAGTATATCTTAAATCTTCTGGGATTCTAGATCTTTTTTGCAAATAATCTTAAGCCTCCATGGCAATTGCTTCTAAAAACTGAACTCATTAATTCCCTGCAGTTGATGCAATGGAAAGGATTCCCTTTCTGCGGGTGTACTTTGTTTTAGTTTAGTTAGGCACTAATCTAGTCTGATTTCCTGGGCTTCCCAGTTGAGCGACCATCAACTCAGAGCAGGTTGGAGGTATTCAATAGGAAAAATTTGCATCTATCCTTCAAGATTCTTCCAGTTGGTCTACGAAATAAATTGACATGAAATGGATTAACAGGAGGAAAAAAAATATGTGTGCACAGATGCCCAATAATGAAATTGAGACCTAAAGATATAATCAAGGCAGACAGTTTTTATACTATTTAGACAAAGACACAGTAAATCTATGAGGAGTTGACAGAACAAAGAAAGCTTAACTTTGGGAGCTTCGATTAGTAAGGAATTTTAAATAGAATTTTGGTTAGGGTAATAAATTTGTAAAAAGTAACAAGGTTTGTTTATATAGCCTTCTTGGTGATAAGGATGTCTCATTACCTCCTGGTATAGAGAAGGTACATTTCACATGGTAGATTTATTTCCTGCTTCCTGAAGACAAAGGGGAAGGGTCACAGTATTTCTTTTGCACTGGCTGTTTCTTAAGTATCTTTTGATACAAAATAATCAGTATTGCCAAAGTGATACTTTCTGGATGGCCTTCCCTTGACCCCTACAGAGGTAAGTAGCTGACATAGCCCTCACAGGTTCAAACTGGATGATAATTAATGTGGTTTCTAGGCTATCTCTGTCAACTTCCTGCCGGGTTGATCCTAAACACTGTTTGGAATACTGTTTTGTTAACATTTCTTGCCTAAGCAGGTCCTTTGATTTTACTTTCTGGGCCCTTAGCTTTCACTGCACAAACACCTTGCTTTTGCTGCTGGCCAATTAACTGGGATGGTAAAAGAAACCCAAAAGATCATAACACAGTTGTTAGATTCTATTGCATTTTATAAATAGAAAATATTCAATAGAAACAAAACCGTTCAAGTAAATAAACAGCTGGTGAATACAGGCTTATTGTGCGAAAATGGTTTTAGAAATAAGCAGGTGCCTTTATTTTCTATTTTCAAGATCAAAAAATTTGAGAGTAGACATCAAAGGGCCAACATCATTATTGCAAAAGTTCCCAGGGGTCAGAGAAAACAGACTGCAAACATAATGCTGTGGGCACTTGATATGGCCACTATGTAGACTTCAAAGAGCAGAGGGTCTAATGGAAGTTAAAGTTGTTCTGTTTGCAAGTTCTAAAATGTGTTTTTCAACCTGCATATTAAAAACTGTGACAAACCTTACAAAATCCAGAGGAATAATATAAAAGGAATAGAAGTATATCCTTTCTGTGTGATCCAGATTGTTTTTATCTTTGCATCACAAAATAGAAGCAGTTTATTATAGACATTTCTTGGAATTTTTATTTTCCAGGAAAAATTTTTATTATTCTTATTTTTTATTCCAATGCTGTGCTATAACCATTTACCTTGACACAAAATGACTGAATAAAACATTTGACTTACTGGACTAGTTAATTCCATAAAATCAACTGCAAAGCTGGTGAAGCAAGCAGTCTGAGGTTTGGAAGAAAGATTGTAAGACATTTTTTTTACTTTTTGTCTGTTTAAAAATTTACAGATTCACTGTGATTTAGGGGCCAAATGTATTAACTGTATGTGATATCAAAATGACAAATTGAAATTATTATATTTAATTTTTAATCAATCAAACCAATGTTTTATAGACCAAAGGCTTGATTGGCTTAGTTGAACTTTGTTTTTCCAGAATGGAATCAAATCATTTTATGTATTGGTATGTATCTAAAAAATATGATGGAATTCCTGAGCTTATTCAGGAAATCTTACTTTATGCATGCAGACCTCTCTGAGGGAACTCAGCAGGAAATCCAGCATCTGCTACAGCGACTAGAGAAATCCCTAGGTTCCCAAACTGCCTCTGTCTTAATTTCCTGTCCTCCTTTTTGTTAGCTTATTTAACCTGCAATTTTATAATTAAAGTACAATGTTTCCGGCTCACTGAAAATAACCTTATTCAACCTCTTTTCCCCTCACATGGGTCCTGGAACCCTGGTGGATTTGCAACATGTTATAGGAATGTATCTCTTTCTTTTTTTTCATTGAGTTTCTGCATTCCACCCAGAGTTTTACAAATTAAATGCCTCACTTTACAAGCACGAAAGTGAAAAGGTTGTTACTCTGGTATGATGTTTGGGTCAAATGGCCTGGGCCTGATTCCTTGGACCTAAAAAGAGAACACCAGTGAAGATGTTTTGTGTGGCATTCTTATTAACCCTATACAATGCCAAACCTGACAAAGAGGAAGCCATAGACTTTTTTTTTTTTTAATTTGTAAAGGTATACACCAGTATGAAGACCAAATTCTAGCTTCAGTGTGACTTTGCACATCTTAATTCTTACTCATTAAGTGTTGAGCTGTATTAAGATTCTTTCAGATACAAAAAAAAAAAGATTCTTTCAGATACAAATTATAGAAATCCAATTCAAAGTAGCTTGAGCAAAAAGAAAAAAGAAAGGAAATGTATAAATTATGATGATATGCAGTCTGCTCTTACTGACCCCTGAGATCCTTATATAATAATATTTCTTTTTTCCTTTAGGTAAAAGTGAATATCAGAAACTACACAGATCATCAAGATGATGGTTCCTAACTCTGCTTCTTTCACAGGTAGGCTTTGTTTTTTTGTGGTAGCCCGCAATAGTTTCAAACTTACATCATCCCAGCTTAGCAACAACAGTGACAGAGTGCTGCTTTTTTCTTTTCTTTTCTTTTCTTTTCTTTTCTTTTCTTTTCTTTTCTTTTCTTTTCTTTTCTTTTCTTTTCTCTTCTTTATTTTCTTCTTTTCTTTTCTTTTCTTTCTTCCTTTTTTTTTTTTTTCAAAACAATTCTAGCAAGAATCCTGCACCTAACTGTAGGGGTAAAAGTGTGGATTTTGGGTCCAGCTGTTCTATTAATCACTGTGGTTAGAAAATTTTCTGCTTTGCTTGGACCTATGTCCACCTTAGAGCTGGTAGGTAGTATTAGAACTAGCTATACCATTATCACTTGAATTAAGGTAATGGGGGAAAGGTGTATTCAATCAAAATTTTGTATTCAATTAATATAAAGAAGCATAAGAAGACCGGCTGCAAAAGCAACAAATATAAAATATTAAGTCAAGCTTGTGAGTGACACATGCACATGTACACATACACACAAATCTTGTCTTAAACCTATAATTTAAATAATGCTCTAACTAGTATAATGCAACTACTTCTTTAACTAAAAATGTTCTCCCTCTCTCCATAAGGGTCCCATACAGTTGTTGCATCTGATTGCCAATTCATCATTCCTGAATGATGTATATTACTCCTATAAGGTTCTTGTGCTGGGTCTTATATTCTAGAACTCCATGACTAACAGATAAATAAGGTTAAGCCACTATTAACATAATCTATACACTCCATAGAATATCTGCTATAAAAGGTGCCTATTTGAAAAGAGGGAAAAAGTTATTTAGAGTGATATTCAAGGGTATATCCCTTTAGCTCCCCAGGACTGGGTTGTGAGCATTTGAGAGACTTATTCTAGCAATCAAATGATTGAAGGTCTCTATTTTTTTTTCCTGTTTGATTCCAGTATAGCTAACATGCAGTGTTAAATTAGTTTCATGTCTACAACATAGTGATTCAACAATTGTATACACTGCTCAGTGCTCATCAAGATAAGTGTACTCTTAATCCCCTTTCCGTTTCACCCATCCCCCACCCACCTCCTCTCTGGTAACCATCTATGTGTTCTCTATGTTAAGAGTCTGGTTTTGGGTTTGTCTCTTTTTTACCCCCCTTTGTTCATTTGTTTTGTTTCTTGAATTCCACAGATGAGTGAAATCATGTGATATTCATCTTTCTCTGACTGACTTATTTTACTTAGCATTATCATAACTCTCTAGCTCTATCCGTGTCATTGTGAATGGCAAGATTTCATTCTTTTTTTATGGCTAAATAGCATTCCATTGATGGTCTATATTTTCTGTGTTGGAAGAGAAAAATCTCCCTTTGAAGTTAGCTGGGAGGGCAGGTCTTTAGTTCACAATGGTGAACTAATTTGGCTTGCATTGAACTGATGCTCCCATTTAGAAGAGTTGGAATCACTGAAAAAATATTTTAAAAGAAAATCTATTTTTAGTTATCAGAGAGCCACCAAGACACAAGTCTTGGGAGATTAAGATCTCAGAAGAAAAGAAAATCCAGAGGGTGATCCCAACAGTCCGGTATGCTTTGTCCCTCTGGACATTGGCTGATTACCTAGTCAGCTGCTGAGAATCAAAGAAAGTAGAACTGTGAAGATGAGCAGGGATTTCAGCAGACTCACCTGCTGGAGGAAGAGACACTGATGAGAAGATTTGTTTCCTACAGAATTAAGAAACTTGAGAGATGGATTCTTAAAACTGCCTTTAGTAATTAAAGGTGCTGCAAAACTATTGATACCACTTTGCAATGATTTTTTTTTTCATTTACAACATTTATATTGCACTGGCTTTAAGTTTTTTCTCTCTTGTTTTTGGAATTAGATTTTGTGGATTATAAATTGCTTATCATTGTTTAGATGTCTAAAAGACAGGGCTAAGAACTGCAGCATTTTTAATGTGTATTACGAGTGTGTGTGTGTGCATGTGTGTATACACATGGCTCTTAAAAGATTTTGCTATATAATATTTGAAATATTTGAAAATATTTCCATTTGTTCCATTCTGTATTTTCTGATAGTAAAACAAAGGAGTTAAGAGTACAGATATAGAGCAAATACCATGGTGGGATCCCTGTTACTTAATATTAAGAACAACACTTGTCAGCTGGTGAGAACTATGTAAATTCTTGTTTTCACCCTCCTCCTCCTCATCTTCTCGAATATAGGGCCTTCTTTGAAGAAGACAGAAAACAAATTTTTGTTATTTGAGGTTAATCAGTTTATTTCATGCTCTTATAAATTCCTTTCCAAGGAGCTTCTTTGGTGTGTTTTTTAATACACTTGCCAATTAGTTCTAGCCATAGTCCCTTTAGATAGTAGACATGGGAAATTGATTATGATGTGAGAAGAAGCAGGGCGTAGTGAAAGCTTTGTCTCTCAAGATTACTGTGTATTATTTTTCACTGAAGCATTTTTTCCATTAGTGATCAGGAATTCTTGATTCTCTTCTTTTTTCTACTTCCACAACACTTTGAGTTTGCTATAACTATATTCAAGGTAGCAGAACTGCTTCTGAGCTGTGAGCCGTTCTGGCTACAACTTTCAGGGACACTAATCAGCCTGGGTCCATCCAACAGACTGGCAGAGACCCAGAGAGTTTTAAATAGTGTACTCGGCAGATAACAGCTTATGAATTCTTCTGAAATATGAAGCTAACACAATTCTGAAATAGGTAGACAGCTATGCTCACTGATGCAATGCTAATATTTTGATGTTACCACATGATTTTGAGATTTTTTTTAACTCACTAATTTTGAGTGTCATTAAAGTCTAAACCACTTCTATATTTGTGATGATTCAGGGAATTTTTTTTTCTGATTTGAATCACAAAATCTCTTTCCAACTCAAAATGATGACTGATTGATTGTGTACTCTTATCCCATGGAATGTCAATGACATAAAAATCCAAATATACTGTCATCCTTTTATACTTTACAGCATTTAATCCTGATTATGTCAAGCTCCTAGACATCTACTTGCCAAGTGAAGAACTAGAAAAAATTTAAAACCAGTGGGTTATAGACAAGAATTATTCCTTCATTTCAGTTTAGAATTTCAGGTGTCATTCTCTTAATCGATTTAGAAGTACTTTTCCATATCCATAAGTGACTTAACTTATGAAGTAGGTTAATGCTGATTTTGGTGAATTGAAATGATAAAAGACAGCATATTTGACTCTAAAATTTTAAAAATCACTGTATAATACACTTTATAAATATATCTGTCTGGATATGGATATTGAGTGAGTTGATGAATCAAATTTTTCAGTACTAATGATGCAGGCCTCTAAAAAGAGTGAATGCAATACCGCAAAATTCATTTCATTTTAAGTGCTTATACAGACACAACATATTGTATTATAACTACATACAACTACATACCATGTGTTATTTATAACACATACAATACAATGTGTACTGCAGCACATTATATATACTTGTCTTTATAGCAGGGACCATGCAATTCATTTTGCTACTTCAATTGCCTGGTCTAGGGTCTTAATAATTTAGAAAGTATTTGGTAAATGGTTTTGAAAAAACATGCATCAGTAAGTATAAAGGACTTCTACAATATTCACATTATTTATGTCTTTATTTGATTAAATAAAGATTTTATTTATTTAGTTGACAGAGAGAGAGAGATCACAAATAGGCAGAGAGGCAGGCAGAGAGACAGGGGGAAGCAGGCTCCCCGCTGAGCAGAGAGCCTGATGCAGGGCTTAATCCCAGGATACTGAGGTCCTGACCTGAGCTGAAGGCAGAGACTTAACCCACTGAGCCACCTAGGTGCCCCAATATTCACATTTTTAATAGGTGAAGTTTCAGGTAATGAAATGAGCATCAGTATTTTCAGCACACAAATAATCCACATAATGATTTGCATATAACTGTTATCGTTTATTATGAATAATAAAATCACAGTTAAATTCATAAAGTGGCTAATATCCAACAAAATTCATCCATCTCAAAGTTTAGGCTTGGGGTGCCTGGGTGGTTCAGTGGGTTAAAGCCTCTGCCTTCAGCTCAGGTCATGATCTCAGGGTCCTGGGATCCAGGGCATCCTGCTCTCTGCTCAGCAGGGAGCCTGCTTCCCCTTTCTCTCTGCCTGCCTCTCTGCCTACTTGTGATCTCTCTCTCTCTGTGTCAAAAAAATAAATAAAATCTTAAAAAAAAAAAAGTTTAGGCTTGTGATGCTTTTCAAACGAATTATTTACTGTAAAATTTCTGTCATCTTTGGAACTGTTAAACATTCTGGATTATGTTTGTTGAATTTATCAAGGGGAAAACATGTTTATATTTACTTTTCATTTTGGATATTACATTTTCAAAATTAATATCCTTATCATTTTTAAAGTATATCTTTGAAGGATAGTCAACATATAATGTTATATTAGAGTTTTTAGGAATATGATATAGTGATGTGACAATTTGAGACGTTATGCAGAGCTCACCATGATAAGTGTATATGCCATCTGTCACATGTAATGGTATTACAGTATTATTGACTATATTCTCTATGCTGTACATTTTATCTCTTTTTATTTTATAAATAGGAGGTTAAGTAACATGTCCATAGTTACATAGCCAGTAAGAGACAGAAATGGCTCACAAAGCTAAGTGCATTATCTCCTGAACCCATGTCAATAACCACTATGTCACACTGCCTCTGTAACACCCATCATGATGTGAATAACTAGCTTATCTACTGATTGTTATAGACATTTGGTATTCCCTAGTGTATATTCAAATTATGTCATGAAGCTTTCTCCAATTTTTGTAAAGTTCTTGCAAAATTTTTTTAGGTTAAAATATTTGCAGTGGAAGTAATAACCACCTGTGGCCCATACTTGGAACATAGACTGGTTTCATATACAATGTTTAAAATATGGAAAACTACACATCTCTCTTCTGGTAGAATGGAGTATTAAATATGATATTTGAAGAATGGAAATATTTGACTGAGAGCTCAGCAAAGGAATTGCTATTCTTCCTTTTAAACCTGATTAAATATGCTAATTCCTGGTGCCAAGCACAGCCCATTAGATATATCTCATATGAAATCTCTGGTTTTACAAAGGGCAGAGAAAGCTTAAAAATTATTTCTGGAAAGTAAATTAGCTGTTCTGTAGTATTTTACATATTGGCCTAAACTGTAAAAGAAGTAAGATTGTTCTATTCTTTCCTACTACCTGAGACTTTAACTTATTAATTATCTTTACTCTTTTAAATAGTTTATTTTTTGCTATCTAGAAGTCTCGGCCAATAAATTAAACAATGGAATACCATGGACTTTGGAATTATAAGACTTGACACCATCAGTTAAGAACAATCCAAGGAATAGGAATAATAACATTATTGTGCATTGATTATTTCATAGTGAATCTTTGAGGTAGATGGCTTTATTATCTCCACTTTACAGATAAGGACATGAAGTCATAGAGATAGTATGTAAACTACTCCAGAACACACAGATAGTAGGTGGCATATTATAAACTTGATTCCAGAGCCCTTGCTCATAATAACTATTACCTGATTATATAGCTTGCAGGTAGTAATCACTATTTTACAGAGTTTCTGTGAAAATTAATAGAAAGTAGCACAATGTCTGGAACATGATGTATAATTACCAAATGATTGCATTGTTGATGATGTTATAGTTTTATCATCCCATAAAAAATATACCTTCTATTTGTGCAAAATATTAAATATATCCAAATAATATATGTATTTTACATAATAACAAAACAAACACCTATCTACCACCTGCTTTAAGAAATAAAACATGACCACTGCCTTTGACAACAGTACACAATTATGTCCCTCTCCCTGCCACTTCCCAAGAATTATCTTACTCTGAATTTTTGGCTTATTTCTCTCTCTCTCTCTCCCTCTTTTTCTCCTGTTTCATTTGAAAAAATGTTTTCATTTATTCAGTATCTAAGTTTTTGTCCCAGAATATCTTCTCAGTTATCTAGTAATAATGATTTGTCAATAAAAATTACCTTATTCTCTTTTTAAATTTTTAAAATTTAAATTCAATTTAATTAACATATACTTTATTATTAGTTTCAGAGGTAGAATTTAGTGGTTCATCAGTTGCATACAACACCCAGTGTTCATTATATGAAATGTCCTCCTTAATGCCCATCCTCCAATTACCCCACCCACTCACCCACCTCCCCTTCAGCCACCCTTAGTTCGTTTCCTAATGTTAAGAGTCTCTTATGGTTTGCCTCCATTTCTGTTTTTGTCGTATTTTATTTTCCCTCCCTTCTACTATGTCCATCTGTTTTGCTTATTAAATTCAACATATGAGTGAAATCATATTGTATTTGTCTTTCTCTGACTGTCTTATTTCACCTAGCAGAATACTCTCTAGTTTCATCCATGTCATTGCAAATGACGATTTCATTCTTTGGATGGCTGAGTAATATATTCCATTGTATATGTATAACACATCTTCTTTATCCATACATCTGTTATGGACATCTGGGCTCTTTTCATATTTTGACTATTGTGGACATTGCTGCTATAAACATTGGGGTACAGGTAATCCTCAGATTGCAATGTTTGTTTCTTTTGAGGTAAATACCTAGTAGTGCAATTGCTGAGTTATAGGGTAGCTCTCTTTTTAACTTTTCGAGGAATCTCCATACTGTTTTTCAGAGTGGCTGCACCAGTTTTTATTCTCATCAACAGTGTAAGAGGGTCCCTCTTTCTCCACATCCTCACCAACATCTGCTGTTTCCTGAGTTGTTAATTTTAGCCATTCTGACAGGTGTGAGGTGGTATCTTATTGTGGTTTTGATTTGTATTTCCCTGATGCTGAGTGATTTGGAGCATTTTTTCATGTGTCTGTTGGCCATTTGGATGTCTTTTTTGGAGAAATGCCTGTTCATGTCTTCTGACCATTTCTTGACTGGATTTTTTGCTCTTTAGGTGTTGAGTTTGGTAAATTCTTTATAGATTTTGGACATTAGCCTTTTATCTGACAAAACATTTACAAATATCTTCTGCCATTCGTAGGTTGTCTTTAAGTTTTCTTGACTGTTTCCCTTGCTGGGAAAAAGCTCTTAGTCTTGATGAGATCCCAATAGTTCGTTTTTGCTTTTGTTTCTCTTGCCTTTGGAAATACATCTAGTAAGAAATTGCTGTGGCCTAGGTCAAGGAGGTTACTGCCTGTGTTTTCCTTTAGCATTTTGATGGATTCCTGTCTCACATTTAGGTCTTTCACCCATTTTGAATTTATTTATGTGTATGGTCTAACAAAGTGGTCCAGTTTCATTTTTCTACATGTGACTATCCAATTTTCCCAACACCATTTGTTGAAGTTCTGTCTTTTTTCCATTAGATATTCTTTCCTACCTTGTCAAAAGCTAGTTGACCATAGAATTGAGGATCCATTTCTGGGTTCTAGTCTGTCTGTTTTTGTGTGTCTTTTTTTGTGCCAATACCATACTGTCTTGATGATTACAACTTTGTAATACAGCTTAAAGTCTGGAATTGTGATGCCTCCAGCTTCGATTTTCTTTTTCAACATTCCTTTGGCTATTTGGGGTCTTTTCTGATTCCATACAACATGATACTCTACATAGAAAACCCAAAAGGCTCCACCCCAAAATTGCTAGAACTGACAGGGATTCAGCAAAATTGCAGGATATGAAATCAATGCACAGAAGTCAGTGGCACTTCTGTATATTAACACGAGGCAAAAGGAAGAGAAATCAAGGAATTGATCCCATTTACAATTGCACCGAAAACCATAAGATACCTAAGAATAAGCCTACCAGAGTGGTAAAGGGTCTGTACTCTGAAAACTATAGAACACTTATGAAAGAAATGGAAAAAGACACAAAGAAATGAAAAAAAAAAAAATCCCATGCTCATGGATTGATTGGAAGAACAAATATTGTTAAAATGTCTCTGTAACCCCCCCCCAAAAAAAAAGTCTCTGTAACCCAAAGCAATCTACACATTCAATGCAATTTCTATCAAAATACCATCTGCATTTTTCATAAGGCTGGGATAAACAATCCTAAAATATAAAATATGTATGGATCCCTTTTTGGACTTTTTTTGTTTTAAGAGATAGAGAGAGCAAGAGATAGAGATTGCACGAGCAGGGGGTCTGTGGGGGGTGGTGGGCAGGGCAGAGGGAGAGGAAGAGAGAGAATCTTAAACAGGCTCCACTTCCAGTACTGAGCAAGGCAGGGCTCAATTCTGAGATTCATAACCTAAGCTGAAATCGAGTCAGATCCTTAACTGACTGAGCCACCCAGGCACTCCCCTTTATTTATTTCCTTTTTACCTCCAAATTTCTTGAATGGTTATTCTCTATCATTAGTTCTTTTTCCTTAGCTGATTTCATTCATCAATGAATGGCCCCGATTTTTGCTGGAGCATGAGAGTTGTTGGAGAAAAACAAGATGCAAGAATCCTGGGTGTAATGCTGACATTCAAATGTAGTGTCCACAAGGGCATTTGTTACTGGAGCTAAAAAAATGCTAATGTTACCTGATGATGTGGCCTTGTCAGAGTTTCGGAGATACCTTTAGGTAGTAGTGATATTTGTACCCAGGCCCATAGGAGACCACAGAGTCTGTTCAGTGAGAACCAGGGTTCTAATCACGCACTGGAGTTTTTGGAAATGGTCTGGTTTCAGAAGCCGAGCACTCATAGGAGCTTAGCTAAGCGTGTCAAGGAAGAGTTTCTGTCTCTGTATGATGTGGCGACCAGTTGGTCATCTGTGATCTATTGAAGACTGCAAAGGTAATAGGATGAATTCCAAATCCATATGCCAGTGGGAATATGGGGTCTATGATACTACCAGATTTTTTATTTCTAAATGGTCTAGATTTTCTTAACATTTGCCTGCCCTAAACTAAGCTTGAATGTTGCCAGATTCTGATGCCAAGTAGAGCTGGTGAAGAAAGCAATGCATCTTTTTGTTTGCATGTCTTCACTTTTCGTTCCTCTCAATCCTTTGCAAATATACTTTTAGCTGTATCACACTACCAAATTCTGCCCAACTGTCTAAGTTCTTCAGCTCATTCTCCCTCACTTCTTTCGAGTATTTAAGAACTCCAATCACTATTTTTTCTAAATCTTTTTGTTTTTCTTCTTTAACATGTATATGTCCTACTTCTGTTATCCCTTTGTGTCTTCTTTGTCTCATTTGCTGTTTGCCATTCAATTCTTTCCATTAAATGTAATTTATGATGGATCATATGATGGATCATATTTCTCTCCTTCTAGTTTCTACATCTTCCCCTTTGACCAGCTATCATTCCTATAGTTTCAAACTATTGTCTAATCTCTCTTTTAAATTTTTGTTCTACATTTTCACCTTGTTATAGGTAGCCTTACATGAATATACTATAATAATTCCATCTCAATATATCTAAAACTGGTCTCATTATCTGCTCCTCCAAAACTTGTTTTTTCTTACATGTTTCCTGTCTTCATTAATGGCATCTACATAATCCCCAATACCTAGGCTCAAAATATTAGTGTAGCAGTTCTCAAAGGGAAAGAAACTCTCTGGAGGGGGCATTTGGGATATTTGTGGAGCCTTTTGGGTTGTGGTCGGTATAAGAATTGAAGTTTGCTAGTACTACTTAGTGTGTAGGGGCTAGAAATGCTACACAGCCTGCAGATTAGGCTATGATGTCCCCAAAATTGTTCCACATCTTGAGTGAATTTTAAATGTTCTACCAGACACTTAGATAAGTAAAAAACATTAAAAAAAATTCTTACAGCTTAGAATTCAACTCTGTTTTACATTAAACAGGAAGAATTTTTGGCAGTTTTAATATATATTGAATTTCCAGAAATTCATACACTATGTAAATTGTCCTTTTTCCTAAACACTGCCAAGAATTTTTTACCATTATGGGAAATTATGTCACTGTTAGCAATATAGCTCATGGTGTTTGAGTCACCAATACACAACATTCTCATATCTTCACTTATAGCTGTAGCAGTTGAAGTGATTATTCATATGGGTGGGAACATCTGAAAAGTCACTGCATTTATTCACTCATTCAAGACATCACAGCTTCATTATACCTTCCCAAGATAATTATGCTGTGGTTTATATATTGAAGTATATTTGTTAAAATTATTTTGCTTTAATTTCTGTTTTATATGTTACAAAGGATTGCATTTATTTTGTTTAATGAATGGATACACATAGTTATTAGTATCTAGAAATTTTGTTTCATCATAAACGAAGGAAAATTACTAGTAATATATTTTATATGGGGAGTTTGGGGTCTGATAGAATTGAGAACTGTTGACATAAATTATCTAAATTCTTCCTCCTCTTCATCTACTAACATGAAAATACTTGCCAAATTCTATAAATTTTACTTTCATGATTATTCTATCATATTTTTCAATTACTACTGCCTGTATCTCAGTTTACATATTCTTAATCTGAATGCTCAATGACTTCCTAATTAATCTTTTCTTGAAAGGTGAAGTTCTTAAAAATACAGGCATAGGAATTAGATTGACTTAAGTTCATACTTTATCTTTTCACTTATTTGTTGTATCTTATTTTTTTAAGATTTTATTTATTTTCCAGAGAGAGAGAGAGAGAGTGCACAAGCAAGGGGAGTAGCAGGCAGAGAGAGAGAGAGGGAGAAGCAGGCTCCCCATGGAGCAGGGAGCCTGATGTGGGGCTCAGTCCCAGGACCCTGGGATCATGATCTGAGCCAAAGGCAGACGCTTTAGCTGAGTGAGTCACCCAAACATCCTTATTTGTTGTATCTTAAAGTTTTATATTTGAAAAAGACTAATAATTATTACCTAGGATTTACACTGTTGTTAGAAATCAATATATAATATGTCTAATATATAATAGTAAATTTCCACTTAATGTTAGTTTACTCTTTCAGCTGTTATATATTATATAACATATATATATAATATATGTTATATATTATATATATATTATTATATATATATTTCAGCTGTTATTTATATATATATATTCAGCTGTTATATAATTATATATTATATTATAAACAGACACACACACATATGTAATGATGGTCATAACATTCTATATTCTATAAAATAATCTTGATTGCAGTATTGAATATTGTTATCAGACCATGTAACATGATGTTAAGCTGAGAAAATATGATTCACATAATTATAATGTTTCTTTTGGCATATGTTCTAAAGGCCCTGGTGTGTGTGTGCCCACAGAACAAGTAATTGAAACTCCTTTAGTAACGGGTATTATATGACCTCAGGAGATAAATTCTCATTACTTCCTATATTGCAAATACATTTGATGCTGGATATGAACAAGATTTTCTTTTCTGATCTAAGCTGCCATTTCTACTGAATGTCAGGAACTTACTTATTTTCAGCTTACATTTTTTATGAACTGTATTTCCATTCAATTTCTGTTCACCTGAACTGGAAATTTGAAGTACTTATCAGGAAGTAGGACTTTCCTTGCATTTTTATAAAGGAAATATTTCTGAAAATTAGTGTGTACCTAAGTAAGTTAACAGCAGTAATTTCAATGCCCGCATGGATGCTACATAAAGGAATAGGGAAGGAAAGTCATTTTTATTATTAGCATTATTTGTAAAGCCCATTTCAGAAGATTGTTTATTTCCTCCAGTTTGGGCTCCTTTATTTAAATATTCATCTTTAAAATAAGTTTCAGAAGGTTAATTTAAAACTGCAGCTCTGGTCAGTTTTCTGAGATGACGTTCTCAATTGTTCTGGGATTAATTTATTTATATCGGGAATATTCCCAAAAGGAGATAAGAAACAGCTTTAGGCAAAAGGGTGTGGCTAAATTTGGGGCATTAAGGACAGTGGGAAAACTTATCTTCCACTAATTTTAAAGAACTGGATGTACCTACAGAAAATACAGAGAGCAAGCCAAGTATTTTGAGACATGAAGGTAAATGTGTGAGGGGTACAATCTGTAATCAGATAGGGGAATATCATTATAGAGAAACAGATTCTACATACAATTCTGGAAAATAGAAATAAAATTATTGGGTAGATTTAAAAGCAAGAAAATGTGGGAAGAGGGTAGGAACATGCAGATATAAAAATGGGCAATATTAGGTTGAGATAGATTTTGAAAAATAAAGAAAAAAGAAGGAAGGAAGGTGGTTTTAATGAAGAATAAATGAATCAAAGTATAGATGTTTTGATGGAAACATTGTAACATAAGACGTAATCAAAACCCAGGATGGATATGCCAAATTTAAGAAAACTAGCTGTCTTCTTTAGTGTAATTACCAAACAGAACTTGTAGTTTATGTATAACTTAATGTTTGAGCCATCTGTTTTATAAAATATGAATCCATTGTCATGTGTTCAGCAATTAAATCAATAGTTTTCATCTATTTTTAATAACACAAAGTAATCAAATTTGAAATCATTTGGATTTTCTAATTATCTGCTATTTTAGAAGGTAGGATAGCATACTTTGGGTATATTGTTACCCTTGACTTTCAGTGAATCAATTTAAAATGCCAAGGTTTAGGTAAGTAAAATATAAATGATCATGGAACTTTTTCTTCTATCTATGACAGGAAGCTATTGAGTAAGTAGACTGAAATTGCCATCATGTTTAAACAACTATAACACTGGACAAAATATGTGAGGCAATTGATTTCAGGCAGTGTAAAACAGGCAGTACAGGACTGGGTTCTTGAAGTAAGATAAAACTTGATGTAAGTGAGCCCTCTGTTCACCCAAGCTCACTGCCTGGAGGAATTCTCCTGAGAGTGGGCCCTGGAGATGGGCCCAAAGTAGAGCACAGGGGAAGGCAGAGATTGGACCTTGAGGCTTCTGAAATACTTCTAATATGCGTGGCAGAGAACCAAACAAAGGTAGCTGTGGAGGGAAGAGGCCCCAGAAGTCAGAAAATAATGCCATGCCATTTATTGACAAGGACTATACTGCAAGATTTCCAATGCCTGGCAGAGAGTAAGTGTTGTGAGTCCAAGAGTTGAGGGTAGAAAGAGATAACTGAAGTAGTACATTGCTGGGAGACACTACAGTTCTAGACTAGACAGTGAAGACAGACCTCACTAGGTGAAGCACCTCAGATATTCAGTAAGTAGGAGTAAGAACCAGAGGAGTAAGAACCAGACCCTAGCATAATGGCCATGTCATAGAACTAAAATACAGAACTGAAATAAATTGTCCTCCTATAAAACAGTAAACCTAAGTTCGATGGGATCAGAAGTATCTGTCAACAATTTAATTATCTACCAGAACACAACTCCCTGTCTATTAAAAGAAGACACCATAATTTAGACTCTCTACAACCTATTATCCACCAAATCATTCCCAGAAGAATTATGTAATTCTTATATTTAATGTGATATAACAATTAATATTATTAATTAATAATTATATTATTGATTTAATTATAATTCTATTAATTAACATACTATATTAATTATATAATTAATTAATATTGATCGTTATTAATTATGATATGGTTGATATATAATATTCTTATATTATAATTAATTATGTGATATATGTAGTGAAAATATTCCTAAAGTAAGAGTGATATAAAGACATTTTCAGATAAACAAAAGCTGAGGGACCCAGCTTGTAGTGTTCGACTCAGCAAACTAACACTGCACGAAATACCAAATGACATTTTTTTCAGGCTAAAGGAAAATGATACTACAGACAGTTCCCAATTTATGATGGTTTCATTTATGATGATGCAAAAGTAATAACACATTGAAAAGAAACTGTACTTTAAATTTTGCAGTTTGATCTTTTCCCAGTCTAGCAATAGTATGATACTCTCTTCTGATACTGGGCAGTAGCACCAATATGCAGCTAACAGTCAAGGACATGATCATGAGGGTAAACAATGGATATACTTGCACCCATTCTGTTTTTCATTTTCAGTACACTATTCAATAAGTAACATGAGATATTCAACATTTTATTGTGAAATAGGCTTTGTGTTAGATGATTTTGTCAACTATAGGCTAATGTAAGTGTTCTGAGCATATTTCAGTAGGCTTAACTAAACTATGATGTTTGGTAGGTTAGTTGTATTAAATGCATTTTCACTTAAGATAACTTCAAATTATGATGGGTTTATTAGGGTATTTCCCCATCATATGTTGAGGAAAATCTCTAGATGGAAACTTGGATCTAAGAGTAGAGTATTAGTCGCTAGGGCTACTGTAACAAAGTACCACAAACTTAGTGACTTAAGAAAGAGAAATTAATTGCCTCATGGGTCCAGATGCTAGAAATCCAAGACCAAGGTGTCAGCCCATTGTATCCTTCTGAGGACTGTGAGGGAAAATCTGTTTCATGCCTTCTTCTTAGCTTCTGGTGGTTTTCTGGCAATCAGTAGAATTTCTTGATGTGTAAACCATCATCCTGATTTCTGCCTTCATCTTCCCATGGTGTTTTCTGTGTGTGTGTGTGTGTGTGTGTTTCCAAATTTTCCTTTTTTATCGGACACAAATCATGTTGAAATAGGGCCCATCCTAATACTCATCTTAATTAATTACATCTGCAATTCTAAATAAGGTCATATTCTGCGGTACTGGGAGTTAGGAATTCAATATATGAAATTTGATGAGATACAATTCAAACTATAACCAGTAGGATTAAAGAACACTAAAGATATAAATGTCTGGGTAAATATAATGGACTACCATATTTTTTTTATTTCTTTGGAATAACTGACTATTAAAACAACATTGTCGGGGCACCTGGATGACTCAGTGGGTTAAAGCCTCTGTCTTTGGCTCAGGTCATGATCTCAGGGTCCTGGGATCGAACCATGCATTGGGCTCTCTGCTCAGCGGGGAGCCTGCTTCCTCCTCTCTCTCTGCCTGCCTCTCTGCCTACTTGTGATCTCTCTCTTTCTGTCCAATAAATAAATAAAATCTTCAAAAAAAATAAAAAAATAAAAAACAACATTGTCTTGTGAAGTTAATATTTACAAAAGATGTATGACAATAACAAAGCAATGAATGGGACAGAAAATGGAGTTTTATTATTATAGTTTAGGTGTTTTTTCATAACTTACTGTGAAGAATACAATATTAACTCTAGGAATACTTAATAAGTCAAAGATGCATGCTGGAGTACAATATGTATAAATATTGGAGAACAGTAGTGAAAATGAAAAGTTCATTAGGAGAATTAAAAATAGAATACTCAAAATTATTCATCCATTGAACAGAATATAAAAAAGAAAAAACAAGGGAGGAAAAAATACAGAACCAAAAAATGCATTTGGCTAGATGTTAGAATTAAACAATATAAAAATTACATTAAATATAACTTAATTTAATTTGACTTAAGCCTTTTAATTAAAAACCAGAGATTATCAAACTGAATAAAATTGTATAACCCACCTTAGTTCTGCCTACAAGAGATGTACATTACACATGGTCACAGATAGGTAAATGAATAGAAAATATACATCATGCAAAGAAAACAGGTACACACACACACACACACACTCTTCTTATCTCTCTCATATTATATATATATATACACATACATATGTATATAATAATGTTATATGTAATAACATACTTCAAAATATATGAAGCAAAATAAAAGACAGAAATAGAGAAAAAATCTACAGTTATGGTTGGATATTTTAACACCACTCTCTTAGTAATCGATAAAACAATTATACTAAAATTAAACAACTAAATCTAATTAGTATAGAATACTTCACCCAACAACTACAAGATACACATTCTTTTTAAGTACACATGAAACATTTACCAAGATAAATTACCTACTAGTCCATAAAATATCTCTCATTAATTTGAAAACACTAATTCTTGCAGAGGAGTTTCTTTGACCATAAGAGAATTAAATTAATTTGGTAATCAATAAATAAATGTATCTGGAATATCTACAAAATCTTCATTTATTTGGGAAGTAACCAACACACTTCTACATGAGCCAAGGGTCAAAAAAGAAATGACAAGAGAAATTAGAATATGTATCAAACTAAATGATAATGAAAATACAACATATCGAATTGGTGGTAGACAGCTAAGGTAGTGGTTAGAGGGAAATTTATAGCTCTGATTGCTTATATTAACGAGGAAGAAGGTTTAAATTCAATATTATAATTTTCCAGCATAAGAGGCTAGAAAAATCCATGAAAATTTAGTGGAAAATAAGTGTAAATATGAAAAGTGGAAAATAAGTGGAAAAAATAAGTGGAATAAATAAAAATAAGTGGAAATATGAAAAGAAAACCAAGAACAAAAAAATCAGTGATATGGAAAACAGACATAATTGAGGAAAATAACAAAGGCAAAAGTTGATCCTTTGGTAAAAGTCAATACAAAATATAAAACCCTAGCTAGATCGATAAATAACAAAAGAGAAGAAAATATAAATTACCATGTCTAGAATAAAAGATGGATCATCTCTACAGATACTAAAAGAGCCGAAGGCAGTTGCTCAACCAACTGAGCCACCCAGGCACCCCTACAGATACTAAAAGAATAATGAAATATTATTAACAACATAAAGCCAATGAATTTGATGACTTTGATGAAATGAACAAATTTCGGGACGCCTGGGTGGCTCAGTTGGTTGGGCAACTGCCTTTGGCTCAGGTCATGATCCCGGCGTCTTGGGATCGAGTCCCGCATCGGGCTCCTTGCTCCGCGGGGAGCCTGCTCCTCTCTCTGCCTCTGCCTGCCTCTCTGCCTGCTTGTGTTCTCTCTCTGTTAAAAATGAATAAATAAAATCTTAAAAAAAAAAAAATTAAAAAAAAGAAATGAACAAATTTCTTGAAGCACATATCTCAAAAAACTGATACAAGATGTTGAAATAGAAATTACAAATAACAAATATATGTGAAAGGAATTCATTATCCAAGCCTTCCCTAAATAATACTTCAGGCCCAGAAGATTTTCTTGTGAAATTCTATTTAATATTTAAGGAAGAAAAAATAAGAATCTTCACAATCTATTTTAGAAAATAGGAGACCAGGGAATATTTCCCAGTTTACTTATAAGGCCAGCATGTCTTCAATACTAAAACCTAGCAGAACTTCATAAGGAAAGAAAAATACAAACCAGTATCCTTCATGAACACTGCTATAAACTTTCTTAACACATATAAGCCATCTAAATAGAGAAATAAATTAAAAATACATCATGAACAAGTTGATTTCATTACAGTTATGTAACTTTGGTTTAACATTTAATATCAATAAATCTATTTTACCACATTAATAAGATATATCTCCCTAAACAGGATTATCTCAATAGTTGCCTGAAAAATGGGCAAATCCAACAATAACAACTTGCTTGATAGGGTTGTAGAAAGGAACAAATGCTTATATATACATTTATATCATGTCTTGTATAATACAGAGCCTGCACATAGAAGTGCTTGGTTAATGTCAGCATTTGTTATTATACATTCTGTATAATTTTTCTTTTTCTTTATTTAAAATTTTTTTCTTTCTTTTTTTTTTAATTGAAGTACAATTAACATACAGTGTTATATTAGTTTCAGGTATACATTGATGCAACAATTATATACATTACTCAGTGCTCATCACAATAAGTGTACTCTTAATCCCCTTTATTTCACCTTATTATTGTTCTTATTTTACTGTGACTTTCAGAACAAAGTCTTATATTTCACTAAAGAGCAACTTTCATGAGAACTGATGAGAAAAATGAGTAGCAATTTAATTCTGTGAGGTATTTAAGGTAACTGCTCTGATTCACCCATGATACCATGGATAGTGGTCTCCAGCTCATGGGTGACCAGAAGAATCTGCAGTTCAATATCATCCTCAGAGCAGCCAATATTTTTACACTGGTTATTATATGCTGAGCCAGAAAGCATAGAGAATGTGCTTAGCTCAGTGCCTGGCAAATGATGTTAACTGAAACTGAATTTGCCTCTAGAACCTATAAATGACTACCTACTTAGGAGAAATTAAGTAAGGATAGGAAAAAAAAATAGTGAAGTAAAAAAGTCAAGTGGAATAAACTAATAAGAATTTGAAAAAGGGCATGATGAATATTATATCTGTCTTCTATTGTATACTTAACAAGGCACTTTCATAAATAATATCTCAGATCTGTATTTGTTAATACTAAGCTGATTTTAAGCAGAATTTTAAAAAGCCTTCAATATGCTAATAAGCATTGCAAATCTCCAAAAGATGACATAAAATTAATCATCCCATACCTTTCCATCCAAACATCATTAACCTCCTATAGGCTGAGAATGCCACAGAATACAGTTCAGAGAGTGTGGCACTGAAAAGTTGTGAGGTCTTTGGGAGTATGGTCTATGTTTCCATCAACTCTGTATCCCCAGAACCAAGCACAGAATCTGGCATTCTAAATAGATATTTCTTTAATTTTTTCCATTTATTACTATTCTTGTTTTGCAAATGAAAAATGGACACTCACAGACATGATTTGCCTATGTCAAATAGTAAACAACAGAGATGGAATTTAATTCTTACTTGTAGTCTTCTGCTGTGTGCACTCAAGTGGTCAGACTTCATGCTTGAGATAGACTGGAAAATTAATGGTATCAAATTGGTAGTTGACAAATATATGATCTGGTAGTGCTACTACTCTCCAGCAGGGTAATTTAGAGCAAATTATATAATCTTTCTGGGCTTTATATACTTCCTTTGCTATTAAGTAAGGGAGCAATTAGATAATGACTTCGAAAATGCCCAGTGACTCTAAAATTCTCTAACTTGATCTGAATTTGAAGGAATGATAAAATATAAATGGGCGGAAAAGGTAAGAAATACAGTTGCAGGTATCTGGGGAGCAACTTGCTCTTCAAAGTTGCTATCCATTGGCAGGCTCACCCTAAACCTGAGCACCATCACTGGTCATGTTATTTTATTAATATTACTTTTCTTTTAATCTGTTTACTCCTATTACTAATGCTATTAATAAAAATAATAACTGCTTGAGTTAAAAGAGGGTTTTCTTTTTTAAAACTGTTTCCTCATTTATTTTCCCATCTATCCTTTGCTTATTATGAGGTAGAAAGTGATGGCAGATATATTTGGCTGTATATAGGCCCTTTAGGCAAATGGAGATTTTGCATAAGTTCCCCCAGAAGGCAAAATGCAGATTCAAGGTCTTACTGAATTCCACCCTTATGTTCCTTTTTCAAGATTGCTTTTTCTTTTCTTTCATTAATATTTTAAAATATTTTTCTTAGCATATGGACCTTTTCCAGATTTAGATTTCTCACCTTTTATTTTGCCTAGGATGATCACTACAGGCCTGTATCACTTTATTGCACTTTATCGTGTTTCAAAAACATTGTGTTTCTCACAAATTGAAGGTTTGTGATATCTCTGTGCCGAGCAAGTCTATTAACATCATTTTTCCAATAGCATTTGCTTACCTTGTGTCTCTGTGTCACATTTTAGTAATTCTTGTAAATCTCAAACTTTTTCATTATTATATTTGTAATGGTAATTTGAGATCAATGATCTTTAATGTTACTATTGTACTCATTTTTGGGTGTCACTAACTATACCCATATAAGAAAGCAAACCTAATTGATAAATGGTGTGTGTGTTCTGACTGCCTTACTGACCACCATTCTCCCATCTCTCTTCTTCTCAGGCCTCCCTATTCCCTTAAACACAATATTGAAATTAGGTCAATTAATAACCTACAGTGTCTTTAAGTGTTCAAGTGAAAAAAATCACACATTTCTCACTTTAAATCAAAAGCTAGAAACGATTAAGCTTAGTGAGGAGGGCATATCAAAAGCCAAGATAGGCTGAGAGCTAGGTCTCTTGCATCAAGTTAACCAAGTCGTGAATGCAAAGGGAAAGTTCTTGAAGGAAATTAAAAGTGCTACTCCAGTGAACACATGAATGATAATAAAGTGAAATAGCCTTAGTGCCGAAATAGAGTAAGTTTTGGTGGTGTGGATGTAAGATCAAAGCAGCGACAGCATTTCCTTAAGCCAAAACCCAATCCAGAACAAAGACCTAACTCTCTCCAATTCTGTGAAGGCTCAGAGAGGTGAGGAAGCTGCAGAAGAAAAGTCTGAAGCTTGCAGAGGTTGATATATGAGGTTTAAGGAAAGAAGCTGTTTTCTTTTTTTTTCTCCCCAAATATGTTTAATTTTTCAGTGTTACAAGATTGATTGTTCATGCACCACACACAGTGCTCCATGCAATACGTGCCCTTCTCAATACCCACCACCAGGCTCGTCCACCCACCCTACCCCCTCCCCTCCAAAACCCTCAGTTTGTTGCTCAGAGTCCACAATCTTTCCTGGTTCATCACCCCCTCCGATTTCCCCCCATTCACCCTTCCCTTCCTTCTCACGATGCCCTCCATGATTTTCTTTATAGTCCACATGGAAGTGAGACCATAAGATAATTGACTCTCTCCGCTTGGCTTATTTCACTCCGCGTAATCTCTTCTAGTCCTGTCCATGTTGATACAAAAGTTGGATATTCATCCTTTCTGATGGAGGCATAATATTCCATTGTATAGATGTACCACATCTTCCTTATCCATTCATCTGTTGAAGGGCATTTTGGTTCTTTCCACAGTTTAGCGATTGTGGCCATTGCAGTTATGAACATTGAGGTACATGTGGCCCTTCTTGGTACTGCATCTGCTTCTTTGGGGTAAACACCAAGTAGTGCAATTGCAGGGTCATGGGGTAGCTGTATGTTTAATTTCCTAAGGAATCTCCATACTGTTTTCCAAAGTGGCTGCACCAACTTGCATTCCCACCAACAGTGGAGGAGGGTTCCCCTTTCTCCACATCCTCTCCAGCATTTGTTGTTTACTGTCTTGTTGATTTGGGCCATTCTAACTGGTCTAAAGTGGTATCTCAGTGTGGTTTTGATTTGAATCTCTCGGATGGCTAAAGATGATGAACATTTTTTCATGTGTCTGTTAGCCATTTGTATGTCTTCTTTGGAGAAGTGT
>CM052798.1:50691054-50722824 GCA_028533885.1 Nasua narica
ACGCCTGGGTGGCTCAGTTGGTTAAGCAACTGCCTTTGGCTCAGGTCATGATCCCAGCGTCTTGGGATCGAGTCCCACATCGGGCTCCTTGCTCCGCAGGGAGCCTGCTCCTCTCTCTGCCTCTGCCTGCCTCTCTGCCTGCTTGTGTTCTCTCTCTGTTAAATGAATAAATAAAATCTTTAAAAAAAAAAAAAAGAAAGAAATAGCAGGGTTTGAGTAGCTTGACTCCTATTTTGAAAGAAGTTCTATTGTGAGCCATATGCTATCAAAGAGCACAGCATACTCCAGAGAAATTGTCTGCTAAAGGAAGAGTCAGTCAATGTAATGAACATCATTGTTGTCTAATTTAAGAAATTATCATGGGCACCCTACCTTCAGCAACTACCACCCTGATCAGTAGGCAGCCATAACATCAAGGCAAGACCCTCCACCAGCAAGAAGGTTAGGACTCATTGAAATCTCGTGTAATAGTTTTTATTTTTATCAATAAAATAGTTATTAATTAAGAGATTTGTATTGTGTTTTTAGACACAATACTATTGAATACTTAATAGACTACAATATAGTATAAACATAACTTTAATACGTACTGGAAAACAAAAGAAAAATATTTGACTTTATTGCAATATTTGGTTTACTGCAGTGGTCTAGAACCAAACCTGCAAAACCTCTGAGGTGTGCCTGAATGTAACTAAAGCCAGAGATGCTTGTTTTCTTTAATTTCAGGGGCTTTCTTCTGTAACTGTAGATGATTAAAACATCTCACTTGCAGGGATGCCCCTTATAACACCCACTCTACACTCAAACTTAAAATTTCTTGTTATGAAAATGCCTCAAACCTCAACTCACAGATAAAGGTATCACACCTTGTAATTATACCAGAGATTTAATAGTTATCTTTCTAAATGCAGTTTTCATACATATCATTTCATTTCTCCATAACAAAGTAAAAGCTAGAATACATTTTAGATTGCAGTCTTGTTAGATATTTTAGGGTGAAGATGGTGTTAATGGAGGAATATATCTACCAAACACCTAATAGATTATGTAAAATAATTCTTAAATGATTTATTTTAAATTGATAAAATAATGCTTTTTTGTAGCAACATTTATTCTTTCATAAAATTTTTTGAGCACCAGCTTTTGCTAGACTTTGTGCTAGGTTTTTATTGATTTAAACATAAGCAAGACAAAAAAGAAGAGAAGAAAAGTCGTTAGTGTCAAAAATTCATAGTCTAATAAGTGGATAAGGACAAAGTTTCATATTGTCTTATACTATTAGAATCCAAGTGAAAATAACTTTAATACAGGTAGACAGAGATAGCAACAAAAGGTGGCTGTTCCTAAGGGTTAGGGTGAATTCAGAGAAGCAGTGATGCTTGAGTTGAATCGTAAAGGGCAGATGGAATCCATCAGGAAGTGAATGAGGAGATGATAATTTCAGGCATTAGTTTCAGCATATGGAAAAAGCATAGCATTTTATGGGAAATGGATATTCTTTACTATGGCTACACTATGTGTCATGTGGAAAAGTATTTGTGGAAAAATATTTGTTAAAGAGGAAGTAAATAAATCATTAAGGACACTGCATTCCAATTTTAGGAATTTGGATTTTATCATATAATCAAAAAAAAAAAAACCTCTGGTGAATGTGTGAAGAAAATTAGATTGAATGGAAACAATTAGAAAGCTTACAAAAGTCTAGATAATGAGGATGATGTTCCCTTTATTGGGAAAGTGTTTGAGGGAGAGAGTGCCTCCCACAGGGTGAGAGATAGAGGCAGAGGGAGGAAGAGAGATGGTGATATAAAAGAAAATTTTATGTCACAGAATCTATAGGACTAATGGATTTCAAAAGGTAAATAAAAGGTTTTTTATTTTTTTGCAAATAATATGCATGAACATAAAGGGAAATTAATTTGCTATTAGAGAAGATCAGGCCTCTTTCTTTCTCTTACTTATCATAATCCAAGAATGATTCTGGAGCTAAATAAGAAAATCCCTCTGCAATAATTAAGATGTTACTTAAGTTTGAGGACATTAGTTTCTAGGATAGAGATTGCAAAGCATGTAGAATTCTAGCTAACATGGATATGGACTATTGTTCTTCTTCTTCTTCCACCTGGGCACCCTGAGTGCTAAATAAGGATATACTCTTTCAGAACAAGAATTAGTCACCTCTCTTTCTTATTTGTGGTAGATACTCTTTATTCTTCCCATATGACTTCAGGGCCACGGACTACTTCCCTAACCTGGGAAATCTTAAGGCAAGCAGCTTAGACATTCTCTGTTTAATGAATTAGTTTTGTTCATTCAAAGAAATTAATGTAATGAAATATATGTGACATAGAAATGAAACTTCAAAATGCTACAAATGGAATATAACAATCACTAACAGTGTCTTTTGACCATGATTTTTCATTCTTGATGCCAACGTTATCAGATATCTCTCTTTCAATCTTCTATTTTCTCTAGGATATGGAGGCTAGTGGGAAATTTTTGAAGACATGAATATGGGGTATAAGAATATATTCTGGTTATATTTAATTTCCTGTCTTATTGGAAGTCTGTTTTATCTAACTTAGGTCCCACTCACAATCCTCAACCGATCAATTTGAACTAACCCATGAAAGAGTCATGGCTCACACCATGACTGAAAACTCCTTTGGGAGAGAGGTGGTGACAAACTGGACTCTTGCTACCATACCAAGGCAGAAAGGGCAGTCATAACAACAATTTTTTTAAATACACGGAAGTGTTGTAATCTTGATTTGTGCTTTCTTTTGGTGCTAACAAGATCACTGCATTGCCACACTTTTGTTTCATGGATAAATCAAACAGGAGCTACACATTTTGTTCAAGTTATAAAGTATTTTAAAAGTTGCATGTTTGTTTATATAAATGAAGTATGCTGTTTTTGATGATTCTTGGGGACTAAAATTTATAAGAATGAAATAAATATACATTAAGTACAAATTATTCATCTATTTAAACCTCAAGTGTTTATAGGCAAGATGAAAGCGGGAGACATCATGGTTCCCGATCTCAAACTATATTACAAAGCTAAAGTAATTAAAACAGTATGGCATTGGTGTAAAAATAGACATATAGATCAATGGAACAGAATCGAGAACCCAGAAATAAACTCATGCATATACAGTCAATTAATTTATACAAAGGAAGTCAAGAATATACAATGAGAAAGACAGTCCAGTAAATTGTGTTGGGAATATTGGACAGCCATATGTAAAAGAATCAAATTTGACCATTATCTTACATCATGCACAAAAGCTAGCTCAAAATGGAATAAAGACTTGGACATAAGACCTGAAACCATAAGTCTCCTAGAAAAAAAATGTAGATGGTAAGCATTTTGACGTTGGTCTTGGCAATGATTTTTTAATCTGACACAAAAAACAAAAGCAACAAAGGCAAAAATATACCAATGAGACCACATCAAACTAAAAATCTTCCAGCAAAGGAAGCTGTCAACAAAATAAAAAAGAAACCTAAATGGAAGAAAATATTTGCAAATAATATATTTGATAAGGGGCTAATACCCAAAATATATAAAGAACTCATACCACTCTATAACAAAAAACAAACATTCCAATTAAATAATAGGCAGAAGATCTGAATAGACATTTTTCCAAAGAAAACATACAGATGGCCAACAGGTACACGAAAGGATGTTCAGCATCATTAATCATCAGGGAAATGCAAATCAAAACCAAAATGAGATGTTACCTGACACTTATTAAAATGGCTATTATAAAAAAGATGAGAAATAACAAGTATTGGTGAAGATGTGGAAAAAGGGAACCTCTGTGAGCGGTTGGTGAGAATGTAAATTCTTAGAATGGTACTATGAGAAACAGTGTGAAGGCTCCTCAAAAAATTAACAATAGAACTACCATATGTTCCAGCAATTTCACTTCTGGGTATCTATCTGAAGAAAAACAAAAACACTAATTTATAAAGATATCTGAATGACTATGTTTTACTGGAGCATTATTTATAATAGCCAAGATATGGAAACAACCTAATTGTCCACTGGTGGATGAATGGATAAAGAAATATATATATTGGAATACTATTCAGCCATAAAAAAGAATGACCTCTTGCCATTTGCAACAGTATGGATAGAACTTGAAGGTATTATGCTAGGAGAAATGTTAGAGAAACGCAAATACTGTATAATATCTCTTATATGTAGAATCTAAAAAAAAATAATGGAAATCTCAGCATTCCCATGCTTAATGTTATTATAATTTTACAGATGAAGTTGAAGTTCAGAGAGCATATGGGATTCACCTAATCTTATGGGAATAAATAATAAAACTAAAACTCAAAATAAGAGTCTCCATAAGAGTTTATCATTATCAGTAGCAAGGGAAGAAAATTGTATTTCAACATGTTAATCAATACAAATACCATCATAGATGAATGTCTGGGTAATATTTTACAAATAATTAATTAATTTTGTGACATACTCAGTAAAGCCTTAAATATCTCCGTAATCCTTTTTTGACATCTCATCTCTGACTTGTTCCCCACCCCCTCCACCCTGTCAGTCTGCTTCAATTAGAAAGTAAAATTTGCAGACAGAACATTTTGGTTTCCTTGAGCCCATGCACTCTAGGCCCAAAGTCTTCACTTGCTTTCCACTGAGCAAAAAGAAACAGAATCAAAGCAAAAATTTTTCTTAATTATAGCCAGTCTGGAGAGGGCAGAACAAGGACTGAAAGCTTACACCTACTTGTAAATACAGACCAACAAAGCAAGTTACATGAGAGGGAATTATGGAAACACAGTAAAAATAAAACCAGAATAGGCTTAATCTTTAAGATATACACATATATATTTACTGTCACTTTAAGAATTTAGTTCATTTGATAGCTTGGATAAATATTTATGTACTCTGCATTATGCATTTGAATTTAATATAAAATCAGTTTAAAATATTCCCTATTGTGATATGGCTGACAAGTTGAATACAGAATAGGATTACTGCTATAAGGCAAAGCATTCTGCTGGTTTGCCTTAGGTAAAATGATTTCTCATGAGTTTCCCCCCCACCCCTGCCAACATCAGATATATCAACTTGTTATCAAAAGACCAGTTTGGAAGACTTCCATTTTCAAATTACTCTTCTTCTCCAAATAACCAAATAGAATTTATAGTCAATCCAGGAAATGTTACATTCAGTGTTACCCAAACCCTGAAGGGTAGAAAAGAAACATTCTCTTGCTCTCAATTGATTTGAAGGTTTGCCATTTTTAATTTGCTTTGACATGAGCAATCTCATTTGAGTTTCCTTTAATAAACACTCTATTTCATAGAGATGGGATGAGTCTATGGCCAGTATTAGATGTAACGTCCACTTCCTACTCTAGAGGTATTCTGTACATTGAATTTTCCCTATTATTTTCAGAGTATGTTATTGCAAAACTTAAATTTTATGGTAAATTAAGATAATAGTTTAAGTATTAAATTTTTATTAAAGTTATATCACTATTCAAAACACAGAGATTTTTCCTATTGTAATAATAGGGTTTAAAAATTCTGCTTTTTTTGTCTTAGAATAGAATGAAAGGAAAGAAAAAAGTAAGTGTGTAAAGGCAAGAGGATGAAAGAAGACAGAAAGATAGGGGGAGGGAAAGAAAGGTAGAAAAAAGAGGAAATGAGGGAGAAAGGAGGAACTTGTGGAATTGTTGAGATTTATCATTCTATCAACACTAAATATAAATTACCCAGAAAATGAAAAGTCTGTCTTTCTTCACTGTTTAACACAGAAGACACCTAATCTGTAGTTATTTTGATGACACATGAAAACTATTAGCAGGCCCTAGAGCAGACTCTTTCTCAGCATCAATTCCCTTGTATCATCTAGAAATTATTTTCATATAAAACCTAAATACTTTATTTCATTATTTGTAAGGCATTAAAAATACTACATGTATGACATGCAAATAAATGTTCTTCTCCACTTCACTAATTCTACAATAAAAACTCTGATTCTATTAGCAAAATATTCCCAAGCTGGTGGATAGAGTTCTTGGGAATAGTATAGATGCTTATCAAATTAATCTTGCTTAGAAATTAAGAAGCTGTTGATGCACAGTGATTATTTAACATGCATAGCTACTTCAGTGGAAAGGAAGTGATAGTCTCTAGCCTCTTAAACTAAGAATAGTGAGTTTGAGAAAACATTTTGTTAAAAAGTAAGTTTCCTTCATGTAGCACAATGTAACTTTTATAAAACAACTTTGCCAGCATTTTGGAGTTAACAGAATTTGTAACACAAAAACCCAATTCATTTTTTATGACTTTAAATTTTATCCTGGGCAATTTTCCTAGCAGAGTTTATCATTAGTAGTTATTGTTAGTAAAGTGTGTCACTATCACCCTGTTTTCTTAGGCAAAATATAATATCATAAAGGAAGGAAAGAAGAAAAACAGAATTAAAATAATTGGATTACGGTAAGATTGTTTACTTAGCATGTTGTCTAAAATGTTCCACTTATGAGAAAGTGATTTGCAATTATTAAATGAATTTTTGTAGTCCAGAGTTATACAGAGACATAACTGAAGGTGGGAAAAAAAATCACAGACTAGAAACAAAATAATCAATGTTCAAGTATGAACCATATTTGCAGGAAATTCATTTATTTATCCCTTCATTCCTCAAATACTTATTAAGCTCTTTTTCCACTGAAGGTACTGTGATTGATGTCTCTAGTACCTAGTGATCCCACTCTCCTTGTGGGGTGTAATGGGAAGAATCTTGGCCTCAGAATCTGAAGACCAGGGATTAATTCTCTCTTCTAACCTTTATTAGCTGGGTAGTGATACATAAATTCCTTAATCATTGCTGAGACTGTTTTTCATCTGCAAAGTAGAGGTGATAGCAGATGCATCATGAGTTCATGAGAATTAATTGAGATACAATCCATAAATACCTGGTATGGCATCTGATCCAAAATTCAGCAGTTCATAGATTGCTGAGTCAGGCAAAACTGAGGATAATTATGTGCCTAAAATTTCTTTCATTTGACTTTTCCTCTACAAGATGAGTTTCTTAGGTGACCAAAGAGTACAGCTCTGTGCATGGATGGGGATTTTTGAGGAAATATGAAAAATTTTGTTATGTAAATTAAATAAAGTTGGAGACATATGTGAGTCTATATCATAAAAGTGTGCTAAGATAATTTAGAAACCTCAAAGTTTTTATGATACAAGGATCAGTAAATAAAATGACATTTATTTTTGTTTAGAATGCTTTACAGCTTTAGAGAATTTTTAAATATACATTCAAATTTAAAGACAAGTAAAGAAATAACTAGAACCCACAGCCTAATGTAAGAGATAACATGACTAGTACTTCACCTATGGCCCTTGTGTGTCCCTCTGCAATCACACCAAGAAGAACGCATCATTTTAATTTTTGTGCTAATCAATCCCTTAAATTATTTATAGTTTTTGTCACATATATAAGTGACTATAAAGAATATATAATTAGCATTTCCTACTTTAAAGTTTTTTAATGGTAGAATCATGCTGTGTGTGGTTCTGTGGTATATTTCTACAACCATTATATTTGGGGAATTGGATTGACCCAGTTTATAGCTGTAGTTAACTCATTTTCACTACTGAATAATACTGTATCAATATAACACGATTGTTAACTATTCTATCATTGATCAGCATTTAAAATATTAACATCTTTTTTGTGAACATTGCTAGCAGCCTTATAAATTACCTTCTTTTGCACTTGTGCAGAATTTTCCCTAGTATGTATAAATGTACCTGTTCCATTTTACAGCACACTGGCAAACTCTCTTCCAAAGTATTTGCAAAAATTTTCACTTTGTGAGCAGTGGATGAATATTCTCATTGCTCTACATTCTTGCCAACACCGTTTTAAAATGAAGAGTTATTGAGACATTAGTGCACTTCTGGGTTTGCTAATGAGTTTGTACATCTTTTCATGTATTCAAAGGTCATCCGTGTATCTCTTCTATGAAATGTCTTTCTGTGGTTTTTGTTCAACTTTAATTGGGTGTTTCCTTTTTTCTTATTGATTGATAGGTATGGTAATAATATTTTGTTATATATGCATATGTTGTGAGAATTTTCTCAATTCTTAGCTTGTATTTTTTGGTCTTTATGAAGTCTTGTGATGATTAGAAGTTGTTCATTTTAATCTAATAATAGATTTTATTAATCTTTTGTTTTATGATTTGGGTTTTCTGGTTTTTGTTTAATAACTCTTTTCTGCCCTGAGGTCCTATAATAATAATATAAATATTATATTATATTATATTATATTATATTATATTATATTATATTATATTATAAATAAGCATTTATAATATAAATATAATAATTATAAAGGCTTCCATTCCCATTTAAATCTATCTGGAATTGATTCTTTTGAGTGATATAGAGAGCTAACTTGATATTTTTTCCATAAATAGATAAATAATGATTCAAAACCATTTGTTTTCACTGACCTGCACTGACAACTACGTCATAAATTAAATTAAATTTTCATATATAGATAGAATCACTGATGGACTTTTCTATTTGCTTACATTTGTCTAGAATTCTATCCTTGAGCCAATACTATACTATTAAAATAATCATAGCTTCATGGTAATTTTTGTTATGGAAAAAATCTTCAGGGTTACTTTTAGTCCTTCAAATAATTTTTTGTAGTTTTATGGTTTTATTAACACAAATAAATGTGCACATAGGCTGTTTGTCTATTCATTTTCTTCACTGCACAGCCTATCATTGGGATTTGTGACTCTGATGGCCAGCTGACTGCTCTTTCCACAATGGCTCTGTGGTTCTTGGAGGAGACATTGTGAGAAATCTCTGCACAATGGTGAGATTTATTGCACATCAGCAGCACATGAAGATCATTGACATTGTGGACTAGGAACTTCCAGAAGCCACTGGGTAGTATGTGCTTTGTTATCTTGCTGCTCCAATAACCAATGTTGGGCATCAAGATCTTCCCTTGAATCTTCTGTACATGCTACTGTCAATGTCTCTGGGTTTCCCCCAGTTGTGGTTAATATCAGTCTGAATGGTACCAGGTGAATTTCTTGCTCCTTTTTTGAATGATCTTGGGCTTCCCCAGAGGTCTGAGGGAGGCCATCATGCTGAGTAGGAGATGGCTGTCACCTCCACAGGCAGCACTGAAGAAGAGAGCCCTTTACTCCAAATGATTTTTAAAACTAGTTAGAAAATTTTACAAAGATTCTGTGAAGATTTTTTTTTTTTAATTTTTGACTCCCTTCACCCATCCCCACACTGTGGGAATATTGATTAGAAATAGAGAGAAGTGACATTTTTATTACTGTGAATCTTCCTAACTAAAGACATGGATATATCTTCATACTTTAATCTATATCATCTTCAAATAAATGTGATGATCTTTTTCATAAAAGTATTATACTTTTTTAAATTTTTAGACATGTGTTTTTTCTTCCTTATATAGAAGTGGTTTATTTTAAATTACATTTTTTAATCAATCATTGCTTTATTTTGTATATTGGTTTGATATCCATTATCCTTCCTAAATTCATTTATTAATTCTAATATTTTATCTGTGGATTCACTGGTGATTTTTAATAGCAATCATATCATCTGCAATATTGATTTATTTTTTCTTCTTAATTGCTATACCTTTGTTTCTTCTGTGATTCTTTGTTTGTTTTGTTCTTTTAACTGTTCTGACTTGTACTTCCAGTGCAATGTGTAAGGAAAAGTAGTGAGAATGTGAGAGTGCACATTCTTGACTCATTCCTGATGTTAAACAGAATGATTTTAACATTTCATCTTTAAATGTGATACATGCTCTAGATATTTTTGTAGGTTCCAGTCTTCCAACTTAAAGAAGTTCCAGTCTTTTTTGATCTATTTATTTAAGTCTTAAGTCTATAAATTTTTATATTTATTTGTTTTTTGTTTGGCTGTTTGTTTGTTTCTTAGGACTTGTTCTTACAAATAGTCAAAGCCAAAGACTTGTATGCTTTGGCTCTATGTTATCTCATTTACTACCTCACTCACACTCACAACTCCAGGCACACCAAATCTTTTTTACTCCTGCAACACTCCAGACATGCTTCTACTTCAGTAATTTAGTTCTTTTGGGTAGAGTTCTCTACCCTTTCCCTGAGATATCAGCATGGATTACCTTTTCTTCCCTCAGTCTTTGGGTTATTAATAAAAGCCACCTTCTCAGTAATACCTTGTGAGGATACCCCACCTAAAATTTCAATTCTCACCCTCACCTTGATACTTCCTGTATTCCTTCCTCATTCTTTCTTTCTTTCTTTTTTTTTTTTTTTTTAACCATAAGAATGTATTGGCAATTGGGGCACCTAGTGTCAGCCTTCAGCTCAGGTCATAATCATCAGGCTCCATGCTCAATGGCGAGTCTGCCTCTCCCTCTGTGATCTCTCTTGCTCTTGCTCTCTCTCAAATAAATAAACAAAATATTTTTTAAAAGAATGTATTGGTAATATGTTATATGTGCATTTTTCTTCTTAATGTCTTATTAAGGAGAATTTCCCCTTGAGTATGCATCTCCGCTTTTACAGATCAACTGAGATTTTAGAAGCAGACTGGATTCTTGTCTTCTCGATTTAAGTGTTTATTATTATCCTAGGTGAACTCTCTGAGTGTTCTCTGGCAAAGGGAAAAACACTTCAATAAACTCAGTGGTATCCAAATATCTGGCATTATCTATCTTTGAAACGATAGCAATTTCTTCTGATTATGTTTTCTCTTACTGGGCACAAAGACTGAATCATGGTTGTTTGCTTGTTTGTTTATTTTTGACATTTCATTTATGAGAAATGTTTCTCTCAATTACAGGAGAATATAGTTCCTTTCTTAATTATGATAAATAGAGTAACTAGAAGTTATAACACTAATTAGATTGATTACTAACCATGTTTCTACGGCTATTGGCGTTCTTGAACAAAGAGAAAATAACAAGCAGATAACTGAATGTTATGGTGTCAGAGTATTTGTTTTTCTTGTGGGTATCTATAGGCGATAACAATTAGCTTTTATTTAAAATGGAGAAAAGGTATGAAATTTTCATTTTTTTGTGGGATAATTGCATTGTGGTAAACAAAAGCGCACATAATGGCTTTGTGCGGCCTTAGGCTTGTTGGTAGTTTTACTCTAGCAGGAAGAATGTTAAGGAGACAAGTGTCCAGCTGTAGTCAATATTGCAGATTGACTTATGAACTCTTTTCTAATCTACTCCACTTGGGAGGCTAGCAAACTAAAGACTACTCAGCATGAGTACTCAGGACTAGAGTAGGCAAGTGAAGTGCCCAGTACCCCAAATTTAAGGATGAATTCATTCTAAGTCTTGTGGAAGTACAAGATTGGCACCTGGGAACGGGTGCCTCCTTGAACTTTGTGCCCTGGATATCTTTTTCTCCACCCTACTCACAATCCTGGCTTCTCTGATTCCCTGAGGGCTCAGCTTCACATATGACCTAACTTCTTCTCAGCCAATACAGCCTTGTGGGATTTGGATGTAAGAAGTAATGCAGGGTCCCCCTCCTTAAGGATTCTTCTGTTTGTACTGGCAAGCAAGGATAAGTTTAGATTTTCCTTTTATTAGCATTATCACAGATTTCAGTAACTATTCCTCACATTTGCAGGCATTTAGAGGGAGGCTACAAAGAACCCACATTTCCTGGCATGAACTTAGGTGAAATAATGTTCTTCTGATACTAGTAGTTGGGGTAATGTCTTATGTATTCCATGTCTTAGAGCAGAGAGTTTGGTAGCAACATTTTTTTAAAGATTTCTTTTATTTATTTATTTGTTTGTTTGTTTATTTATTTATTTATGACAAAGCGAGTAAGAGAGAAAGGGCACAAGGCAGGGGGAGAGGCAGACTCCTCACTGAGCAGGGAGCATGACATGGGGTTCGACCCCAGGACCTTGGGATCATGACCTGAGCCGAAGGCAGACACTTAAAACAACTGAGGCACACAGGCACCCAGGGTAGGAACATTTTGATCTACAGACCTTAGCAGGGCTGGATTGATTCTGGAGCTAGGAGCTAGAGCAGTGGCTCCCTGACTTCTAGGCTTCCTATCCCTGCCTAAGGGATAGGCAACAGCTCCCTTAGTGGCTACTATGATGGTGTTCTAGAATTAATCTTAGATGCTTGGCCTATAGCTGGTCCCCTAGCCCTTCCAACAATTTTCTGAATATATCATTTCTTCCTGCTTATATGATACCTGTAACAGATCCTTGATTGATACAAATAGGGAATGAATATTTTATTCTTTTGAGTAAAAGAAAGATTGAAATGATTTTTCTAGTATATCACCAGGATTGACTGCAAACAAATGTTTACTCAGGACACATTTATGTATGTATATATTTATTTGTAATTATTCACTTTATTAATCATATGTATACTGGTTTAAATGGATAAGAATTCACTTTGAATCATGCAGATTAATCAATCAATATTTGTATCAGTTATGTGATTAGAATTCTGCTCTAGAGTCTGAGAGATGAGATGACAAAAATGACAAAACTTCTTCCCTAAAAAATCTGTAATTGTTGTCATTTAAAGAAAATAAATAAAAATGACAGAAATAAGTTTGCCCTCCACAAAGTATCTATAAAGTCCAATATGTCATGATTCAGAATATTCATATTCTAAGTTATCTACTGATTATGTTAATTATATAGGAAAAGTCCATCAATTGGAAGTGGTGAGGGATTGGTCTGCCATAGCAGAATGACAAAAGAAGAGTTGCAAGGACAAGAATGTCCATCTCATTAAACACTGGCTGAAATAGAGGGGTCTTGTAGTTTCTATCCCATTGACAAGACCATTCTCATTATCACACAGTGATGTCAAATTATTTTAGCCTGATACTATTACACTTCCATTTCTTCCCATGCCCACCAACTGAGATTCTAATTATGTTTTGGATGAAATGGATTGATAATGTTCACCTATTATCTGTTTTGTTGCAGTAGTTCTATTTCTTATAATAAACTTTGATATTGGTGTTCTTGCTCCATTCATCACTCTTGAACTCACTTTGTAGGGATCTATTGCTACAAAATACATTACTTCTTAATTTCTTTATGAGACCAAGTTTTGAGACTGTAAACATTGAAGGTTGCTGCCTGGATAATAGGAAATTTACCAATGCCAGCTTGAAATATCTCTTCTCAGATAATGAATGCACCATTCCATCGGAAACAGAAACAAACCAGACATTATATATGACCACAAGTAGAATTAAAGATTTGTTTGTCTTTGTTTCTTACAATAGGTTTTACTTTTCCAGGAGCATAAGAGAATGACTCCTAGAAGTCCTCTTCTATTTATTTACCCATTTCATCCGAACTTCTGAAGTTTTGTGTTCTTTTTAAAATTTTAATTAATATATTTATTTGAGAGAGGGAAGAAGGACAGAGAGAGTAGGGGGAGGAGGAGGGGGGAGAGAATCTGAAGCAAACTCCAGGTTGAGTGTGGAGCCTGTTGGAAGGCTGGATCTCAGGACCATGGGATCGTAGCCAGAGCTGAAACCAAGAGTCAGAGGCTTAACCAACTGAGCCACCCAGGCACCCGTGAATTTCTAAAGTTTTAAAGCTATGCCCAGGGGTGCATGGGTGGCCTCTACCTTCAGCTCAGGTCATGATCTCAGGGTCCTGGGATCGAGCCCCCCTCATGGGGCTCTCTGCTCAGCAGGAGCCTGCTTCCCCCTTTCTCTCTCCGCCTACCTCTCTGCTTACTGGTGATCTCTCTCTCTGTCAAATAAATAAATAAAATCTTTTAAAAAAATAAAGCTATGTCCAAACTCCTTTTCTTGTAGTAGTATATTGGAGTCTAATTCTAATTATCCATGCTATTCCATGGATATATATCCAAGGTATATTATAGATAGTTGAAAATGACAGTAAATATTTGACATTGATTTCATTATTCTAGATTTAGGCTCTTGAATGCTTCCCGATGATAGCTTGAACATTAAATCATGAATACTTTAAAATGAAATTTAATTTAAACTTAAAACAGTTCGTATTTCTTTTTTAAGCACACAGGGCTTTCTGAATAGTAAATGGTTTATAAATGCTTCTTGATAATGGTGAAACAAAGTTATTCTAACAAGAATAATATATGAATTGTACCTGTTCATGATTTTATTCTGTAGCTGAATTTGAAGAAAATGAATCATATTTTTCACCACTTAATCTTTTTAGCTCTTTTAAAAATTGATCAGGATAATTTTGATGCAATTTTGAACCAATAACAGAGGTTTGTGACAGGTTTTGTAGGCAAACACTTTACCTGCTCTCTAAAATACACTTAATTCTAGACCCCTTAAAGAACAATTATTATAAGAATAATACCATTTTAAAAATGTCTGATCCAATAGTAATATCTCATATTATAGTGCTTTACATTTAAAAAATTGCTTTTGCATTCTTTTTCTATTTGACTTTAGCTTATAAACAAACTTGTTAGGTAGACTGGACAGTGTTATTCATATTATTCCTCTCATGTAGTTGTAGAAAATGAGGTTCAGAGGATATACTGGATATATTAAAGTCACCCAGTTATTTAGTAATATACCCAAATCTGAATTGAGAGTTTCTTCTTTCTTAAATCAACTTTATTGAAGTATAATTTGAAGTATACAATTTGATGATTTTTTTAAATTTTTATACCTCCATGAAACTCCCCCCACAATCAAGATATGCAACATTTACATCAGCCCAATAAGTTCCTTTGTGCTCCTTTGAGGTCAACCCCCTGCCTCCCCACCTTCCCCACAATCACAAGCAGACAGGGCTCTAAGCAATCCCTGATGTGTTTTCTGTTCCTAGAGATTGGTTTTGCCTTTTCTAAAATTTCATACAAATGAAATTTTGCGATATTTACATTTTTGTGTGTAGTTTTTCTTGCTAAGCATTATTTGAAATTCATTCATGTTGCTGTATTTATAATTATGAACTGAGATGTTTGAGTGCTAGGTAATTATTATTTCCAAGGAACAGTTTAATAATGCTTCTTCCACTTTATTCCAACTTTAAACAGTTTTAGTTTTTCATTCAAAAACTTAAGACTGGGCTTTTAAAATTGTCTACTATCTAATACCCTCATTTTGAGTTTCAGCCATACTAACCATACAGTTTAAAAGTGCTCGTTTAAAAATACAATTTTGTCAGCCCCTTGCCTACCACCACAATGCCCACCTCAGTAGTTCTCAAGGTATTATAGTAGAATCTAAAGGGGTGGCAAGAGTAAGTGGAGCCAGTTCTGCTTCTGTACTCACCTCTCTGCCTTCAACCAGAACAAGCCAATATTTTATCTGTTGTATATATCAGATTTCCATATAAATCCATAAGTTCATAAAGAAAAGTTACTTGCTTAAAATTTTGAAAGTAGCTAATCTATCCCTGCCTCTCCACCTGTGTCTTGTCTTGAATTTCCCCCTCTGCAATCAACCTTCTCCCATTCACAGATTGTAAACTATATTCGGACCACACATTGTGCTTTTAACTCATCAGGCTCTTTCACTTTCAAGGCTTTTTCCCAGCTGCTACATTGCCTAGAGTAGTTTTCTACTCTCAGTCTTTACCCGACTAGCAAATACCTACTCATCACGTAAGACCTTAAGCTCTAGATATAACATATTTATGGAGTTCTTTTGAGTTCTTCTCCTAGTATTTAACCTGATGTGACTCCCGTTTTCTAAAATATCACTGAAACACTGCACTGGGAAAATAGTTTTGTCTTGTCTACACATGCTCATTTTTAGTAATTATCCATTACCCATTTATATGATTGATTACCTTGGAAATAGCCATTCTACCCAACATTGACATGACCCAATGGCCACAGTTCATTGATTCATTGATAAGGAGTGATTCATGACCCAATTAGAAGTTGTCATGCACTTGCTGTCACTAGGACACAGTCCATCTTTTCAGGATGGGTACATGATCCGGAATGGGCCACTTATACTTTAGTTTCCATTTTTGCTTATGCTAGTTCAAGCTAAGTTTTCATGACAAAAAAAACCAAAAAAACCTCTCCTAAAATATATAAACACCGAAGTGCATTTTTTTTGTTTTTTTCAAATCTGCAATTTCCTTGACTGCTACCTTATTCTTTATATCCCAAACACCTAGCCCAAATGCCAGCTGCAAAACAGATATTTTTTTAAATTAACATATAATGTATTATTTGCTTCAGGTGTACAGGTCTGTGAATCATCAGTCTTACACAATTCACAGCACTCACCATAGCACATACCTCCCCGATGTCCATAACCCATCCACCCTATCTCTCCCCCCAACCCCCCAGCAACCCTCAGTTCGTTTCCTAAGATTAAGAGTCTCTTATGGGGGCGCCTGGGTGGCTCAGTTGGTTAGGCGACTGCCTTCGGCTAGGGTCATGATCCCGGAGTCCCGGGATCGAGTCCCACATTGGGCTCCCAGCTCCTTGGGGAGTCTGCTTCTCACTCTGACCTTCTCCCTTCTCATGCTCTCTCTCACTCTCAATCTTTCCTAATAAATAAATAAATAAATCTTTAAAGAGTCTCTTATGGTTTCCAAAACAGGTATTTAATGTTTAAGGAGTGAATGAACACGGGTGCTTGGTGGCTCAGTCAGTTGTGAGTCTGCCTTTGGCTCTGGTCATGATCCCGGGATCCTGGCATGGAGCCCCACATCAGACTCTATGCTCAGTGGGGAATCTGCTTCTGCCTCTCCCTGCTACTCCTGCTCTTTATTGCTTTCTCTCTCTCAAATGAATAAATTAAAAATTAATTAATTAATTATTTTAAAAAGGAGTGAATGAACAAAAAAGTGGGTGAACAAATGTGCCTGTGTAACATAATAATCAAGAAGAATTTATGGGAGCTAATTTAAAATTAATTGCAAGTTTAAAACAACTATACATAAAATTTATAGAAAAACTGTTGGGATTTAACATAAAGAATATTACAAAATAAAAGTACAAACAAGTGGGTAGATAAAGGTTAAATTGGAGAACATGGTTCAAAATTACATAATTTCAAACTGCCATAAGGGTCTGACACTTTTAAATCTTATAGAGGCACTTTCTTAATTAAACAATTTTCACAGATGTACAATTGCAAATAGCTATCTCAAGGAAGCTCTAAAAGAGTAAGTAGAAATTATGAAAGTAAACATATTCATAGCTAGGAAGAAAGTGAGAAAGCCTCACCATTGGCCTTTGATTTTTAACATTAAGTGAGGTGTGCATGCTAATTCCTTTCTGGATAGTGTGTAACAGAACCCTGGTTAACATTCCATTGCATCTTCAGAAAGAAACAAGGGGAAGTAATAAAGATCATTTGAGGTCTAGACTTGTTTATGTCATTAAAGCATCCATATAAATAGTAATATGAGAATGTATTCTCTTTATTTTACCACACAGCCTTAGTGACTTCATAGACAGTAACAAGTTCTGGGTATACAAAATCAAAACAATGACCCTGTCTTTGAATATATAACAATTCCACAGGGGACATAAACAGAGAAATAAATTATAATGTGATGTGGTAAAATGCTGTAAAAGGATATGAATAAAGTATAGCAGAGATAACCTTAAAATTCACCAAAGAAAATTCTCAAAGAGCTTAGTAAAGAGGTTGAAGAATATGACCCATTCTGAAAGAGTTTTAGCCACTATTCATCTCTCTTCAGCTAGATGTAGCAAGTTTTATTGGCTGTCTCTTCCTTATCGCCCATATTTCTTTGATTAAGCTATATACTAAGGAATATTGGAAAGAAAGGGCAATTCACTAAATAGAATAGATTCAGTGGGAGGATTATTTAGGTCCTGTTATTTATTGCCATCATATATATTTGTGTTATATATTATTTTGTTTAATCATCTATAAGGGGCTTACTCTTCTGAGCTTAAAAAACTAAGGATAATTGATTAATTCTCTCTTCATATGAGACATACTGATAATTAGGTATAGATAGGACTGATTCTCTGAAAGAGAGGGATAGGCAGCTATTAAGTTGACTTGAGGAATATAGAGTCTTACTTAAAAATATCACCTTTCTGGGCTGACTTTGCATGAATTTCTTACGATGCATATTTTTATATGCATACATGGCATATTTTTTGGTTAAGACATTTTCTTCAGAGGTCATTATTACTATACACGTACTGGAAAAGGAAAGCTCATTTGCATGTTAACAATGGCTATTGTGCTAATGTGTCAGGGGGTGCCCAGCCCAAAGTAGGATATGAAGGAATAGGACACAAAATTGTTACATTTTGCTTAAGAAAGGGAAAAGAAAGAGTGTTGAGTATGAGAAATTCTTAAAGGCATATCCAAGAAAAACAAACAAAAAAATGAAATACCACAGAAGAAAATAAGGAAACCACACTTGGAAGAAGAGATAAGCACAGACTATTCAGATTAAAAAGAACACATTTTGTTTGCTTCACAATTTTCATGATGTACTTTGCCCTTAAAACCAATGTGATTTATATATCTTTAATGTGTGTGTATTGCTTGCTTTATGTAAACCTATACATTTATTTGAGAGATTGCCATTGAACCCCTCCATGTGATAGACAATATCATAGGACCTAGAGATAAGATGGTGAGCAAGAATGTCCCAGGTCCCTGTGTCTTAAAGAGTAAACAGTCTATTGGAAGACATAGACAAATTTAGTGAAATATCTCATATGGTAGGAGGTAAACTGGGAATATAGGATTATTGAAGAGAATTTAAGCCTTATGTGAGGAGTGAAGAAGGGCTTCCAAAATAAATGATTTTTAAGCTGAGGTCTAGAGTATATACAAAAATAGTCTGGGTCAGATCAGTAGAGATAAGAAGGGAGAAGGCAGAAAGAATAATAGGTGCAAATAACTAGCAAGAGAGAAGACTGAAATTCAGGGATTTATAAGACATTTGTATGGCTAAAGTTCAGAGTATGGAAACAGAATGTTAAAAGATGAAGCTGTAGTGTTCTAGGATTTTGTTGGAACAACATGTAGAAACATATTGTTCTTAGCTTAAGTGAGTAGCTTAAAAAAGTAAAGGAAAGATATATTATACACCTAATGTGGGATCCCATGAACTAAGGATCAGGGATCTTTTTGGCCTCAAGAAAGGAGGGAGTTCAGAACTTAAATGATATTAGGATTCCTCTTTATCATGCATCTTTGTTTTTCTCTTCGTTGGCTTCATTCATCCTCCATGCTCACTGCTGTTGCTTTCTCCACTTGATAGGCTATAATTGTGCTTTCTTTGATTCACAGAGTAGAAACTCAAGTTGCTTGCTCAGTCTCTGACATTATAGTGAAAAACTTCTTATACTGTTGGCATGGTAGGCCCCAGTATTCATTTTGTACTTAATTGTTTTGAAATAGGCTGTTGGCTCAAGATAAGATAACAAGAATGTTTTCCCTGGCTGGTCTTTTTTTTTTTTCCCCCTGGCTGGTCTTTTGAATGGAGATAATTTAAGCTTGATTGATATAGGACCAGCATATCACCATGAAGACTATAGAAGAAGCTATTTCAGGATAAGGTGAGAGGCTAAGCAAAGAACTCTGTAGATATACACTACAATATTGTAAATAGAATGGAGGAATTTGGACTCCAGTACATAAAAATATGGGCTTTATCAAACTATCAAAAATCTTAATTGGATTAAAGCAAAAAATATTTCTTGAACTAGTGTGCTCTTCTAGTATATTCAATATTTGGAAGATATCCGTTTACTTACAACTTGTCGGGAGCAAAATCCCTGTGAAAGTAAGATGCATTTCTTAAACAGATGAGTCAAGTCCTTTTGGTGTGTGTGACTCTGCCACCAAGTCTGAAGACTTGATCAACTTTCATACCATACTGGTCCCACAAAGTTCCCCATGATTTCGTGATTCTTCAGACTCAATGTGAATTAGAAGAAGTGATGGTTGGAAACAGATACTGTTTAAGCATTTTCTTTATTTTTGACTTTTTGATTTCTGATTTAATGAGATTTTCTAATATTTATTTAGGACGGAGTTCTGCAGCTTTCTCCCAGATACCATCATCTGCATTTGACAGTCTGTATATAGGAGAAATACACATAATCCTTAGTCACAAGTCAGATTACATGTCATATGAATAGTGCAGTATCCTGACATGCCAACAAGAAAATGCTTTGAGAAAACATAGAACAATACAGACTGGCTGAGTAGCCTCTTTTTATTTCTACTGGCATGTGTTAGAAAAATGATTTTAAAGATTTTTGGATCCTGTCATACTGAGAGTAAAGGAATCTTGTAGAGCTTTTATTTCTTGTGCTATTCAAGAAAAATAACAACTATCTTTTATTAAATTCATGTTGTGTTCCAAATGCTTTAACTCTTTCTTCCTCAGGTTTGAATGAGATCTCAACCCTGGGGAAAACACATACACACACATACATCAAGTGCTTGTTCCCCTTACTACAGTTTTGACAAAATAATCCAAAATTCAGATGCATAAGACACCATTTTCTTATGGTCACATGTTCTGTGGGTCAGGAATTTATATACAATATATGATATCTCAGCTGATTCCAAGGCCAGGGGTGACTCAGAAACTAAGAACCAAAATCGTCTAACGGCTCACTTACATGCATGTCTGGCACTTGAGCTGAGAGGACTCAAAAACTAGAATTGTAGACTGGAATTCTTACATGTACCCTCTCTAGGTGACTTTGTCTTCCTCAAAGTATGGCTGCCTCTAGGGATTTGAACCACTTACATGGAGGTTCAGGAATTCCAATGCAAGTATTTCAGCAAACAAGGCTGAAGCTATATCATCTTTTATGACTCAGCATCAAAGCCACATGATGTTCCTTCCACCATATTTTATTAATTAAACCTTCTCACATTTAAAGGGAGATAACATAGACCCTTATTTTAATGGGCATCAAATTTGTGGTACTATGTTTTCAAAAAGTCAAAATATCAGATTACATAGGGAAAGCATGCTTTAAGAAACTGTAAAAATTGCACTGAAATTTTTAGCTCATTACTCAAGTCAAAGATAAAAAAGAGATGTAAGGAATTAGAGAAAGCAGACCTTAGGATTGCTTTGAAGAAATTGTCGGTATGTCCTGTATTCCACTGTTCCATGTCAATCACTGTGAAAAATGGGGGATGGGAAGAGATTACGTTGCTCTCACATGAGAGGAAGAGATGTTATTAGAATTTGGAGAATCTGAATGCACATCCTGGAATCTGAAGGATGCAGTGACTGGTATCTGACTCATGCCTAAAAAGTCTAAAGGTTGGCAACTTTGACTAGCCGAAGTAGCCCAGAGCAGAAGAATTAAAAAGTCTTCACTGAAAATAAGCTATACCTCCAGAGTTCACTGTGGTAAGGATGCCTATGTGATCTCCATGTACCAGAAAAGAGATAGCTATAAGTCGTCTTGAAAATAACTCTAGGCCAATCTCCTTTGTTCAAAGACTAAGGACACTTTGGGATAAGGAAGCCAGAGGTGTTAGAGGAAAAAGCTAAATGGAGATGGATGTGGCCAACTGGAAATTATCACATGCCTCAAGGAACAGAAGTCAGAGATCCACAGAAATAACACAGGAAATGGCTTTGAATATTTACCACATCTGGTAAATATCACTAAAAGTAATTACAAGTAAGACTTTCTTTGCCTTATACCTTTCCTATCTTCTATTGTGTCGCAAAACAATGATCTGGTATTAGAAAATATCAACTAAAAATAAGAATCCCAACTTATAAGGGATAAGGGAAAAGAAAAGAAAAGATTTTAAATGAATGAAAATTCAATGTTTCAAATGCCTATCGATTGACTTGTTATTAAAACCTGGGAACAGAAGGTATTCTTGGAATACCAAAGAGGGATTGTTCAATGATATCTGCTGGATATTTTTTGCAGAATTAGAGAAAAATGAACCCTAGAAAAGATGGCAGTTTGTAGGAGCAGTTGTTGGGAGATAATCATGCAGTATACTTTCTAACTTTTTCTAGTATTTCAATAAATTTAATTCATATATATTAAATTTTATTTAACTCATAACTTTAATGCAGTAAGAAATATTATTCGCTGAAGCAGATAAAAGATGACCATAAACCCTTTGACATTCCATTCATCAAGAGATGGAGCTTGTGTATCCTTGCCTCAAATGTAGGTCATCTCTGTGATTGCCATAATGGAAAGAACACACAGAAGTGATGTTGTACCAGTTTCTAGGCTTAATCATTAAACACCAACAGCTTTCATTTCCTTTCTCTTAGAAAATTTTCACTCCAGTCCTAAACCAAATAAAATCCAACTACTCTGAGGGTATCATGCGAGGGAGACTACCATGTAGGTGCTCCAATCGACTAACACCAGCTGAGTCCAAACATACTACATGGTACCAGACAAGGGAATGATGCCATCTAGGACCCTACAGTCAAAACCATTTCCCAAATCAATACCAGTGGGTGATCTCAGTCAACACTGAGGGAGTCAACAGAAAAATTGTCCAGCTGAGCCTGTCCAAATTAACGACACATAAAAGCATAAGATAAAATAAAATAGTTAATGATTTTTGTCTTAAGCCACTGAGTAAAGTAATATGTTACACAGCAATAAATAGCAAGAATATCCCCATTTAAAGAGAAGGAAATGAGGCTCAGAAAGGTCAAGATTTTTCCAAGAAAACATTTAACAAATGATAGAAAATATTTAAAATTTCATTGTTGTTGTTGTTTTTACTTCAAATTCTTTCCACTATGTCATACTACTTCAAAACCAAATACTGGATTGACTATGTCATACTACTTCAAAACCAAATACTGGATTGACAGCTCATTCATTATTATGTCGTTCCTTGTATATTTTATGTATAGCAATAGCAACAATGACAACAGAGTAGAATTATCATCTCTAGGAAATTTAGATGGACTTCAAGTACTGTTTGGGGTTTGTTTTCTTTTTAAAGCTTAATATTGATATAATGGATTAATTTAATTTGTAGGTCAACTAACTGACACATAACTTTGCTTTTTTGTGTATTTGTTACCTAATTTGCTAGCACTTAATATAGTTCCTCTCATTTAGTTATTAATTGTATATTCCCTTCTAGAAATTTTGTACATATGCATGTATATATGTGTGCAATTATTCTTTCATTTCATTTCATTCATCCATTCATTTATTTCCCCCTTGCTACTTAATTTTTCATGGCTTTAAGACTGGTTTCTATAATTAGATAAAAACAGACATAGGTTTTGCATTTTTTTTTCCATTCCTCAAATTTTAACTTGTAGTACAGAGGATAGTCCCTGGTTGATTTCAGGAATTTTAAAATACCCTCAAATTTCATGCAAAATCCTAATTTGTTTCTTAGCCTTAGATCTTTCAAGCTTCTCTGAACTCTATGAAGAGAGAGGATCTTAAGTACTACCTCAATACTGAAAATTACCCCCCCATTAACTACTGAAGCATGTTTTTCAATTTCATGTCCCCATGAAACTTATTATCCACCATTAAAAAATATTCTTTCATTTTCTGGTTCTATGTTTTACTTCATTTTTTCTTCTGATGCCCTACAATATTTTAGGGTAGTTATTTGCAATGAAAAAAAACCCCAAAATTTTTGTAAAGCTGAAAAATAATACTTTTTCATATCTACTTTGGCATATATTGTCTAAGATGTTTTCCTGTTTTTGTTTTTTTCATTTTTCCTTAACAATATTGTCATCCAGAGTCATTGTATCCATTAAGTAATATATTAACTCATTCCTTTAATGAGTAATTTTTTAGTATCTTTTCCATACTGGGCACTTTTCTAGGATTGGGGAATATAGCAAGGAACAAAGTCATCAAAATTATTCCCTCATGAAGCTAACTTGCTATATGAGGGAAATACAGATAATAAACAAGAAAAATGCTAAAGGAAAAAAATAAAGCAGGAAATGAGTGGTAGTTGAAACACAAGATGTGGACTCTAAGGAAGGCTAAGCTGAAAAAGCAGACTTTTGAGTAATGAACTCAAGGAATTGTGAGAATAAGCCAGGTGAGTTCTAGGAGAGAACATTCTAGGCAGAAGGAAAAGCAAATGCCAGAGGACACAGGAAAAAAAGCCACATTTTCATATAGGTTTTATATTGATTTTTACTAATTTCTCAAAGATTACCATGACCTTTGCAAGCAATGTCCTGTAATGAATTAAAATGAAAAAAAGAAAAGAAAAAAAAAAGAATTAAAATGAAGGTGGCTGAGACCGAGGCAGTGACAGAACAGGTGTTGAGAGGTGCAAATAATTTGAAAGGAGAGCCATGGAATTTACTGACATATTGGGTATGGTGTTGCAGGGAGAAAAAAGTCAAGATTAACCCGTGTTTGCACCTAAGTAACTATAAAAATGGAGTAGTTGTTAACAGAGATGGCAGACTGTAGTAGATTGTGTTCTGTGGGAAAAAATAGAATGAAAGGCAGATGGATTGATGCATCAGCAGAAAGATAGCTATGAAAGGAAAAAAATGAAAACATGTACATATGCATTATTACCAAGGCTGTGCTCAAACAATATATATATATACATAAAATATAAATATATATGTATAATTATACACATGTCATATATATGGCTACTATGTATTGAGTTGCTATAATGAATTTGATGTTGCACTATGGTTTATGTACTGTCTTAGTTATGTGCCTTTTCACGAAAAGAGCAAACATATAAGGTATTTAAAGAGAAGGTTTTTTTCTGTAGGGAATCAGTTACATAATTGTAATCATTTATAGGTGTTTGAAAACTGGCAAAGAATAAAAATAACAACAGTAAAGTAACCTAAAAATTAGAAACTTACATGACCAGCTTCTGCCCCTAAATCTGTGAGAATAAAATGTTGCAGGAATATAAGATTAGGTAGATATTGTGAGTCACAGGCAGTCAGGGTGGAATTTGGAGAAAACACACATTTTCAGGGGGAAAACAAACAAACAAACAAACCAACCAACCAGAAGTGGCTAAGGCGCACAAAGCTTAAAATTTGCTGTTGTAAAGCAAGTATTGGAAAGTAATGTGGTGGTCTTTGGATGTGTCACCTTGGCTACATTGCAGTCTCTAGTGATTCTGTCAAACACAAATCTGGATGTTGCTAGGAAGGTATTTTGTAGATGTGATTAAAGTCTTTAATTAGTTGATTTGATGTAAAGGAGATTATCCTAGATAATCTGGGTGGGTTTGATTCAGTAAGAGCTGAAATTTCCCTAAAGAAGTAATTCCATTTGTGGACTGTAGCTTCATCTCATGTCCCAGAGAGCCAGCTTGCCTTTCTTGATGGCCTGTTCTATGAATTTGACTTTTCTAGCCAACCCCCACAATCAGCATGAGTCTTGCAGTAAATCTTTTAATATATGTATCTCCTACTGGTTCTGCCTCTCTGGCTGATCTCTCTCTAACTGATACAAGTACTAAAAGAGAAGACAGGGGAAAGGATGTTTATAGAAAGAGCTAAGTCAGTGGGAGGGAAGTGGATAAAGGAACAGAGGAATGGATTAGAGACAAGAATAATCAGATGAGACTGACAAATGAAGTAACTTTTGCCTCAGCCATGGGACTTTTATCTTTTCTATTTGAACAGTAGTCAGTCCTTAAGCATGACTTACTCTGGAGTTTGAGGTGGAAATGCTAGGTTAAAACTAACTCTCATATGAAGACAGAAAAGAGAGTGATTATGATAGATTATTATGTTAAAGGCCCCCAATGAATTACACCTGGTATTCATACCCTTACCTTCCGATAGTCCCCTTCCCCACTGACACAGGTCTTGGCCTCATCATTTGCTTTGTCCAGTGGGACAAATTGGATGCAGTAGATACTGAATAGACATTGAGGATTACACTCTGGCAATGCTGCTTGAAATTGCATTTTAAGAAGCCCAGCCTAAACAGAGAGAGACAGAGGCAAACCAAGAACCAGAATCTTAACTATAAAGAACAAACTGATGGTTACCAGAGGAGAGGTGGTTGGGGGGATGGATTAAATAGATGATGGGGATTAAGGAGGGCACTTGTGATGAGCACCGGGTGTTGTATGGAAGTGTTGAATCACTATATTGTACACCTGAAGCTATTATTATTGTATGTTGACTAACTAGAATTTGAATAAAAGCTTAAAAAAAGAGAGAGAAGCCAACCTAGTCTCCATTGATGAATCACTACAAGCAAGGAGAGGCTCAGCTTTCCAGCCATCCCTACTGAGCCCAGTCCCCAGCAAACCCACCAGCTGAATATAGTTGTGAATGCACGCTAGAAAAAGCACCCAGGGAAACCCTCAAACCACTAACAAATAAAAGGTAGTTTTTTAATCTGCTAAATTCTGGAGTGGTTAGCATAGCTAAGTGATACATGGATAGTCTTTGGTAATGCTATATCCTGAGAGCACAATGCCCAATAGTATTAGTAGAGTGTCAATAGGTAATATTTTATCCACATTCATTTTCTAAATTTTATTTATTTATTTGACAGAGAGGAGAGATCACAAGTAGGCAGAGAGGCAGGCAGAGAGGGGGGGGGGGCGGAAGCAGGCTTCCGGCTGAGCAGAGAGCCCGATGTGGGGCTCAATCCCAGGACCTGAGATCCTGACCTGAGCCGAAGGCAGAGACTTTAACCCACTGAGCCACCCAGGCGCCCCATCCACATTCATTGTAAGACATTTTATTTTCCCACTTGCTCAACCATTTGTGGATTTATAATGACAAGAATATAAGCTAATTTCTTATCTGAAAAGAATATGAATGAACATAATTATATGAAACTATTAACAGACTAAGTAATACAGTAGTCAGTGTGAACTTAGGAAAAAGTGAAGTGTGGCTATAAGTAACAGATATAAATAACATTATCAAATAGACAGTTTTATGTAAGTTCAGAGAATAATACTGTGAAAGAATAAAACCTCCTGCTGCCCAGCAGGGTTGCAAAGTTGTTCTGCATGTTTGAATCAGAGCCATTCAGGAGATGTAGCTGCTAAGGTATAACTAATTCCCTCTGAAGATATGGTTCTGCCTACTAATACAGATTTGGGAAACTCCCAAGAATATACTTGTATTGATATTGTTATTTGGGCTACATTCATTGCATTTCTTTTTCCTTTGTGCTAGGCACATCTGCTGGTTAGATTCAGACTCAGTTTTCCTGCATTCCTTTTTGTCCTGAGTTTAGCGGCACATACACTCAAAACTGTGCTTTTTTCTTTGGACTTGTAAGGGTCTTTATACTTCTCCTTTAACCTCTAAGTTCCGTCGCCTTTTCTACCATATTAAAACTCTACTTGTTCTGGTGGCCAGTTGGCCTGATAGTTATACAAGCACATTACTGCCCAGTATATTTCTTTAGTTTGAGTGACCAGTTATGATTTTCAGGACTGCAAAAGTGGCAGAATTACTAATGACTTTTCTTCCCCCATCTTCCTTGTGGGTTGAATGAGAATATTTATTTGTTACTATACCACTGGAATAACTCTCATGTAATGGGAAAAAATAAAAGATGTTTCCATGGCCTTTCTCTTTACTCGTTTTAAATTATGACACATCTCTCATAAAAGTAGATCTTCACTACATCAAGTAAGAAAATGTAATACAGTGGTTAAAATTCAGATGGACAAGGATTTACCAGCCAAGGTGGCATGGGCAAGTTCCTTAATTTCTCTAGTCTTCAGTTTTCTCTTATGAAATCAAAGAATAAGTTTGTTGTGATAAGCAAAGTTAGGCAGCTTATATGAAGCTCTAGCCTGAGTTTTGTAGCATATAGTAAGTGTTCAATATCAGGAGATGTCAATAGTGGCCATGCTTATTTTCTTCATGTATTTGCTTGGGAGAAAAACAAACAAACAAAAATACCCCCAATTCCAGTCAGCCTAGTAAATTATAGAAGGTAAGTCTTTATCAGTAATTTGCTGGCCAACAAAATCCTTAAGATCTCAGATAAGAAAAATGTCACTTTTTCTTGCCCATTATAGAAAGTAATTATAAGTAGATTTGATGAGCTTCACCTCTGTGGAGTTGAGGCTAAGTCATTCATCAAAGGCTGTTAGAAGTCATCTAAATCTGCTCTAACAGTAGCAACAGCCCTGCTCCTGGTAACCTCACGTTGCACTATCACTCATGGGTGTTAAACGTGCTCTCTCCAGGGCAGAGCTTTTATACTCAGAACATTCAAGTGAGCACTGAAGTGCATTGACAAAATTAAGCACGCTGAAAATAAAAGCCCAGGGTATGTATTGAAAGTTGTTAACAATATACTATTTCAGTAATTGCTATCACAGAGCAAATATTAGGCTGTTTGAGCTTGTGCAGCTTAGGAGACTATATGTGGGGGGGAAAATCTCTTTTCTGAGATAGAGATTCTTTCTGGAGCATAACGTTGATGCAGTGAGACAAGCATTGAACTTGGGGTCAGGAGAACTGGGTGGCATGCTGGCTCAATTTTCATGTGCGTTTGTTCCAGTGGTTTACTTCTCTGTGTCTTAGTTTCCTCTTTTGGAAACTGGAGATAATCAAACCTATTGTAGAAGGCTTTGTGAGGTATGTATGTGCAGATTTTCTCACTGTAAACATTAATTAATGGGTATGAGAATTGTGTTTGCATAGAAAACTTGTTAGATGCCAATTAGTAGGTCCTTCTCTAGAGATTTGGGCTTGGATCTGGGGTAAGATCTAAAAATCTAAATATTGAACATACATTATACAGACTCTCAGACCCTCTTCAGGTCAGCTATAGACCACACTTTCAGAAACATTTTAATTTTTGTAGATTGTATACTTTTAAGTTATTTAGTCCCACTCATGATCATAAAAGAAGGAACAGTACCAAATTGTTTTCTGTAATCTTTGAAAATACCAAATACGAAAATCCCTGAGAGAAATGTATAGATTCAGAATGTCCTTTTCTCCCCCACTATTTTCAGCATAATTATTGTTATCTAGAGTGAAACAATGTGTGAAAATATGAACGTGCCAGTAAGTAAAGACCCATTCTAATGCCCTAGCCATCATCATGTCATGTGGTTAAACATACTTAAGGCTTGAATGTTAATAGAAAGCTGGAGAGAGAGAACATAGAGTAATACAGACCAAAGTGATCTTTGTTTTGGCCTGAGTATCTAGCTAGCACCACTGATGTGTAGCTTCCACTTAACCATATAGCTATGGCCCCCAAAACAACCTGTTTCTTTTAATCAGTATCAAAGACATGAGACAAAACAATAAATGGGGAAAAAACCAAAATGCGTAAGGATATCACAGTGTTTTTCTTTTCCCCAAATCAGATTCTAAACCATAATTGTCATTGTACAAATTACACTCCAGAAACAGCTGTCGTCATTAGTTTCAGATACCACTATTAGAAATACAGATAATTTCTACCACCCGCATTACCAAGAGAGATTTTTCAGAGACAAAGTCAGTATCTATCTCTGGGTTATCATTTGAAAGATGCCTAAAAGCCTTGGTTCTCTGGCTAAAAATCTTGACACTTACCTGTCATCAGCTGATTCTATATAGTCTTTTTAAAAATAGAATTCAGAAGTCACTCAGTACTTATAATGAATTAAATTAAATGGCAATTTCATCCATATCAAAACCAGAAATTTACTGGTTTCCCATTTGTTTTAGGAAGTTAGATAGCCATTAAAGTCTTTAAATTACATTTTTAAAGTTTTGTTTCAGACAATGTAGACTATTTTAAGCCAATTCTCCTTATAATCAAATAAGGTCTCTGTAGAAGTATTATTTTTAAGATACCAAATAAATAAGGCAGATGAAGATCCCAAAGATGAAGAGAACGCAGAAATATAGACCTGAACCTGACAGCAATTTTTCCCTTCAAAGCATTTGCTAATTTGAATGTAGGAGCTGAGAAGCTAAGAAAGTGGGCAGAAACTTTTGGCAGACTCAGAATGGGGGAATAAAAATTAGAGGTCAGAGCCCACCAAGAGTGAGGAGTCCCAAATTGGAAGACCAAAAATTTGTTTCAGGAATAATAGTCAATCTGAAATACTAGCTCTCCTAGCGCTTCAAATCTCAATGCCTTTTTCCTTTAACATTAAATGCCTTTAACCTAGGATGTGACAGGAGCAAATCTACTAGCATAAGATAACATTATTTAGAATGTGAAATGATCTCTAGAAAATATCATCTAATGTTTCCAACCAATGGTGCTGGGTTAATTGGATGGCCATATGGAAAAACAATTGCAAGATATTTTATGATCTACATATAAAAATAATGTTTAATAAAGGTATAAGTGAAAGGCAAACAAATAAAGTGTATAGAATATGACATAGCTGTAGGTAACTATCCAGGAGAACATCTTTGACTACACTAAAATTAAAATTTATCTTAAATGAAATAAACCCTTAATAGAAGGCAAAAACAATCTATGTTGTTTTTAACATTTGCAAAACATACGCCCAAATAGGTACTTGTGGCCAGATTATGTAAAGAACTTCTGCAAATCAATAAGAAAAATTCAGGCAACCAGTAGAAAAATGGGCAAAAGACCTGGACAGGTACTTAACATAGGATGATATCCAAATTGGTATCATTAGGGAAATGATGCTTCATTGCATCACTACACAGCTACCATATTAAGTAAATACTTAAAAAGTTGGCAATAGTGTTAATAAATGTGAAACAATGATAATTCACATGCTGCTGGCGGAAATATAAAGTGGTACAATTACACTAAGAAAACTACATAGAAATAACTATTAAACTTTAATGTGAACGTCTGCATAATTAATGACCCAGAAATCCCAGGTCTAGGAATGTGTACATACGTGCACCAAAAATACATGTATGGGCAAGTCAAGAATATTTATAGTAGCATTATTTATAATTGTTCCAAATTGAGGAATAAACAAATTGGAAAATAGTGTACAATTCAGAAAATATAGAGTGTGGGGGGAAATAAAATCTCTGCTATATGTAATAGTATGAATGAACCTCAAAAACAATATTAAACAAAAGAATACAAATTCTTAAAAACATTCTATTTTGTATGTATGAAATTCAAAATAGGCAAAGTAAGGCTTTGGTACTAAAATTTTAAAAAAGTTACCCTTGGGAAGAAAGTGTTTAATACTTTAGAAATGTCACAAGGGGGCTCCAATTCTGTCATGTAAATTTCTTGACATGAGTGGGCATTATACAGGTGTCCTCCTTTGTGATCATTCATTGAGCGATATACTTGTGAATTTGTACTTTTCTCTATATTAAACTTCAATTTTTAAAGTTAACATTATATCCTTGGTGAAAGCAGCTGATTTTTGAAGTATCTTTTTCTCACTTTAGATGTCAAAGCCCTGAGGACCCCAGTTAGGGTCCATTTATAAAATTTATTATGGCCATGACCAGAAATTGAATTCAAATCTTTAGGGATAGGACGTAGGAATTTATTTTCTTCAATTCCCTAGGTGCATTTTGGCAGCCAAGATTGAGAACTACTGTACAACGGCTTCCAAGTCTTTCTCAGGTGCATCTATATACACAAAACTATTTTCCCATTTGGTACTCAATAGTTATATTTATATTGATTAATATACAAGTATGTGTAATATGAGAACATCCATAATTTTTTTCCATAAAGATTTCTGTAAGCTCAATTTTTACAGGAAAAGATGATTGATCTTTGAGAACAAATTGATTTACCTGTGCTGAAATATTTTTTTCTTTTTTTTTTTT
>CM052798.1:50723324-50743875 GCA_028533885.1 Nasua narica
GAAGACACAAAAAGGTGGAAAAGCATTCCATGCTCATGGATTGGAAGAATAAACATTGTCAAAATGTCTATACTGCCCAGAGCAATCTATACTTTCAATGCCATCCCGATCAAAATTCCACCAGTTTTTTTCAAAGAGCTGAAATATTTTTTTCTTAATTAAAGATGTATATATAAAATTTAGGTTTTATTGTATCATATTTAGCAAATTTGGTCTTATAACATTATAGAGTTCCCTGGGATATCTCAAGTATTACTTAAAATAATATATATAATATAATATAATAATTCTGGGAACATTGAAACTATTATTGTCTTCTTGATATCATATTTAGATGGAAAAAAATAATTAAAACTGATTTATGTTAGACTTTTAGAGACATACTTTGGGCTAGATGATACTGTTAAGGTTCTTTAAGTATTACCATAATGGTAGGCAGAACTGCATGATTTCTCACCCTTCTAGTGTACATGTCCTGTATAATCCTAGGGATTTTAAATTATATTTCTATAATGAGGATAATATATTTTATTCTAGTGATTTGGTTATGTCATACAACACAGTTGACTTTAAGAAAGGGAGATCATCCAGGTGGCTTTACATAATTATGTAATACATTTAAAAGTACACTGTTTTTTCAGGCTGGTAGCAGAAGTTGTTAAGAGACATGCACCAATGCTGACCTGGAGGAAAGCAGATATCCATATTGTGAATAGTCTATGGAGAGGAGTGACCTCAAGGAACTGAGAGTGGCCCCTTCTGACCACCCGCAAGGAGAGGGGGTTCCAGGCCTGCAATAAATAGGAACTAAATTCTTCCAGTGATCACTTGGAAGAGAACCTCAAGAATCATACGAGAGAAAGCCTAATTTACCTTGAAGAGAATGTTAGGGGAAACATGGATATTAAAAATTCTGCTGCTGAGGGCTCAGAAAGAGGTGAGGAATGTAGTTGGAAATTAAAGCAAGAAGGATGGACCTTTGTTATGTAATGATAGAAATTGTGTCCTACAGTGATGTGGAAGGCAGAACTTCTAAGTGATGAACCTGCATATATAACTAAGGAGATTTCCAAGCAAAGATATAAAGGTTCAGTCTCATTTATTCTTGCTACTGATAATAAAATGGGAGAGGAGACAGATTGAGGGAAGAACTATGTAGCCAAGAGATTCACTGTCTAGAAAGCATAGTCTAGAGAAAAGGCTAAGGGTGTGACTCTCCAATCCTTTGCTGAAGCTCAGAAAGATAAGACTCATTCACAAGAATTTAAGGATGTACCTTACAGATCCTTTTATTCAAACCAGAAAGCCTCCAGGAAGCTAGAGTGTTGTTAAGTCACTTCAACAGGAGGCCAGGGTAGAGATGGTATTGTCTTAAAAATCTGTGGATGTGGTTTTTGTGTAATGAAATTAATCCCTGTGAAATCTACATAGGACACCTATGTACCTGCAAGATTCTTGAGAAATTCTGTCAGCAGAAACACTTCCAGCTTAGACTACAAAAAAACAGAGTGTGAAATTAAAAGAGACTCGAACCCCTCAGTTTCTACTGGCAGACTGATAGAAATTCTCAGCTGCAAATGCTTTCTATTATTCATGAAAAAGAAAGGATGACTCAGAGAGCAGAACCAAGAGCCCAAGGATATTACCAAGTGCCCAGAAGGCTAGAACTGAGAGCCACATAAGATTATTTCTAGGCCATGAAGCCTAATCAAGGAAGTCTAGCTAGACTTTGCCCAGCTGGATTCAAAATCACATTAGGCTAGTGCCTCTGTTCGAAAGGTGGAAGCCTTTTGTTTTATCTTGTTTTTAAACAGTAATGCCTATAATTGTTATATTCCTGCACGCTGATCATACTTTAGGAGTGTTGGGGGCAGATAATTTGTTTTATTCATTTCAAAAGTCCAGAGATGGAGAGGAATTGTTGCCATAACTTTCATCTTAATCGATTACTCACTTGTACTTACATTATTATATTACATTATTTAGATAAATTAGATGATGGAATTTTGGATTTTAAACTGATGCTGTTATGGGATGAGACCCTTAGTCATCTTGGGAGGTAGAAGAGGAAGGAATAGGGTAGACTGAAAATGTATAGTATCTTAAGGTTAGGATAAGAATTGAGTGGGTATTCCATAGACAATAGGGAATCACAGAGAATTTATACATTTTTAAAAAATGACGAAGTTCAAGAAATGCCTAATGGAAAAATCTGTGACACAGTAATATAGGACTTTTGTTTTGTGTGTGAAATAAAACATCTTTTATAAAATGAAAAAAATTACTATAAAATGAGCTTGAGGATATCAAGGAGATTTAGTTTCTTGTCAGGGCTGATCCTACAGATGTAAAGATCCTCTGAAGAAGAATAGAAAGATTCCTCTTTGTTAATCATTTTGGAATTTGCCTTTTTGGTTGGAAATATTTGTGAGGAACTCTTTGATGTTTTATAAATTACTAGCTTTGTCCCCTTTATGTCAAGGAAGGATGTCTAAATGAAGGTATGTTTATATTTATTTATGCTTTGCAGATATAAAGCAAGTGTCTCATCAATACTGCATCTATGTCAGGGGTGCCTGGGTGGCTCAGTGGGTTAAAGCCTCTGCTTTCAACTCCGGTCATGATCTCCGGGTCCTGGGATAGAGCCCCACATTGGGCTCTCTGCTCAGCGGGGAGCCTGCTTCCCTCTCTCTGCCTGCCTCTTTGCCTACTTGTGATCTCTCTTCTCTCTGTCAAATAAATAAATAAAATCTTTTAAAAAATAACTTCAATACGCATCTATGACAACTTTTAAAGTACAAATTAGGCAAACCTTTTTTTTCCCACTAATTATCCCTTATTTTAACTGCAAAGGATGTCATTTTTTGCAGAATTTTAGTGTACCCATATATTCAGTTATAATGAGGTCATTTTTTTCTTTGTTTAACAAACTCCAGAGTTACATGCTTTAAAATATCAAAAACCTTGTCATGGTTTCTTTAGCAAATGATGGCCTCCTGCACCATAACTGATGACAGCATGTCTTGGACTTACAATGTGAATGAATTTCCTAGACTTCATTGACTATATGGTTTCTTGAATTCTGGCATAAGCAGTCAACCATAGACCACCCAATTAATTAGAAATCAGTTTCAAGAACTGTACATTTTTATAGTAATTTTGACATAGACCTGAGGGATCTTGAGACCATGTTATATGAGGAATGACTAAAGAAATGAAGGACATTTAATTAGGTGGAAATGAAGCATATTTAGTGTTTGCTAATGGACTGGTACCAACAGGTGGACATTAAATACAAATAATTATTTGTAAGGCATTTCTAAGACCTTGATTTGTTCAACAAAATAAATTTATTCCTCCTAAATGATTTGTGAACATTTTCTAGGAGAGCTAATTAAGAGCCTATCAAGTCTCCATTAGATATCGAGACTGCAATGTTTGTGTGGCTGCATTAGGTGAAAGGTGCTACATGACCTAAACTTCCTTTGAACTCAGAGTCTAGGATTCTGGGCTTCTGATGTAAAGAAGACCAGCTCAGCTGGTACCAGAAAAAAAAATGAATAAAGGTGACCTATATTATTTTTGAAATAGAAACTTTCCCTGACAGAATTCAAAGCAAAAATAAAAGCATCTTATTCCAAAGAGATTTGAAAGCAATCCTAGAATTCATCTAGTTCAAACTTATAATCTTACCAATGAGGAAACTGAGGCCCAGAGAGTTGATGTGATCTTAGGCAGATCACATCAAGGTCATACCCCTAAAATGCCAGCAGGCAACTCAACCCATCTCCTAGAACCCAGATGATTAGCTCTTAGCATTAGCCTGGACTGTGTTACAATCACAGCTTTTTTTTTAATTTATCTCTATTAAATCATCCTTAAAGAACAGTGTGTCCCTCCTCAAATTCCCTCTCTCATGTCGTACAGTCAATTAATAATATTAATTTCCACTTTTTTTCTTTCTCCTCACCCTCACTTCCAATCTCAAATCCCACTAAATACTTGAGATCCCTTCCTGCTTCTTCAGTGAAATAACAATGGGCAGATGGCTGCATGATCTAAAGTAGAGTAGACCTTAGGTCTTGGAGACACAGGTAGCAATATTAAAGGGGAATACCTGTTGCTTACTATCATCAAAGATCAAAAGCCAAAAGTCATAAAATGAAAAGGGAAGGAGGCTTTTAGGTGGAAATAGAAGAGGTAATTGTGTAGGAGCCCAAGGACTGAGAAGATCTAGGCCTGGACAACACAGGAAATTATGACTAAAAACACTTCCATCCTTCCCCTGACCTCTTGTAGCTCTGATCCCACTCATTACTTAAGAACCTGTAATAGGCAGCTGGGGCTGCCATAACAAAATACCATAGCCTGGTGGTTCAAACAATAGAAATTTATTTTCTTACAGTTCTGAGGCTACAAGTCTGAGATCAGGGTGCCAGCATGGTGAGGTTCTGGTAGGTGTTCTCCTAGCTTACAGATAGTAACCATCTCACTATGTGTTCATATGACTTCTTTGTGCTTGTTGACAAAGAGTAAGCTCTCTGATATCTCTTCTTATATGGGCCCTAATCCCATTATGAGGGTTCAATCCTCATGACTTCATCTAATCCTAATTATCCCCCAAAGGGACGTATCTCCAAATACCATCATATTCAAGGTTAGGGCTTTAACATATGAATTTGAGGGGTGGGGGAGGGATACAAACACTGAGTCCATAACAGAAGCCTATTTGATTGCCCTAGAATATAGAAGCTGTCAACAGATTCTGACACCAAACTTTCATAGCAAAACACATTTTCCACGGGTTTCTAGCTTATGGAAAATTTTGAGATCATGTACTTACCCTAGGGATGATAACAACAAATGTAAAGATGCTGTTCTCCTTTATTTAGTAGGTTTTAGAATTTTCTGAAAAGTTTCTAAAAGGATAACTTACTTAAATCTTGAATACAAGACTAATTCAAAATTTTTTTTTCTCAACCTCAAAATTGTACTTTAGGACACAGAATAAAAAAGATAATATCTTTTAACTGGTTTTGTGTACTCTAGCTAACTCCTCCTATCATCCCTCAGTCCTGTGTTAATACATTCCTGGTTTAAACAAGTGTGCCCTGTGTTGTGTTGGACATCATTTTGTCTTTACTGGGATCCTTTTATTTGGGGGTAAACATGTGGATGGTTCAATATATTCTAATTTCTTTTACATTTTGAAATTTTATTTCCTCTCCACTTCATTTCCTAAGTGGGACAGAGTATTCAGTAAACATTGATTTTTTTTTTCTTCTACTCTTTGCTGCACACTGAATATTCTTGAGGAATTATCAGGTTTCTACATGAGGGATGTAGGTTACATATCAAAATATTTTTTTCAACTGATTAAGGTTAAAGAATGGTTGATGGGAGATGGAACATTAATGCCATTTTTAATGGCCTATGAACTCTGCTTGTTTTCAGATATATACTTGATAAAGATTTAAGGGAAATTATATCAATTCATATATAATTAGAAGGTCAGGGTGGCCCAACATCTATGTCAAACAAGTTAAATCTAAGGACTCCCAAATGGATATTTAGTATTCAGAAAACATAGAAAGAAAGAAGCCTTAATAAAATGCATGTGGTAAAGTGTATTATTAACTTATTTTGTCCATCCAGAGACTTCCTAATTATAAAAGGCTGGGAGAGGGCATTGGTCAATTACCTATCTGCAACAATGCTTGAAATTGTTCTTAATTTCAGGATATCTGAAGACAAGCTGATTTGTTAAGAAACTCATAATGTGTAAATAGAAGTCAATTTATTTTACCATATGTAATTACATACCATTTACTCCAAATAACATCTATTTGGGTTTCAATAAATATTTTTAAATATTTCTTTTTAAAGAAAATGATAACAATTAGATTCGATACCCTAAGAACTACTTAGGGTATCTGATCTACTTATTTTTCTTCTGCCTACATGGTCTATATTCTGAATCATGGGATACTCTTATTTCAACCTTCTTGCATTAAAATGTTGATTTCTTATATGTGGCTCTACTTTCTAAATAGAGAAAGCATATTATCTGTCATTTAAGCTCAGGTTGAGTACCAAGTAGTTCCTATCAGTGGTATGCTATATGTATGAGTAAGCCATAAATGGAAGTGTGTCAGAAGTGGACTGTTTAGGCTTTGTATTAATGGACTTTATTTTATTTTTTGGACTTTATCTTAAATCCATATTCATCCAGAAATATGTAGATAATTTGGAGTCTTACCATCCTTCTGCAATGGTTATTCTCAAATTCTGTGGGAAGAGGGGATTCTGTAGCATTCCACTCTTGCCATATTAAGAGTAGGCTAGCACAATAGGTCTACATTATTATTTATTTATTCTGACAACCATTGACACACATGTGTTCCCGTCTGATGTATAGTTATATATTAATCTAGTCTGTTGCTCTCTCTACTTGTTCCAAATTTAGGGCACTAACATCTATGCCTTTCCATGTACAAAAGATAGATTCTGCTAACTATAAACTCATCAGGCTATGGATACCTTTTGTACTCCCACTTTGAAAGATGTTAGCTTAGTGCTTATTTTGCCTTTTGCTCTAGCTGTGTGCTTGCTGTGTAGTTACTAAAGGCTCTACTCTGGGGAAGAAATTATAATTCCTTTCTTCTCTTAGATCTTCAAATACATCCATGATATTCTCCCATTTTCTTCCTCAAGAATTCTGTATGTGGTGACAAAAGGGCAAAGCACAAATCTATGTCTTGGGGAGACATCATAGACGAAGTTGTTGTTTTCTCTGATGTGTTTTCATTTTCTTCCAGAGAATATCCATCTAATCTGGAGAGAGATGAGGTAATAGTCTCTTTCTTCACTTTTTCTTTCAAAGTTATCATACGTGCCATGATATATCTGAGTTCTTTAAAGTCTAGGCTTTTGAAAAACTAAGGATTTGATTTTTGTAATCATAAATGATTTATTTTCCATGCTTTTGTGTTGTATTATACCTCCAAAAGGGGGAAGTTTAAAGGGTACAAAATAATTTGAAGAAAACTCCTTGGTAAGTATTTCAAATACTAACCCCGATATTTACTTTCCTGTAAAATGCTTTGCATACATCCTGCTGTGCCTTCTAGCACTGTTTAATAAATGTGTATTTCTCCTCCAGTTGCCTCTGTTTCCTTGCATAAAAGGCAAGAGGAGGTAACTTTACTTTTCCTACAAAAGAGCTGATTTTCAGTTTTCTGTTTATGACATTACTGCCCCCACACAGACATTGGGAATAAATATTACACTGTGATACTGACTAAACTGTCATTAAACAGTCTCCATTCTGACACAATCTCATCCTATTTGCTTTGGTAGCCCAGCGGAATTATCATGTAATCATATTACACTCAATATCATATGAGTTTTAGAAGCGTATAATAAACTGAAATGCTATGGATGTGCTTAATGCCAAACAATCATTATGGATCAAAGAATGAGCTAGTTTAATAGGATGAGATCCAATTTGAACTGCTGTTGTTGAAGAAGGGCCATGTGTAGTCGTTCAATATCAAGAGTATTACAGTAATTGACTCTTCTAGTGAGCATAGTGCAGATGTTAAAGTTACATTGCAACAGAGTAACATATTTAAGTAACTGGTAGCCATTCAATCTTGATCTAAGGAGTGGTAGTGGGATTTTCTACAAGACCAACATGTAATAGGAAGACTATGGAATCCATTCTGATGATACGTAAATCTTATATGAAATTGACCTTCAGGTAGGAATTAATTAAGCTGAAAGATTTTTATCTCCTAAAACAAATCCCTCCTAAAACCTAATAAAAACCTTTTGATTAGGGGCTCCTGGGTGGCTCAGTGGGTTAAAGCCTCTGCCTTTGGCTCAGGTCATGATCTCAGGGTCCTGGGACCAAGCCCCGCATTGGGCTCTCCGCTCAGTGGGGAGTCTGCTTTCCCCTCTCTCTCTGCCTGCCTCTCTGCCTACTTGTGATCTCTTTCTCTGTCAAATAAATAAATAAAATCTTAAAAAAAAACCTTTTGATTAGAAAAACACTATTAAAATAAAATCACTGTTTCTTTTATGATTACCAGTTGATCTTATTCCATAGAATTTAGACATTACAGTCATTTTATTTATTTATTTATTTATTTATTTATTTATTTATGATTTTATTTATTAAAGAAAGAGCACAAGGCACTAGTCAGGGGCGGTCCCAGAGGAAGCAGAGGGAGAGGGAGAAGCAGACTCCCTGCTGAGCAGGAGCCCAACCAACCCAGGTGTTATTCCCAGGACCCTGAGGTCATGACCTGAGCTGAAGGCAGATGCTTAACCAACTGAGCCACCCAGATGCCCCTGAAATATTATATGCATTTTAAATTTATATCAAACATAGGATATTTGGGAGAGAAAGGAGATAGGATACTGCAAATACTGTTCCTACAAATTCATGTTTATAAATGGTATTTATGTTTTTAATAGACCCATTGTACAAATTTTCATCCTTAAGATCTATTATTCCATTTAAATGTTTTTATATAAGGTTATCCAGCAACTCTGAAGGTTGCTTACCTTTACTAAAACTTCTTGATAATCTTTGAGTTGTGATGAGATATAACTAAATATCAGTAGAAGTAATCAAGAGAAAATTCTGTATTTTTCCTCAAATTAACACATTTGTTTCATTAATTTTTTTTTCTGTCCAGGGTATTACACTTGGTGCTGAGGGTAACAAAAGGTCAATAAAAGCATTCTTATCAAAATAAAACAAGTACAGATTTAAATTTTAAAAATGCAAGTCAGAAATATAAGGAATAATTTTTTTAAAGTGTTATGAAGGTTCAGTTGTTTGAATGTTTACAATTAGGTAAATAAATCAAAATTCTTTATGTGTAAGTTGTCATCTAAGATGTTTTTAGGAGATGCCTAAGACTTTTAATAGCAAGGGTTCCTAGGTTGCTCAGTTGGTTAAACCTCTGACTCTTGATTTCAGCTCAGGTCATGATCTCAGGGTTGCGAGATTGAGCCCCATGTGGGGCTCTACACTGGGCATAGAGCTTGCTTAAGATCCTCTCTCTTTCTTCCACCATACTTGTGCTCTCTTCCTCTTAAAAGAAAGAAGGAAGGAGTGGGGGGGGATGGAAAAGGAAAGAGGAAAAAGGAAAAAGAAAGAAGGGAAAGAAAGAAAAAGAAAAAATGACTTTGAATAACAGACATTGTGAGTAAAAACAAGAAAATATAAACAAAGATCATTAAGATGAGAGAGAGCATGAGTAAGTTAGAAAAATATGGGGCATAAACTAAGGAGTAGGTTTGACATGTGTGTCTAGAATGTAGTTATTAAGATCAGAAGGTAAACAATGGATCTGAAGCCAGATAGTGAGGAACTTTAAAGATCAAGTTAAGAGGGTCTACCAAAATTTGTAAGCAATGAGAAGCCACCAAGGGAATGATATCATGTGGAGTGTGTTTTCTGCAGCTTTTTCTGGATTACAAATAAGCTACTACATATAAAAACTAACTCCTACTATTCTTTCTTGGTCTTGTTTCCTATGTCTGTATCTTTTACTTAGTTCCAGATGTTGATCTCTGTATTTCACTTACCTATCCCACATACATATAAACATGTGTACATATTACAATGAACACGTGTACATACACTCTGGCAAGCTCCTTTCCAGACTAGCTTACTGTTTGGGGTGTGTGTGTGTGTGTGTGTGTGTTCTCCTGTCACAAGAATATGGGCAATAGTTTTGGATAAGTATTGTGATAATTTCTGGTTGTGTTGTATGGGAAATCCAACACCAATTTCCTACACTCTTTTCTCTGCTGTTTCTATCACAGAGGCTGAATGGAATAAATAATCACTTTCTCAGATTCTCTTGCAAGTAGAGAGTATCATATCTTGGTGTATACACATCTTGGTGTATAAGCTGAAATCTGGTAGAATATTTCCTAGGAAAGATTTTGCTTTCTAGGTTAAAGCAATTGGATTAGTATCACCCACACCACTTTCTTCCTATTTTCCTAAATGTGACCTTACCGGCCATAATTCACAAGCAAAATAATCACTTGACTTCAAAAAGCTCTTACCAATTTTGAACCTCAGAATACAAACAACTTATTCACAGAAAAATATTCTATTCCTTTTTCTCACTCAACGTACTTTTTCAGAGTCTTCCTGTCAGTGTAGAGTTTTACTAAATTCTTTATTTCAGTGTGAATTCTTTCTTCACATATAAGCATAGGATAAAGCAAAGGTGGGAACTTTAAAACAGAAAAGTCATAGGTCAGGTATTAGATTCTAAAATATTTTATTCTGCAGGGATGAATCTCACCTAAGTCCCCTCAAAATGTGTTTTGACCGAATTATAAGCAATTACTTCAAATCATACTGATGAAAGTGGCCAGGTCACCTTTTGCAAGATAAATCAAGATACAGTAAACTTATCACATGGCAAAACTTTTGGAGGACTTCTTCATAGTCAGGATACACATTTATGTTTATGGGAATTTAGTGTGAAGATAATTAAGGTTAAGAATTGAAATAATGTCATTCAATTTAAGGTGGGCCTTAAATTTAATGAGTGGTCTTATACATCACAGAAAATGACACAGAAAAGGTGATTTGAAGATAGAGACAGGGATTTGAATTATACTGCAACAATCCAATGGATGCCAGAGGCCACCAAAAGCTTGTAGAACCAAAGACTTCTCCCTTAGAGTCTCTGGAGGGAGTTTTGTGCTCGGGACTTTTAGCCTCCAAAATTTAGAAAATAAATTGCTGTTGTTTGCCCATCTACATTATATGAAGGTTCCTTTTTTTTTTTTAAAGATTTTTATTTATTTGACAGAGAGAGACACAGCGAGAGAGGGAACACAAGCAGAGGGAGTGGGAGAGGGAGAAGCAGGCTCCCTGCCGAGCAGAGAGCCCGATGCGGGGCTCGATCCCAGTACTCTGGGATCATGACCTGAGCCGAAGGCAGCCGCTTAACGACTGAGCCACCCAGGCGCCCCTGAAGTTTCCTTTTTTGATCCATAACCTGCAATCTCATCTAAGTCTTGACTGAGGTAGGTTCTGCTTCCATGCTTATGAGGTTATTGGCAGGATTCCATTTCTTGTGGATTGTGGGACTGAGAGGTTCAGTTTCTCACTGGCTATCAACTGGAGATAACCCTCAGTCCTTACAATGTGGGCCTTTCCAATATGGCTGCCTATTTCCTCAAAACCAGCAAGGAAGAGTATTTCTATGGAAAGTGGGTATTACAACTTTATATAACATAATCATGTATATGCAATCAATACATCTGTGACTTTTGTCTATGCTATTGCTTACAAGCAAGTCTCAGGTCCTACCCACACTGAAGGTGACAGCAGTACACAAAGGCATTAATACCAGGAGTCAGGGAGTGTTGGAGCTATCTTAGGGTCTGCATAGTCAATAAGACACACCTATTCTTTAAATTGGGGAATGGTGACATGGAGAATCAGAAAGAGTGCAGAATCTATTCTGGAGTAAGTAGTAACGGTACTAGCAGCATCGGGTTCTAGTGAAGCCATCAGAGGCACTCTGCAGGATCCAGTGTTGGCTGTTTTTGGTAGATATGCTACTGAGAATTGTGGTTATCAGCAGGGCCAGTAGTTATGTTATCACACTAGTTCTATAGCATGATTTTGGCTATGACTTTGGCTATAAAATCTCTGTTGTTTCTGCTCATTTTATTCGCCTGTTTCTTTGGTCTACCTGGTGATTTTTGAGTTACCTAAATACTTTCCAATGAATTCGTTTTATGCTTTAATCAACTAGACTTGGTTTCCATTGTGTGTAATCAAGAATCCTGATGGATACACACAGTACAATTAAATTGTTTTCTAAGATTCCAGCCCACCTACACCTTCCCTGCCTTCCCGTACATTAGACAATAGAGACAAAATAATGATCATTAAACTTGGATGTAAACAACATTAGAAGAGATGTAAAATATGTTTACTTCTCTCTAGAAAGGCTACCTCTGACTCTTATATTAAGTACCCAAACATGTTTCTATAGCACGTCCTTCTCATAACAGTTATCCCATTTTACTATTGTCATTTATTAAGTAAAATCTTCCTACTAGACTCAAAGTCTTTTTTGTCCAAAGATATCGTCAGCATTTAAATTGATTGCCTGGTATGTCAATGGAGTTTTGTAAGTGCTTGCTGAAATAATAAATGTGTGAGTGAATGGATGAGTAGATTTATATTATTACTTTTTCCATAGTTCTGGTCCCACTTAGTAATTAATTGTGACTACCTTTGGGAAGCTACACATGTTAAATGTGCTAGAGTTATCCTTTTCTTAGATTATTTTGAGCCTTTTTTCCTAGAATGCTATTTCAAAATTAATTCACAGCTTAATTTCCTAATTTCCTCAAAGTCATTTCAAAAAAATAGTTATTATTTCATCTTTTTTTTGTATATGAGTATGGTTGACATGTAATGTTACATTATAAACTTAGTGATTTGACAAGTTTATACATTATGCTCTGTTCACCACAAGTATAGCTACCATCTATTGCATTATGTTGCTATAACAATATTACTCTATTCCTTATGCTGTGCTTTTTATTCCCATGACTTATTCATTCTGTAACTGGAGTCCTGTATCTCCTTCTCCCCTTCACCCATTTTGTGAACCCCACACCTCCCTCCCTTCTGGCAACCATCAATCTATTCTCTGTATTTATAGTTATGATTCTGCTTTTTGTTTATTTATGCATTTTTTAGATTCTGCTTATGAATGGAATCATATCTTTCTTAGTCTAATTTATTTCATTTAACATACTACCCTCTAGGTCCACCTATGCTGTCTCAAATGTCACGATCTCATCCTTTACTATGGCTGTGTAATATTCCATTGTATACATACCACATTTCACTTATCCATGTATCTATTAATGGTAGGGATTTATTCCATGTCTTGGCTATTGTAGGTAATGCTGCAGTACACATAGGAGTACATATGTCTTTTTGAGTTAGTGTTTTCATTTCCCCTGTGTAAATACCCAGGGAATTATTGGTCATATGGTGTTTCTATTTCAATTTTCGAGGAGCCTCCATACTGTTTTCCACAGTAGCTATACCAATTTACATTCCCACTAACAGTGCGCAAGGGTTCCTTTTTCTCAATATCCTTGCCAACACTAGTTTCTTGTCTTCTTGATTTTAGCCATTCTAGTTGGTGTGAGGTGATATCTCATTGTAGTTTTGATTTGCATTTCCCTGATGATTAGTGACACTGAACATTTTTTTCGTGTGTCTCTTGGCTATCTGTATATCTTCTTTGGAAAAATGTCTATTCAGGTTCTCTGCCTTCTTAATAATATTGGGGTTTTTTGTTTTTTTGTTTTGTGGGGTTTTTTGGTATTGACTTGTATACGTTCTTTATATATTTTGGCTTTTATTCCTTTATTGGATATGTCATTTACAAATATCTTCTCCGATTCAGTAGCTGGTCTTCTTTTGTTGTTGTTGATGGTTTCCTTTCCTTTCCCCTGTGCAAAAGCTTTTTATTTTGATTTAATCCCCAAAGTTTGTTTTTGCTTTTGTTTCCATTGCCTTAGAGATATTATTTCATCTTTAGGCCTACCTGAAATTCCCTAGGTCATTTTCCAAACTTTATGACATTTGATATGCTATTAGATGAAATTCCTAGATGATTTTTACAATTAAGTTTTATTTTATTGCCATGTTTTTACTATATTCCAATATTCTCTCTCCTTGACTCCACATATTCTTTGCTAATCTACTCTGTTTCTCATACAGATCACCATGTTCAACCACCTTACCTTCACTCATACCATTCCTTTTCCTAGAACACTCATTTCCTCTTTCTACAAGTATTCAAATATTACTCACTATTGCTTCTTGCTAACTTATGAAAGGGACATGCTATAGCATGTCCTATATAGGGACATATAGCTTGGGTACCTGACCTTATCTAAGAGTCAAGGTTTTTTTCCCTTTCTAGGGAAAAATAAACATATTTTACATCCTTCTAATGTTGTTTATATCCAACTTAGTGATTATAATTTTGCTTCTATTATCTGTAGTAAGGGAAGGCAGGAGAGGTGTAGGTGGGATTCTAGGTTAAACAATTGGATTAGTATCACCCACACCACTTTCTTCCTATTTTCCTAAACGTGACCTTACCGGCCATAATTCACAAGCAAAAGAATCACTTGACTTCAAAAAGCTCTTGCCAATTTTGAACCTCAGAATACAAATAACTTATTCACAGAAAAATCTTCTATTCCCTTTTCTTATTCAGCGCACCTTTTCAGAGTCTTTCTGTCAGTGTAGAGTTTTACTAAATTCTTTATTTCAGTAGACTTCAGTGTATAGGTGGGATCTTCAAGATCCAACAAAAATGTGATTTCTTCTACTGTGATTTTTCCGCCTATGCCAAAGTAATCTTTTTCTCCTTTAAATTTGAAGATGCTGCTGCTCTATCCTCTAGGTCCCTGAGACATAATGATGAAGGTAGCTCCCTGATGACTTACATTATATTAATGGGAAATAAAACCATGGATATTTAAACCACTGAGAACTGGGGTCATTTGTTATCACAGCATAAACCAGTCTACTCTGATAGTACCTTTATTTTCTTTTCAATATAGCAAGCCTAATATGTTTAATAACAAAATCTCTATGATGTTTCACTTCTCACTATTCTTTGCATCACACTTCCTGTCTCCCTGTGCTTAGAACATCAGCCATAATTTATGCACATCCATAAATTATGCAGATAATTTATGCAAAAAGAAGATAAAATCATTGATGGGGGAAATTAGCTATTATGAATTGAATATGGAGGTAGGCTTATACAGTGAATACATAGAGGTTTAACAGAATAAATTTCTTGGGGAAAGAATAAAGGATTTAACCTTATTTTAAGTGTAAAATGCCATGAATGTTATACTACAGTTTCAAATTCCTATAGACATGTGTTGTTTATTTCAAGAATTATTTATAAAAGAAAGACAAGATGATGAATGCAACTAATAAAAAAGTTTCAGTTTCAGGCTATGATTATAAAGGTAAACTTTTCTATGTTAAAATTGGTATTTTTATTAGATAGGCATTCCCATAGAGGAAATTTATATTAATATACAATATATAGAAGTATACCTTTCTAAAGAAGAATGCTTCTTTGTCATATATTATCACAAACTTTTAAGAAATTATTTTTCTTTTATAGAGGATCTGAACTTTAGAGATAAGTGACCTGCTCTAGGACCCAAATGCAAGTAATAGAAGTTTTAAAAATAATATGACTCAGTCTCAGAATGGCTTTTATTTTATATGCTATTTTTTTAAAAGATTTTATTTATTTATTTGACAGAGACAGAGATCATAAGTAGGCAGAGAGACAGGCAGAGGGAGAGGGGGAAGCAGGCTTCTCGCTGAGCAGAGAGCCCGATGTGGGGCTCGATCCCGGGACTCCGGGATCATGACCTGAGCCGAAGTCAGTTGCTTAACCAACTGAGCCACCCAGGTGCCCCTTATTTGCTATTTTTTTAAAGATAGAAGATCTCTATTCCTTTTTTTTTCTTTTTATAGTCAGCATATTTATTTTTAATGCATTCTGAAAATCATTGATCTATTTAATTGATATGTTTAGATTGTTTAATCTTTTATTATTGATGTATAGTTGACCTACAATGTTGTATTAATTTCAGATTAATTAATTTTATACACTATGCAATGTTCACCACAATAAATGTAAGTACACTTGTCACCATACATTATTAAATCTCATTGACGATATTCCCTATGCTGTACATTCCATTCCTATGACTTAATTATTTTATGACTGAATGTTTGTACCTCTTAATCCCCTTCACCTATTTCACCCATCCCCCAAACCTCTTCCTCTCAGCACCTGTCAGTTTGCTCTCTGTATTAGTCTGTTTCTGTTCTTAATTTTTGGCTCATTTGTTTTGTTTTTAGATTTCATATCTAAGTGAAATCATATAATATTGTTCTCTGTCTGACTTATTTCACTTAGCAAAATATTCTCAGATTCCATCCATGTTGTCAAAAATGGCAAGATCTCAATGGCTTTTATTTTAATAATCTACTTCCTGATATCCAAAAGTCAATTTTAGTATAGTAGACCATTATTACTAATATTTCTATTATTATTATTATTATTATTATTATTATTACTACTACTAAAGATTAGAGTAAGAATCCTATCCTGGAATAAGTTGTAATAAGTTCTTAATCATGATGTCCTTTGAACCCACAATGACATCTGAATGTCAGAAACTTCTTTCTCTCTCTTTTTTTTTAATTATGTTATGTTAGTCACTATACAGTATGTCATTAGTTTTTGATGTAGTGTTCCATGATTCATTGTTCGCATGTAACACTCAGTGCTCCATGCAATCTGTGCCCTCCTTAATACCCATCACCAGGTGCACCCATACCCCCACCACCCTCCCTTCTAAAACCCTCAGTTTTTTCCCTGGAATCTATAGTCTCACATGGTTCATATCCCACTCAGATTTCTCGCCCTTCATTATTCCCTTCCTTCTCCTAATGTCCTCCATGTTATTCCTTATGTTCCAAAAATAAGTGAAACCATCTGATAATTGACTTTCTCTGACTTATTTCACTTAGCATATTCTCCTCCAGTCCCAGTCCCATCCAGGTTGATGCAAAAGTTGGGTAATCATCCTTTTTGATGGCTGAATAATATTCCATTGTGTATATGGATGGCATCTTCTTTATATCCATTCATCTGTTGAAGGGCATCTTGGCTCTTTCCACAGTTTGGCTATTGTGGACATTGCTGCTATGAACACTGGGATGCATATTGCCCTTCTTTTCACTACATCTGTATTTTTTTTTTAAGATTTTATTTATTTATTTGACAGAGAGAGATCACAAGTAGGCATAGAGGCAGACAGAGAGAGAGGGGAAAGCAGGCCCCCTGTTGAGCAGAGGGCCCGATGTGGGGCTTGATCCCAGGACCCTGAGATTATGACCTGAGCTGAAGGCAGAGGCTTTAACTCACTGAGCCACTCCGGCTCCCCAACTACATTTGTATCTTTGGGGTAAATACCCAGTAGTGCAATCGCTGGATCATAGGTAGTTCTATTTTTAATTTTTTGAGGAATCTCCACACTGTTTTCCAAAGTGGCTGCACAAATTTACATTCCCAACAACAGTGTAAGAGGGTTCCCCTTTCTCCACAACTTCTCCAATGTTTGTTGTTTCTTGCCTTGTCAATTTTTGCCATTATAACTGGTGTAAGGTAGTATCTCAGTATGGTTTTGATTTGAATTTCCCTGATGGCTAATGATGATGAACATTTTTTCATACCCATAAGCCAATTGTATGTCTTCTTTGGAGAAGTGTCTGCTCATTTCTTCTGCCCATTTGTTGACTTGATTATTTGTTTTTTGCGTGTTGAGTTTAGAAGTTCTTTATAGATCTTGGATATCAGCCCTTTGTCTGTAGTGTTATTTGCAAATATCTTTAAACTGTATCTGAGGAGGATCATTGAAAGTGAGAAACCCTCATCCATTGATCTTGAAAGAATTGCTGATATAGTCCTTATGAATTCCTTACATAAGTAGTCTTGTGTAGAGTGATATTATCAAAGCATGATTCTGTGAAAGACAAAATGGATCAGACAATCAAAGATAATTTTGTTCAGGCTATTTTGTTAATAGGGAGAACATTTGTTAATGAGGAATGTCTCAAAGAGAAGGAAGGGGCTTTGGCTTTACAGAGGCAGGTAAACAAGGAAGTGTTACTGTGTTGCGGGAGTCCTCAAGAAGGATGAAGGAAGGTCTTATCTTGGAGTATGTGAGGGCAGGAATGGCTGAAACAAATGAGTAAGTGTAATCGATAACTATCTGTATTTTCTAGGCATACAGGGCTTAGATAAAGTTCAGTATCATCAATTCTGAGTCCAAGTTTCAGTCAAGACATAGAAATCACTTAAAGTATTTTTAGCAAAAAGGGGACTTAACACAGGGACTTAATTGCTTACAAAGCCATTGGAAGGGCTGACGATGGAAGCACCAGGGGAAAGTTAACTAGCTCTCAGCTTTACCACCACAGGTGTAGTGTGGAGAACCAGGTGGCAACTGGGTTCTGCCAAGCAGGACAGAAAACTATAGGAATCTATTCTTGATGATCACAACAAAACCTCTACAGCATCTCACATCTGCTAAAGCCCATGCACTCACCTGCCACTGCCAAAGGAAAAAAAAAATATGGCTCTGCCTCTCTTCCACCCTTCAAATCATGTTCAAATGTCTCTCATTGGAGAACATAAATTGTATTTTAAACCCTGGAATCAAGAAAACTGGAGAATGTGATTCCTAAATACTCAGCCACTGTGTAACAGACATTTTGTTAAATGAAAGATCATCCGCTATGAAAAAAAAAATTATGCCATTCCTATAGGGACAGAATGGGTGACCAGTGTTGTGATTCTAAACAGACCAATTTGTTTGGCACTATGCTATTCAAAGAAAGAACAATTCTTTAATTCTCAGATCTTAACCTCATAAAAGAGAGAACTGTGTAATTAATACAGAAGCCGGTGAAAACTAAAGTGTACAGATAAACAAATTATTGTTGTTACTAGTTTAATAATCTGGCTAGGACACTATAGATTTCCTTAGAGAAGTGTTCAGTGAAATGTATAAGAGTAGAACAATAGCAAGCTTCCCTTCCTAAACAATGTTTTGGTTAATTCAATGGAGAAATGGTGGGTGTAGTGAGTAAAACTGTAGTCAAGACTCAGCCTACCTGCATTTGTATCCTGTCACTGGCACTTACATGTCACTGGCACTTACAATCTGGGATCTCGGACACCTTTACACAACATTTCTAAGACTCTGCCTTATGAATTGTAAGAGATACAATAAAGACAAATATCTTGCTTCCCTTTGAGTTATTAAAAGTATTATTAAGGTGAAGTGTGTAAACCACTTAAACACACACAAATGTGTGCATTAAGACATGCACTTTTTTTTAAGATTTTATTTGTTTATTTGACAGAGAGAGAGATCACAAGTAGGCGGGGGTGGGGTGGGGTGGGGGGGAAGCAGACTCCCCGCTGAGCAGAGAGCCCAATGTGGGCTCCATCCCAGGACCCTGAGATCATGACCTGAGCCGAAGGCAGAGGATTTAACTGACTGAGCCACCCAGGTGCCCAATACATGTGCACTTTTATGAAATATCAGTCACCAGAGCAAGAATGTGCTTTCTTTCATTCCAGGCTCTTTCTTCCACTTCATCCTTCATATCCAATTGCTCACAAAACTTGGACAATTATGCCTTTTAAATGTCTTTCAAATCTTGTCCCATTCTACTTTAGTTTAAATCTTCAACAACGATATCTCCTGTCTGGATTGGGGTAATCACATCTTAATTCATTTTTATCATTGTGTTGTCCACACACACCTTTCCCCATTTTTCACTGACACTGCAGCCAATGATCTTACTTTATGGAAAATGTGATCAGTGTAACTTCAATTAAATCCTTCATTTAAAAATACTTAAAACCTTTAAAGACCTATAGGGTAAAGTGTAATCTCAATAGTTTAGTAAATATGAACTTTGTCATTCAAATTTGCAAATCTCTAGAGCAGTGAATAACAAACTTCAGAATGTATCAGAGTCCCCTGGGTTGTTCATTAAAAATGCACATTTTATGGGGCAAATAATACATTACATGTTAATTAAAAATACATAAGTAAATAAAATTTTAAAAATGCGTATTTTAGATCCTTACTCCATCAACAGTCTTATATGGTAGGTCTCAAAATATTAAGAACTATTATGATCTCAAAATATTAATACCTATATTAAAGACCATAAATAGAAATTAAATACATGTATACATACATACATAATACACACATACATACCAAAATTGGAATTTTCAGTGGTCAGTCCAGGAAATTCTGATGCAAGTTTTCTGAGATCACCTTTTGAGACACATCCTGCTCTGTAGCCCATAGCCATTTCTCCACTATTTCACTCTCTGTCCACCCTATCTAAATAACAGGTGTGTCTTCAAATATGACATATTTCCTATGCCTTTTTGCCTCTGCAACCACTAATTTCTACTTCCTGGAAGGTCCTTCCACACTTTCTGTCTTGCTAATTTCATTCATTTTTCAGCATTTCATCCAAATAACATTTCTATGTGAGGAGATTCCTGTGTTTTCTCAGAGAACAGTTTCTTATTTCTGTGTTTTAGTAAGATTCTTTACTGACTTGTACATGTACTTGCAGCATTAAGTTATAAGCATATTTTAAATATATCTCTCTACTAGACTATAAAGTCTTATATAAAGACTATAAAGTCCTTTTCCTGCTCGTAAGCAGGAAAAGTTTCCCATTCATTTCTTTTTTTTCCCCCAAATATGTTTATTTTATTTTTTTAGTGTTACAAGATTGATTGTTCATGCACCACACCCAGTGCTCCATGCAATATGTGCCCTTCTCAGTACCCACCACCAGGCTCACCCAACCCCC
>CM052798.1:50744375-50777526 GCA_028533885.1 Nasua narica
CTGACATATGTTAGGTGCTCAGTAAGTATTCACTGGCTGAAAAAAGAAACTAGTGAGTGTTAGAAAGTCACTTACTTGGGGTTATTTAAGGATTTAGGTCACCTCTATGTGACAAAATATTTCCTCCACAAACTTTCTGCTCTTATCTGACTACTATCATTGGATATTATCTCAAATCTTCATAGTAGGCCAATAGATCAATATTATTAATGTTATTTTAAAAACACCTGACAAAATTGAACTGTTTTCTGTTTGTTTGATTTCACTGAAACAGAAATTACAAGATATTAAAGAGATAGAAGGTGAAAAGGGGCTTCATTTCCACTTATTCCCCTTTAAATACAATGTCCAGAATAACCCAGGTATCACCTGAACAGTTGGTAACGTTGCCTGAAGGTAGAATTCTCTATCCCAAACAGTTCCTGTGCAATAGAGCTGGTGCAATTTACTTGTCTATGGAAGTGGATGATTTGTAGATTTACCTGAGATTTGCAGTCAAGCTTTGTTTGCATAATGGAGTGACCATTCAAAGAGGGGCTGGATTCCTCTGCAGTATTTTACTATTTCTAGATAGTATTTTACTATTTTATATATTTCCTTACTAGAGGAAAGAGTAAGGACTATTTTAAATAGTCCTTAATACTAAAATACTGATTTATAAGAGTAAGCAGTATTTTACTATTTCCTTACTAGAGGAAAGAGTAAGGACTGACATTGTTCAGCTTTACCTGAGTCCTGCATTCCTAGAAAGCAACAATGGTTAAGAAATCCCCTTATCTTTTTTTTTTTTTTTATTCCAGGAAATGGTTTACTGCAAAGAGACACCCTTCCCCATATGACTTAGATAAAGCTCCCAGATGACCTCCTTGTTTATTTATAACAAGACCGGACACAACCTCCAAATTCCCACTATCTGTCTCATAAATGATTAGCTAATCTGTTCATCTCTACTGACCAATCTGGACAAAATGCCAACTAATTTAATTTGACCAAACTGAAGCCAGCCTTCTCTTCTTCCCTCAGGACCCTGAATTTGGCTTACCATTGAGCTTAAGTAAGCATTGGGAGCTTAAACTTTGGCATTGGAACCTGGGCAATCGCCCCCACACTCACCCCTGCCACCACCAGTTAACAGCTTCTCCCAAAATACAGCTAATTGCAAGAAAGGCATTTTCTGTTCAACGGTTCAATCATGCTCACCTGCTCATCCCACTCTCCATCCACCAAAGCAAAATAGAAAATAAAAAGATGGATAAATCACAGTTTTCTTCTTTTCCAAATGCACCGATCCTCTACAGTAGTTTCTTCTTTCAAAACCATCAGAACCTTTGTCTTCAAGAAAATCTATTAAGTGCAGAGAGATGAGGGGAGTAGCGAAGTACCTATCATTCATTGAGTAGGGTTTGTGCTATGGACCAAGGAATGTGCTAGTCATTTTACTTTAACAAAATTGGAGGAAATTTGAGTTAAAAGGTAATGACTTAAATAAGATAATAATGCATGATGACTGAGATTTAGTCACAGCAACCAGTCAATACAACAAGAGTAGGTCACCAGTTATCATAACTTTCTTAATTTTAACAGGTGGAGGTACAAGGTATTAGGCACTTCAATTTCTGGGAATAGTCCTTCAGGATTTGCAGAGGAAAATACAAAAAATTACAAAGATTTTCTAATACAAATGTTATACTGGCTTTTAAAAAATTATTTTACTTACCTTCAATTGGGCCCTGACATATAGATGTGAGCTCTGGGGGATTTTTGTGTGGTGGGCAGAATCATAGGCAGCTCTATTTAGCATGATTGATGACTTTTTTTTTCAATTGTATAATTCTCATTAAAACGGTTCTCTTTCCAGAGTATTTCTTAATTGAGGTATTGCTGTACAAGGCAGCATACAATACATTCATTTTTAAAGCACAATTTAAAAAATGGTATTGTTCTTTGGCTTGAAATTCTACTGTATGAGACCAGAATGTTTAGGTTCCGTAAGTTTATAAATTGAATGTTTCATTATGTTCCAATTCTAGGCTTATTATGGAAATCATTATTTTGGGCTTGTATATTCTAATCATACTCCTAAGATTTATAGATGTGATTAGAAACACTTTGATATTCAATGTAACATAATAACTTTTTGAAAGTCATATTTACAGTTGGTAATATGTGTGCTTCATCATTCTCTATCTGAGCTGTCATTGTCTTAAAGAATAGAGGTAGCTATGCTTACAGCAATGAGGATAGAGTACACAATAAAAATTAAAAAGAAAACCAGAAAATAAAATTTCCTAAGTTCCAATATTACAACAATGTGCTAGCTTATAAAAAAATATCAAGGGAAAAACATAGAAAACTATATATAATTTGAGTTTAACTATAAAAAGAATAATGGTACTAGGAGTAGAGTAAGAATACTGAAAAGCCATCATTGGCACATATGATTTCTAATGTAATATTTTACCAAGCCCTCATTACTTAACTAAAATATAACACCCTATTACTTTCACACAACTGTTGATATTGGAATAGCTTTAAATTTACATTAACAAGGATTGACATCTGCTGTATAGAATATTACTCCTGTTCTGCTTCATTATGCTAATTTAATTTTTAAAGTATTTCTTTTTTTTAAATTACCTTAGCTTCTACCTCTTTAAAAGTAGGAATATTGTTTTTTCTTTAAAAGACAGGAGTCCATGTGAAATTTTCTGAGAGCAAATGTGTCAAAATTAAATTTTACCATTTCCAACATATGCTATCTCTCTTTATATAATCTTAGTGAACTTTAGTTCTTCTACCCCCTTCCCCAACTTTTTTTAGAAGTCCAATTATGGCCATAGAAACAACAGCAGCATGTTTCAAAACATATTCCAGATTTTAGAGGACAACACTGTAACTTTACAAGGTTTTGCCTCCCACATGACACCGTAACTGATTAGTTACTGGGCCATTCCTACGTCTTACAAGGCCAGCTGCAACAAGATAATGTAGAAACAATGAATTACATATTGTGAAGCCATTACTATACTTCTTTTGTTGTAAAAGTAGCTATTTGATCAGAAGCAGTGTTTCTTGACCATAAATAAGGCAATCAGTGAGTTCACATGTGGAAGCATTACAAACGTGGAAGGCATGTTCATACCAAGGAAAAGTCCAACCAGTTGAGACAAACCCCTGCCCATTCCATAAGGAAAAGTGTCCAATATAATCATTCTGTCACTGGAGGGCTGGCTTGATCTCTCCCCAAAATGGTGCTGTGTTCTAGATTCAATATTGGTCTCATTTGTTGGCAGGTTGGGAACTCTGCATGGGCAGTCACCATATCAGCCTTGATGGTTGAGCAAAGCCTTCAATCCGTGATGCCAAGTCCACTTTTCCATTAAGCAAGAACCATATATTAGTTTCCTAGGACCACCAAAACATCACAATCTGGGTGGCTTAAAACAACAGAAAAGTATTACCTTTCAGTACTGGAGGCCAGAAGTCTGAAATCAGGTTGTTTTCAGGGTTGATTCCTACTGGAGGCCTTGAGGAAAAACCTATTTCATTACTCTTTCCTACTTTTGAACTTTGCCAGCAACCCTGGTGTACCTTGGCAAAAACTCCAATCTCTGCTTCTATCTTCATGTGGGCTTCTTTGCTGTGTGTCTCTGTGTCTCAAATCTTCCTCTTCTTTCTCTTATAAGAATGCCAATCATTGGGTTTAGAGATCACGCTAAATAGGGGATGATCTTACCTCAAGATCTTTAGTTTAATTATATTTTCAAAGACCTTACTTCCAGATAAGGATGTATTTATAGGTTCTGAGAAGCTAGGATTTGGACATATCTTTTTCAGGACACAATTCAACTCATTACACAGTGGGTTAAAGAAAGAGTTTGATTGAACTTGATTGACCACGACAAGATACATTTTACCATCCTACTGATATATTCCTCTGTTCTGAATTTCCTTGTTGGTTATTCAGGTGAGGCACAAATATCATCATAATCTGTGCCTGTCCTAAAATGTCTATCACATACTTTTTCTGTACATCTTTTTGTTAATAACTTGCCAACCTTTTTCTCCCTAAGTCCTGACCATCCTGACCCTCTGGCCAAATTGTTAGCTATGCTCCACAAATCAGTGAGGATACATACAATGTAGATCCATCATTTCTCTATTAAAATAAAATGTCAATTAGCTTGAATTTCTGCTCTTTGGGAAAATTCTCTACTTTCTATGTTTGAGGAATTTCCTTGAGTGGGTCTATAATGTTGCAATAGTTCTCTGCTGGCTAATTCTAGCATATGGTGCAAAGTGATTAGAAAACCTAGGCCTAATATTTTTCCCTTCAGTCAACTAGTTGTAAGGAACTCTATATGACAGGGATTGGAAAACTATGGCCCAGGGGCCAAATTCAGCCATCTTTTATAAATAAAGTTTTATGTAAACATAGTCACATTCATTTGTTTACATATTGTCTCTGACTGCTTACACACTATGTTGGCAGTGTTGAATAAGTATGATCATGGCCATTAAGGTCCACAAAGCCTAAAATATTTAGTATCTAGCCCTTTAGAGAGAAAAATTGCCAACCTCTGTTCCATGGTATCACAGAAATTGTTGAAAGAGAGTAAACGATATAGCCACAATAATGGTTTAAAATTATGTAGTTTACATTTGCCTTCAATACCTGCTCAAAACCAACCTTGTATTAGTTATATCCATTTGATGATGATATGCTGCTTCACTCACTGGGTTGATGAGTTAGATAAGCTCAATTCTTGTCATTTGTTCCATGGTCTAGTATTTATACATTACTTGTGGCCAATAACAAGTGAGGTGCTTTTGTTCTAAAAAGGAATAGTTGTTTTCTAAAAAGGATTTATTCCTTAAGCCTTGTGATTCACCCCATCGAGGTTTATAACAATATAATCTCTACCTACTAGGTAATATGGACCAAGAAGACTTCATTAAATACTGGATTTGTTGCAAATTTTCTCTTCCTCTAGATACCTCTCAAAACTGTTAAGTGTATGGGTTAATTAGTAACTGAATCAGAGAAGAAGTCATAAATGCAATTATATGTTGTTTCTAAAATCTGTATAGGTCCACCAAGCATTGTGCCTCTTCCTTAGTAGTAGGTTATGTAGGAAGTGAAATTTATCTAGTTCATGTCACAGATCATATAATTGAAAGAAAATTTACTACAGGCACATTATTTTTCATAAATGTATCTTCCACACTGGGATTTTTATGCCTTACCAAGTCATTTAGAATGCTTCTTGCTACGATGTCCAAATAGCATGATGTCATCAAAGTGGGGCACCAGTGTGATATTTTTATAAAGGCAAATCAATCGATGTTCCTGTAGTTTAGATTTGACAAGAAAGCCACAGATCTAATATACCCCTGACATGAGACAGTAAAGGTGTACAATTGTATTTTCAAATGAAACCAAACTATTTATCATTGTTCTTACTAAAAAGTATAAGAAAAGCATTTTTCAGTTCAATAACTCTGTACCAAGTGTCAGAGACTGTGCTGAATTATTCCAATTAGGAGATCAATCTGGAACAGAAGTTGCAATTAGAGTAACCACTTGGTTAGGTTTATGATAATGCATAGTCATTCTCCAGGAACCATTGGTCTTTTTCATAATTCAAAAAGTAAATTAAATGAAGATGTTACAGGAATCACTACCTTGCATCTTTCAAATATTTGATAATGATACTGCTTTCTGAAATGCACTCAGGGATGGTATTACATTTGATTTTCTATTTTGGTTGTTATTGACATTTCAGTGGCTTCTATTTAGTTGTTTCATATAATAGACCTTACTGTTTAAGTCAGGAAGCCAGTGCAGGGTCTTACTAGCTGCCAAAAAATGCCTATTTCAATTATACTTTCAGGAACTGATTATGTCTGTTTAATCACTGGGGCTTATTTTGAGAAAGTTTTAAACCAAAATTTTATTTAATACCTGACCTCTGTAAGTACCTAGTTAGATTATTAGACCACAGTGTCATTTTAGGTCTCTGGGGATTAGTGTCAAACCTGAGCCATTGTTTAGTGACCCTCCCCAAGTCTCTCTCCCTCCATTTCCTCAATTGTTTTAACAAAGTTTTAAAGATTTACAATATTACTTGTGTCAGTACAAGGGAACTTGACCTCTACTTCAATAAAGTGACTCCTGATCTATGAATTGGTTTAGATATGGCAACTGGGGGAAAAAAAAAACCCTTTGTGACAACTCAAGTTAGAGTTCTGGCCATCAGACTGAGAGTTTTATTTTTATATTATTTAGATCAAATAATATTTTGGTAGGTTGTCCCTCTCTTACATTCCTAGGAACAAAGTGCTTACTTGGCCATTTCTAAAGTTCCCTGTGGGTAAAACATTTTGATAGTCCTCTAAATTTGCTGCCTATTATGTTAACTATATCCTATCTCATACCTGGTGTTTTAAATACTGGCACCAGGTCTTCACTCCTCTGGCATCCTATTATTTCCATTGTCTCCAAAATCATTCCTGATATGCAGAGGAAATTCACTCTAAAGATTTTAATGAATACTGATGCTCCCTTCATCAAGGAACTGAGAAGTTCCTTGATGAAAGAAATGCCTGTGTACTTGCCTAAGTGATTCTCACTTAAGTCCTTGTACCAAAAACTGCAGTATCATCTGAGAAATTGTTAAAAATGCATATTCTCTTCCTTCAACCCAGATTCATTAAATCAGAAACTTTGGGAGTGGGGCCCAGCAATTTGTGTTTTAGCAAGTCTTCCAGGTGATTCTTATGTACACCCTCAAGGACCATCATTCTACATTATACCAGAAAAGTTTTGGTATTGAATTTAGGTCATCATTAAGTTGAGGTATCAAATAAGCTCAAAGGTTTCAAATCAATCAAATGAACTCCTCCATCCACTCCTGGAGGCTTAGACTAGCCCACTAAATACTGAATGTCAGTGTATTAGTTCTCTACGGCTGTCATAACAAAATATCCCAAAGACACCAACAAAATAGGTGTCTTAAACAACAGATACGTATTTTCTCACAGTTCTGGAGCCAGAAATCCATGATCAAGCTGCTTAAAAAAGTTGATTTCTCCTGAGAACTTTCTACTTGCTATATAGATGGCCACCTTCTCACTGTGTCCTCATATGGCATTTGCACATCCATGTCTAGTGTCTGTACCTCTTTTTACAAGAATACAAATCATATTGGATTAGATTCCAACCCAAATAACCTCATTTTAAGTCAGTTGCCCATTTGAAGGCTATATCCCCAACTACCATCACATGGATTAGGGACTATCCAAATGACCTTATTTAATTTAAATTACCTCTGTAAAGGGTCTATACGATTATATTTTAAGGTACTAGAGGTTGTGACTTCAACATATGTATGTATAGGGAGCATAATTCAATTCATAACAGTTAAGTAAGTGCAACCATATTGACAAAATCATCCTGGTATAATGTTATTTCATTCTCCTTGATCTAGCACAACATGAATTCTTTTTTATTTAGGAATTTATTTTATTTTTTTATTAATATATACTGTATTATTTATTTCAGGGGTACATGTCTCTGAATTATCAGTCTTATTCAATTCACCACACTTACCATAGCACATACCCTCCCCAATGTCCATCACCCAGCTGTCCTATCCCTCCTACCCCTCACCCTCCAGCAACCCTCAGTTTGTTTCCTGAGGTTAAGAATCTCTTACGGTTTCCTGATTCCCAGTCTCTAATGATATAAACTAAAATTTTATTTTGGTTTATAAAACTTATTAGTGGGTAGATTTCTCCTCCATACTTATTACACCGGGGGATATCTTGATTATTTGATAGACAAGTAGAAATGCAGGTTACGGAATGGAGTTTGAAGAGAATAGACATGGGTAAATAAGGTCACTGATGTTTTTCAAGCAAAGTCTAATGTCCTCAAATAGAAAAGAAAGGGATGCTACAACATACAAGTGAGGCTCATGATATTATGGGGGTTCAAAGTTCTCAGTCATCCAGATCCACCCAAATGTAACTATTCTTTCCTCAGGGTCTCACTTCTTCACGGTCACTTTCTTAATATCAGAGACATGGCTGATGGGGATTAACAAGGGCACTTGTGATGAGCACCTAGTGTTGTATCTAAGTGCTGCATTTCTAAAGTCTACACCTGAAACTAATATTACACTCTATGTTAACTAACTGGAATTTAAGTAAAAACTTGGAAAAAATATCAGCAACATGGAAAAGCTGAATTTAAATTATGTTGTAATTTGATAACATGTAAAGGTCTGTGATATCATTAGTGTTGTTGCTATTTTTTCCAAATATGTTTATTTTATCTTTTCAGTGTTACAAGATTAATTTTTCATGCAGCACACCCCGTGCTCCATGCAATACGTGCCCTCCTCAATACCCACCGCCAAGCTCGCCCAATACCCCGCCTCCTCCCCTCCAAAACCCTCAGTTTGTTGCTCAGAGTCCACAGTCTCATGGTTCATTGCCCCCTCCAATTTCCCCCCATTCACCCATCCCTTCCTTCTCACAATGCCCTTACACCAATTAGAATGGCCAAAATCAACAAGACAGTAAACAACAAATGTTGGAGAGGATGTGGAGAAAGAGGAACCCTCTTACACTGTTGGTGGGAATGCAAGTTGGTGCAGCCACTTTGGAAAACAGTGTGGAGATTCCTCAAGAAATTAAAAATAGAGCTACCCTATGACCCTGCAATTGCACTACTGGGTATTTACCCCAAAGAAGCAGATGCAGTGCAAAGAAGGGCCACATGTACCTCAATGTTCATAGCAGCAATGGCCACAATCACCAAACTGTGGAAAGAACCAAAATGCCCTTCAACAGATGAGTGGATAAGGAAGATGTAGTACATTTATACAATGGAATATTATGCCTCCATCAGAAAGGATGAATATCCAACTTTTGTATCAACATGGACGGGACTAGAAGAGATTATGCAGAGTGAAATAAGGAAAATCATGGAGGGCATAATGTTAAAGCTATTCATCTCTCAAGATGTCCTTCATCATAACTACTGCTTAACAGACTGGGATAAAACACAAAAAGCCTGGCTACCTAAGGTCTAAGAATATTGATCCTAAGCAAAGTACCAAATGAGAAAAGCAGAAATAACTAAAGGTTTTTAAAGTACACAGGAATTTAATTCAGGCTATTAGATAATGAAAATGTTGGAAGATCTGGAGGAACAAAAAGGTTTGTGTTACTACTCTCAGATTAAGAACTGTTGGAAGTCATCATCACTCCACAGGAACCCAAGAGCTCAGACATAGCTGATACTCCTTAAGCTGTCCTCTCTGGCACTTAGCAGGAGCTGTCTCTCACTCACCTTTGCCACTTCTGGAACCACTCCTTGAAATGGGCATTGCTGGAACTCCTGCTGCTTCCACTTACAGAAGAAGGTTGGCTTCTACATCTTCCCATCTTCTAATCTCAGTGAAGTATCTCCCACAGTCTCTAGAAATGCTTTTCCACAGCATTTACTTTTTGTTTTTCTAATAGTATTCTTCAAATTTAGTGATATGTTTAAAGAAGTAAGAGTCTAGAGAGGTTTCCAATATATCCAGGTACAGATATTTGTTTTAGAGTGGTCTACACAGATGTTCATCTTGCTGTGATTCTGCTAATTTAGCACAACCAATAAAGGCCAAACCTCACTGCTTCTCTGGACTCACTGTATCTTTGCTGACCATTCATCTTCTGTCCAAAAACAGAAAGAACCCTCTATAACATTTAAATAACCCACAGTACTCTTTTTTCAGATCTTTTATGTCCATTAATAAGTTTGGACACGTTAAAAATGTGTATTCAGTCTCAACCAAATAAACAGGAATATATTTAAAAAATAAAAATAAATAAATAAATAAATAAATAAATAAATGGCTTTATTCCTTCCCTTCCCTTCCCTTTCCATTCCTTTCCCTTCTTTCCTTTCCCTTCCTTTCGGACAGGTCAAGGTCACTGATTAAGCTACAGTCAAATTGCTGATTCTACCATTCTAGTAGATCTTCTATAATGAAATATGAGTTATCTAATTTTTTTAAAGATTTTTTTTTAATTTCTTTATTTATTAGGAAAGAGAGAGAGTGAGAGAGAGCATGAGAAGGGAGAAGGTCAGAGTGAGAAGCGGACTCCCCATGGAGATGGGAGCCCGATGTGGGACTCGATCCCGCGACTCTGGGATCATGACCTGAGCCGAAGGCAGTCGCTCAACCAACTGCGCCACCCAGCGCCCCGAGTTATCTAATTTTTTTAATCTAACAAATATTGCTTTAAGTGCTTTAAAAATATTAACTCAGGGGCGCCTGGGTGGCTCAGTGAGTTAAAACCTCTGCCTTCTGCTCAGGTCATGATCCCAGGGTTCTGGGATCGAGCCCCACATCGGGCTCTCTGCTCAGCAGGGAGCCTGCTTCCTCTTCTCTCTCTGCCTGCTTCTCTGCCTACTTGTGATCTCTCTCTCTCTCTCTCTGTCAAATAAATAAATAAAATCTTTAAAAGATGAAAAATAAAAAATAAAAATATTAACTCATCAATCCTCATATGCACCTTATAAAACAGGTACCTCCATCTTACAGGTGAGAACTGAGGTAAACAAAGGTTAAGTAATTGTTTAAGAGCACCGAGTTAATAAATGTTAGAGCTGGATTTATCAACCCAGGCAGTCTGACTCCAGAGGCCATGCTCTTAACCAAAATGCTATGCTGCCTATGAAGCTAATATTTTATAATTTTCTAATCCACTTTATAGTTTATAATTCAGTTTCATACTATGGATTCCTAACTACTCTCCAGTCTCCTCTCTCTCACCTTTGCTGAGCTTCCCCGATGTATGTAAGTATACACATGTGCACGTATGCTCACACACACGTACACACTCTTCAGGCTTCAGAAACATAAAACTGCTGTTAGTTCTCATAACACAATTCACTGATTCCTACTTATGTTTGTGTTTTTTTTTTTTTTGCATTTGTTTCCTCCTCCTTAGTAGGCTTTACTTTACCATATCAGCCCAGAGAGTACTTTCATCTTTTAAATGCCACCTTGTCCCACACATTCATACTCCTAATAGAATGTTTTGCCTTTTTTAATCAATGAGGTCTCTGACAATTATATAGACTTTTATTTTTGCAATTATTATTTGTATGCTTATCTCTCTTGTTATACTCTAAGCATAATGAAGATAAGGTTCAGGTCTCATTTATCTTTATACCTCTACTGTCTAGCACAGTTCCTGGTGCATTATATATACTATAAATATTTGTCATGTTTAATTCAAACCCATTTTTGCCATTCATTTGCTTAAAAAAGACCTTCAAAACTTCTACTGCCTATAAAAAAATAAATAAAACTAAAAAGCCTAAAATCCCTTAGCATTGAAGTAAGGCCTCATTATTATTCTTATTTTTTAACCCTCCTTTTTTATTGTCTCCAATTTACTTTTCTAGTTTCAGTTCTCACTTAAACAAAAAAACACACCTTTTGGGCTCCAGTAAAACTAAACTAGGATGACTTGAACGTTATAGAAGACAATTTGTTCTTTTTGTATTGAGATATAATTGACATATAACATTGTGTAAGTTTAAGGTGTACATGGTGTTTATTTGATACGCTTATATATTGCAGTATGTTAAAACTTAGTGTTAGTTAACACTTCTATCATGTTGCATAATTATCATTTCTTTTTTATAGTAAGAACAGTTAAGATCTAGTCTCTCAGCAGCTTTGAAGTTTATAATACAGTATTATTGATTATAATCACTTTGCTGTGCATTAGACATCCAGAACTTATTCATCCTCCAGTTTCAGATTTGTGCTTTTTAACATCTCCCCAAATATTCCACCCTCAAGCCCTCATAAGCAATATCCTACTCTGTTCCTACTATGTATCCTACTCTGTTGCCCGAGAAGCCCTACTCTGTTCCTTTTAATCCACAAGTGCACTCCTTAATCCCCATCACCTATTACACTCATCCCCCCACCTATCTCCCCTGGTTTGTTCTTTATAATTAAGAGTCTGTTTCTTGATTTGTCTCTCAATTTTTTTCCCCTTTGCTCATTTGTTTTGTTTCTTGAATTCCACGTATGAGTGAAATCATATGGTATTTGTTTTTCTTTTACTGCTTATTTCGCTTAGCACTATACTCTCTATCTCCATCCATGTCATTGCAAATGGCAAGATTTCATTTTATTTATGGCTGAATAATATTCCATTGTAGATGTATACCACATCTTTATTCATTCTTCAATAGATGGACACTTCGGCTGCTTCCATATCGTGGCTATTATAAATAATACTGCTATAAACATAGGGATACATATATCCCTTTGAATTAGTGTTTTTGTTTCGGTATTTGTTGGCTAAATAAACAATAGTGTGATTGCTGGATCATAAGGTAGTTGTATTTTTAACATTTTGAGGAAGCTCCATACTGTTTTCCAGAGTGGCAGCACCAATTTGATTCCCACCAACAGCGCAGAAGTTTCATTTTTCTCCACATGCTCGTTTATACCTGTTGTTTCTTGTGTTGTTGATTTTAGCCATTCTACAAGTGCAGAGCGATATCTAATTGTAGTTTTGATTTGCATTTCCCTCATGATAAGTGATGATGAACACCATCATGTCTGTTGCCCATTTGTGTCTTCTTTGGAGAAATGTCTGTTCATGTCTTCTGCCCATTTTTAATTGCATTATTTCTTTTTTGGGTATTAAGTTTGCTAAGTCCTTTATAGACTTTGGGTACTAATCCTTTATCAGAAATGTCATTTGCAAATATCTTCTCCCCTTTGAGATATTAACTTTTAGCTTTGTTGATTATTTCCTTCACTGTGCAGAAGCTTTTGATTTTGATATATCTCAAGGTTTATTTTTGCTTTTGTTTCCCTTGCTTCAGGAGACACATGTAGAAAAAAGTTGATATGGCTGATGTCAAAGAAGTTACTGCCTGTGTTCTTATCTAGGATTTTTATGATTTTGGGTCTTGCATTTAGGTCTTTAGTACATTTTGCATTTATTTTTGTGTACAGTGTAAGTGGTCCGATTTCATTTTTCTGCATGTCACTGTCCAGTTTTCCCAGCATCACTTGTTGAAGAGACTGTCTTTTTTCCATTGGTTATTCTTTCCTACTGTCAAAGATTAATTGCCCATATAGTTGTGAGTTTATTTCTGGGTTTTTTATTCTGTTCCATTGATCTATATGTCTGTCTTTGTGCCAGTACCGAAATGTTTTGATTACTACAACTTTATAACTTGAAGTTGAGAATTGTGATGCCTCCAGCTTTGCTTTGCTTTTTCAAGATTGCTTTGGCTATTTGAGGTTTTTTGTGTTTCCATACAAATTTTAGTATTGCTTGTTCTTTATCTGCGAAAGATGTTAGTATTTTGATGTAGATTGCATTAAATGTGTAGATTGCTTTGGGTACTATAGACATTATAATAATATTTGATCTTCCAATCCATGAGCATGGAATATCTTTCCATTAATTTTTGTTATCTTCAATTTTTTTCATCGATGTTTTCTAGTTTTCAGAGTATAGGTCTTTCACCTGTTTGGTTAGGTTTCTCCCTAGGTATCTTGTTATTTTTGATGCAACTATAAATACTAATGTCTTTTTAATCTCTTTTTATGCTGTGTTTAGTGTATAGAAATGCAACAGATTTCTGGTGGATAGAAATGCAGCAGATTTCTGGAGATCTATTTTGTATCCTGTGTCTTTACTAACTTCATTTATCAGTTATGGCAGTTTTTAGTGGAGTCTTTTGGTTTTTTTATGTATTGTTTCATGTTATCTGCAAATAGTAAAAGTTTTACTTCTTCCTTACCAAATTGGATGCCGTTTATTTCTTTTTGTTGTCTGATTGCTGTGGTTAGGACTTCCAGTACTATGTTGTACCAGAGATATGCTGAGAGTAGACATCTTTGTCTGGTTCTTGACCTTAGGGGAAAAGCTCTCAGTTTTTCGCCATTAAGCATGATGGTACCTATGGGTTTTTCATATGTGGTCTTTATTATGTTGAGGTATGTTACCTCTAAACCTACTTTGTTGAGGGCTTTTATCATGAATCTGTGTTGCACTTTGTGAAATGTTTTTTCTCCATCTGTTGAAATGATCATATGCTTCTTATCCTTTCTCTTATTGATGCAATGTATTATGTTGATTGATTTGAAAATATCAAACCACCCTGGTAAACCTGGAATAAATCCCACTTGATTGTGGTGAATGATTTTTTTTTTTTTTAGTGTTTTGGTGAATTGAGTTTGCTAGTATTTTGTTGAGGATTTTTGCATTTATGTTCATCAGGAATATTGGTCTATAGTTTACGTTTTTAGTGTTGTCTTTATCTGATTTTGGTATCGGGATATAGAATGAATTGGAAGTTTTATTTCTTTTTCTAGTTTTTGGAATACTTTGAGAAGAGGAAGATTAGCTCTTCTTTAAGTGTTTGGTAGAGGGGTGCCTGGGTGGCTCAGTCAGTTAAGAGTCTGCCTTTGGCTCAGGTTATGATCCCAGGGTCCTGGGATTGAGCCCCATATCAGGCTCTCTGCTCAATGGGGAGCCTGCTTTTCCCTCTCCCTCTCCCTGCTACTCCCCTTGCTTGTGTGCTCTCTCTCACTCTCTGTTAAATAAATAAATAAACAAACAAATAAATAAATAAATAAAATCTTTTAAAAAGTATACGTTTGGTAGAATTCACCTGTCAAGCCAGCTGGTCCTGGACTTTGTTTGTTAGGAGTTTTTGGATTACTGATTTAATTTCTTTGCTGGTTATTGGTCTGTTCAAATTTTCTATTTCTTCCTGATTTGGTTTTGGTAGTTCATATGTTTCTATGTTGTCCAATTTGGTGGCATATAGTTTTTCATATTAATTTCTTATAATTATATTTTTGTGGCATTGATATTTCTCCTCTCTCATTTGTGACTTTATTTATTTGGGTCCTTTGTCTTTTGTTCTTGGTAAGTCTGGCTAGTAGTTCATCAATTTTATGGGTTTTTTTCATAGTACCAACTCTTGGTTTTCATTGATGTTCTATTATTTTTTTTAGCTTCCATATCAATGTATTTCTACTCTAATCTTTATTATTTCCTCCCTTCTGCTGGCTTTAGGTTTTATTTGTTGTTGTTGTTTTTTCCTAGCTCCTTTATAGGTTTTACATGTTGCTCTTTTTCTGGCTCCTTTAGGTAAAAGTTAGGTTGTTTATTTGACAGTTTTCTTGCTTCCTGAGGCAGACCTGTATGGCAATAAACTTCTCTCTTATAATCAGTTTTATAACATCCCAAAGGTTTTGCACTGTTGTGCTTTCATTTTCATTTGTTTCCATGTACTTTTTTATTTCTTCTTTTATTTCCTAGTTGACCCATTCATTTTTTACCAGGATGTTATTTAATCTCCATGTATTTGTGGTCTTGCTAGATTTTTTTCTTGTGGCTAACTTCTAGTTTGTGGTATTGTGGTCAGAAAAGATTAATGGTATGACTTCAATGTTCCTGAAGTTGTTAAGGCTTGTTTTGTAGCCTAATACGTGATCTAATCTGGAGAATGTTCCATGTGCACTTAAAAATAATGTGTACTCTATTTCGGTATGGGAATGTTATGGTTATAAATGTTAAAGCCATCTGTTTCAGTATGTCATTCAAAACCATTGTTTCCTTATTGATTTTCTGTTTAGGTGATCTGTCCACTGATGTATGTGGAGTGTAAAAGTCCCCTACTATTATTATATTATTATCAATTAGTTCTTTTATGTTTGTTATTAACTGTTTTATGTATTGAAGTGCTCCTATTTGGGTTCATAAATATTTATAATTTTTATATCTTCTTGTTAGATTGTCCCCTTTATTATTATATAGTATCCTGGATCTTTTTCTCTTGTTACAGTCTTTGTTTTAAAGTCTATTTTCTCCTGGGGTGCCTGGGTGGCTCAGTCAGTTACATGTTCAGCTCTTGATTTCAGTTCCCTTCATGATCTCAGGATCCTGAGATTGAATCCCAGGTTTGGCTCCATACTCACATGGAATTCTAGTTGAGATTCCTTCCCTGTGCCCCTCCCCCTGCTTGAGCTCTCTCTCTCTCTCAAATTAATAAATAAAAACTTTTAAAAATAAAGTCCATTTTGTCCTATATAAGTATTGCTACTCCAGCTTTCTTTTGACATTCATTTAAATGATAGATGTTTCTCCACCCCTAACTTTCTTTTTTTTTAAGATTTTATTTATTTATTTGACAGAAAGAGATAGAGAAAGAGAGATCACAAGTAGACAGAGAGCCAGGCAGAGAGAGAGGGTGAAGCAGGCTCCCCGCTGAGCAGAGAACCCTATGTGGGGCTCGATCCCAGGACCCTGAGATCATGACCTGAGTCAAAGGCAGAGGCTTTAACCTACTGAGCCACCCAGGTATCTTCCACCTCTAACTTTCCATCTGCAGGTGTCTTTAGGTCTAAAATGAGTCTCTTGTAAGCAGCTTATAGATTGGTCTTGATTTTTTAATTTTTCTGTCATCCTATATCTTTTGATGGGAGCATTTAGTCCATTTACATTCAAGGTAATTACTGATAGATATGTATTTACTGTCACTTAAATTTTTTTGTAATTCTTTTTTTTTAAAGATTTTATTTATTTATGTGACAGAGAGAGAGAGAGAGAGAGATCACAAGTAGGCAGAGAGGCAGGCAGAGGGGGGGGGGGAAGCAGGCTCCCTGCTGAGCAGAGAGCCGGATGCGGGTCTCAATCCCAGGACCCTAAGATCATGACTGAACCGAAGGCAGAGGCTTTAACTGACTGAGCCACCCAGGTGCCCCTTTTTTTTAAATAATTCTAACTATTTACTCTGATCCTGTCTTGTCTTTCTTTCATAGCTTGCTGATTTTCTTTAGTGACATATTTGGATTTCTTTTTCTTTATTTTTTGCATATTTATTAATGGTTTTTGATGTATGGTTAACATTAGGTTTGTATATAGCCTCTTTTGCATATGGCAGTCTAGATTAGATTGATGGTCATTTAAGTTTGAACCCATTCTTTACTCCTCTCCTCCTCACATTTTAGGTATATGTTGTCGTATTTTATAGTCTTTTATTTCGTGAGCTCCTTGACAAATTTTTTATAGAAATATTCATTTTTACCACCTTTGTGTTTCCTACCTTTATACTTCTTTCCACTCAAAGGGTCCCCCTTAATATTTCTTGCAATGCTGGTTTTGTGATCATGAACTCCTTTACTTTATGTTTGTCTTGGAAACTCTTTATTGGTCCTTCTATTCGAATGCTAGTCTTGCTGGCTCTGAGTAGAGTATTCTTGACCACATATTTTTCCATTCAGCACTTTGAATATTTCGTGCCATTCTCTTCTGCTTAGGAATGTTTCTGCTGAAAAATCTCCTACAAGCCTTATGGGTTTTCCATTGTAAGTTACTGTCTTCTTTTGTCTTGCTGCTTTAATTTCTTTCTTTCTTTCTTTTTCTTTACCACCATATTTTGCCAATTTCATTATAATACGTTTTAGTGTGGATCTGCTTTTGTTGATTTTGATGGGAATTCTCTGTGCCTTCTGGATATGAATATCTGTTTCCTTCCCCAGATTAGGGAAGTTTTTAGCTACTATTTTATCTAATACATTTTCTGCCCCATTTCTCTCTTCTTCTAGGACTCCTCTAATATGAATGTTATTATTTTGATGGCATTACGGAGTTTCCTAAGTTTATTCTCATTTTTCAAAATTCTTTTTACTTTCTTTTGTTTGGCTTGATTACTTTCCATTACTCTGTGTTCAAGGTCACTAATTCATTCCCCTGCTTTTTCTATTCTGCTGTTCAATAAATTCAAGAACACTGAAGTCATACTATGCATCTTTTCTGGCCACAATGCTACATGGAGGTTAGATAACACACTAATAAAAAATGAATGAGTCACCAAGAAATAAAAGAAGAAATTAAAAAGTACATGGAAATAATACATGGAGTCTGATACAAGACTCAATCCCAGGACCCTGGGATCATGACCTGAGCCAAAGGCAGATACTTAACTGACTGAGCCACCCAGGCAACTCTATTTGCTGTTAAAAAGAATCAACGTGGGGGCACCTAGGTGGCTCAGTCTGTTAAATCCTCTGCCTTCGGCTCAGGTCATGATCTCAGGGTCCTGGGATAGAGCCCCACGTTGGGCTCTCTGCTCAGCAGGGAGCCTACTTCTCCCTCTCTCTCTGCTTGCCTCTCTGCCTACTTGTGGTCTCTCTCTCTCTCTGTCAAATAAATAAATAAAATCTAAAAAAAAAAATCAACTTATATGGATTTTTTTTTACTTCCTTTGTGTGTCTTTTTTTATTTCATTGAATTTTTCTCATATTGTCATTTTTCCCTTTACCCATATTTTGGGGATTATTTGCTGCTGTCTTTTTTTGTAACTTTTTGAGATAGATGATTATAATCATTAATTTTCACCTTTTCTTATTTTCTAATTTATGGACTTACATATAAACATATCCCTTTAGCTGGTCCCACATTTCGATATGAGGATTCCTAATATAATTTATTCAAAATACATTCTAATATTCATTTTGAAATAACCCATAGGTTATTTACAAGTATGTAGCTTTTTTTTTTCAAGTATGTAGCTTAGCTTCAAAGTATTTGGGGATTTTTCTAGTTATCTTTTTATTATTGAAAACTTGCCTAAGTTCTCTGTGGTTAGTAGATGCTCTGAATTATGATGAGGCTTGCTTTACAGCACAATAATTGTCAATTTTAGTAAATGTTCTATGTGTACTTGAATATAAAATGTATTCTGCATTTCTTGATGCTTCACTTTAAGCATGTAAATTAAGACATTTTGTTAATCAAGATATCTGAATCTTCTCTTCTTTACTGAATTTTGGTCTGTTTTTTTTTTTCTTTCATTTAGTAGCAGAGGTATGATAAAATCTCCAACTATAATTATATGTTTTCCTATGTCTCCTATAATTCTGAGAGATTTTACTATTGGTATTTTGGATTCATGTTATTAATTGCATTATAATATAAATTATGGAATGTTATGTTTCTGTTGAATTAACCTTTTTGTTATTTTAAAAACTCTCATTTGGCCCTAATAATATTCCATGCCTCCAAGTGCAAGTTTTCTATTACATAGTTTCCTCAGCTTTCTTTTACTCACAGTTTTTATGGTAACTCTTTTTTCTTCATTTCACTTTCAATTTTGGCCTGTCTTTATATTTTTCATTCCAGTTCTAAAATCATTTTCCTTTTAATTTTAGGGCATTTAACTTATACCCATATATAAATAATACTCTATTTGGGTTTTGATCTACCACATTATTTTCTTGCTCTTGTCTGATCTCTTTTTTTTTTCTATTCTTTTTCTAATACTTGTAGGATCAATCATGTTTCATTATTTGTTCCCTTATTCAACTTATCAGTCACACTGACTTTTGTTATCCTTTTAGTAAGTTCTATCAAAAGTTCAGAAATAACAGAAGTAAAACCAATGAATCACTAAAGTAGTAATTCATAAAAGTTTATTATGCACCCACCTAAATGGCAGTTTGCAAACCAAGAGCACTCATACCAAAACACAGAATGAGGCTCAGGAGTATAAAGTATATTATAAAACTTTGTTATAATACAACCTATAGTGTGGAGGCAGTGACTGTTTATTCTTTACAGTGATTGATTATAATATCAGAATTTTCTTAAATGATAAGGAATTGGTTAATGGTTACCTCATATCAGTTTTGGGAAACAGTTTTAAGTTTTGTTTATCATTTTCAAGGACATAAGCAAGAAATGACCCAGGTCAAGTTAGTCTTGCAAAATAATCTAAACTAAGGTTTGTTTGTATAACTAAACTGGTTTTGTCTGCTTGAGGAATTTTCAAAGCCAGCATCTATTTGTCTTTGATTTTAATGGTCCCTTAGACATTCGGATAAATATCCTTGACTTGATACATTCTACCTCAAATTAGTATGTTTTCCATTTTTTAAGATATGCCAAATATCTTAGAAAAACAACTCTTTCACCTCACTCCTAATTTTTTGCTGTTATTAACATGTACTGCAGTATTATTAAACCACACAAGACCCAATATAAGTGACTCAATTATCAAGTTATTGTTCTTGACCCCAAATATACCCTTTTTTGCCTGCTTTATGATACTCTAGCTGCCTTCTGAACAATTCTCCTTTCCATCTGGATCAATGTTAGTTAGATTTTGTCAATAGAGGACCCCAGTGACAATGGAAGGCAATAGCAGCAAGAAGACACTTTCCATCTGGGTCGGGTCCTCCGTGTTTATATTTGGCATGGATGCCCTAGAGACTTCACAGACCAATTTCAACCACACCCTCTTGCTCTACCCACCCAGTGGTTATTTCTCAGAGCTCCCAAATTTTTTGGGGGGGGGATCCCTGTCTGGATCCATTTCTCCCCACCCAGTAACGGCTCCTGAGAAGCCCCTGTGGGCTGCTTGCAGAGCAGCTGGAGTTGCATTCTCAAGGAACTTTTTCCATCATAGAGATCTAAGCTCTATAAAAGAGCTCTAACCTGCTCATGTTTTCTAACTATGGTTGGTCATTTGTAAAGACCAGTTCTGGCCTGTGCCCTCTGGAAATTTTCTTCACCACTGTGAAGTAGCCTTTCCTATGGGAGCCATGGTCCCTTTTAAAAAGCCTGAATTTTGGGGCACCTGGGTGGCTCAGTCCTTGGGCGTCTGCCTTTGGCTCAGGTCATGATCCCAAGGTCGTGGGATCGAACCCCGCATCGGGCTCTCTGCTTGGCAGGAAGCCTGCTTCTCCTTCTCCCACTCCCCCTGCTCGTGTTTCCTCTCTCCCTGTCTCTCTGTGTCAAATAAATAAAATCTTAAAAATAAATAAATAAATAAAAAGCCTGAATTTCAGCTTTGGGCTGAAGCGGGGAGTAGTTAGGAAAGACTCTTAAGTCCTCAGTTCTTTTAGATTTCATTTTCCCTCAGCCTAGAAACAACAGCTGTTTTTGTTTGTTTTGTTTTGTTTTCACATTCTACTTTTGGACCTATTTTACTTCTTTTAATAGTTAGCTCTCTTTGACTAGTGAACAAATTTTTACATTAAACTTTCTCAATTCTAATAACTGGTTTGGTTTCTTTCTCCTGGCTTGATCCTGACTAATATGCTCTAATTCCCAGTAGTGCTTCCCATTGTTTATCATTTCTGGTGCTCTTTACTCCTTTCTGTGATTTCATCTGAGATAATTTTCTTTGTCTGAAGAGCAGCCTTCAGTATTTTTCAAACTGCATGTCTGCTGACAAATTATCTCAATCTTTGTCTAAAAATGCTTTGTTTTACATTACTCAGTAATGAATAATTTTGCTTTGTGTAGAATCTGAGGTTGAACCTACCTTCTTTTCAGTACTTTAACAATGGAATTTATTGTCTTTGGCTTTATCATTTCTATTTATGAATAAGCTATTAGTCTCATTGATGTTTCTTTGAAAGCAATGTCCCTTTTCTCTGGTTATTCTTAAGGTTTTAAAGTGTGTGTGTGTGTGTGTGTGTGTGTGTGTGAAGTAGATTTTACTACTACATGCCTAACAGTGGTCTACTTGACATTTTTCTTAGGTTCATAGAAATCCCTGAATTACACTGCCTGATATCTTTCATCGGTTTTGGAAAATTCTTAACCACTATTATTTTCAAATATTACTTTTACCCAAATCCCCCTTTTTCCTCCTTATGGCTCCAATTATATTTACATTAAGTCTTTTCACTATGTCCCTTTCACTCTTTTGTTTATTTTCATCCTTTCTCTTTGTCTCTGTTATCAATTTGGGAACCTTTCATTACTCTGCTAATTTACTGTTGCTTTCTTCTGCTGGTCTAATTTGTTGTTATAACAAATCTGTCAAGTTCTTTATTTACATTATTATATTTCTCACATAAAGCACTTCCATAAGAATCTTTTTCTTTTTATACAAACCAGTTCTCTCTCAACATTTTCCTTTATTTCCATGAATATATCAGTAATAATTATTTTATATCTGTGTCCCATTACCCCAATAACTGGATCATGTGTGGGTCTATTTCTGTTTTAAGCTTTCTTGGGCATTTCGTTCTGCTTCCTGAAATGTCTGTTAATTGTTGGTTAAATATCAGAAATTTTATAAAATAATTATAGTACTTACCTTGTTTTGCTTTTTATTTTTGCTTTGCCTTCAAAGTAAAGTAAAAATTCCATATCTAAAGGAAAGGAAAGTTTACTTATGTACATTTAGTTTTGTTATGTGTATTTCATTATAGGGTATAATTCTAGAATTAAAATGTATAATTAAAGTTACTATTTAAACCACAACATATTCATTATTAGCTTTATTATTTTATTTTGACATCTTCTAATACCTTTCTATATAAGAGTGTAGAAATGTATTTTTTGAAAGTCTCGACCAAAAGAATCTAAAACAAATATCATCTTTATTAAAGAAGTAGGTTGCATTTGGAAGTGATGTACTTTTGTCCTTAGGCATTCGTGATATAAATATAGAACAGAAAATTGTATTTTAAGTCTAACAATTGCTATTAAAATGAATAAAAATCTACCAAGGATTTGAAATTTTCATAGTCTTTATTAAGTCAGTAACACAAAGGTCACTGATAGATATTTAAATTCTGGGTATATATCATCATCATTTACTGTTTTAAAGTCAGAGCATTGCATTTTGAAAAATACTTGTGTGGAAAAAACATCTTTAAACAGCTGTGGAGAGAAATAGAGATGGGGAGAGAGAGAGAAGAAAAGAATATATAAAAAAAGATAAATATTTGAATGAACTCTGAATCCTACTATTGGGGAAGAGTTATATTTATATCAGTTATATCTAAATATAACAGAACAATTCAATATGCTGAAGACAATGCATTAAAGTAGAAGTGTTTGGGCTTGAATGTTAACAGAGGCAGTCTTCAAATTTGAGTCTGAAAGAAGGTATTTTCTTCCTATGTTCTAGTTCTATATCTATACTTTCTGTGGGTGTAGATAAGCAGCACTTTTCATAAGCAGCACTGTCAGCCTGAGTTGATTCACCTTGGAACCACTGCGATATACTTTTAACACCTACTCTTTCCTCTGGAGTACCTCAAATGTTTCAGTGTTTAGACAATGGACATTGACCTACATGGCTTTGGGGACAGTAGACTAGGATATTGTAGAATCTTTTTTTTTTTTTAAAGATTTTATTTATTTATTTATTAGGAAAGAGAGAGAGTGAGAGCATGAGAGCATGAGAAGGGAGAAGGTCAGAGTGAGAAGCGGACTCCCCATGGAGCTGGGAGCCCGATGTGGGACTCGATCCCGGGACTCCGGGATCATGACCTGAGCCGAAGGCAGTTGCTTAACCAACTGTGCCACCCAGGCGCCCGGATATTGTAGAATCTTTATGTTTTTAGTAGCAGTACTGTTAATTACAAAATGGTATAAACTAATGTGAATAAAATTAATCTTCTGTGTCATTCTAGGTCCTACAAAATATGCTAAGCAGTTTTTTTCACAAAACCTAAAGTTATGTTTCTGATGATCTAAGTTAACATGATTATGTGTCAAGGTGTTGATTGTTAACTTTAGGATCTATAAAAATATTGAACTTTGGTAGGAAAAAAAGAGAGCAAATGATTACAGGGTACACACTCAATAAAACTTGTTATATAAATCTTTGGTATTGCTTTTAGAAATTACATATAAAGCATTGAGTATTATAGACTGAAGTTCCTACATTTCAAGAGACATTTCAGGTATAAAAATCATCACACTATTATGAGAAAATTAATCTATTTTTAAATTAATTTTTGGAATAATTATTTTATAAGACTAAGAAAAGATAAGAAAATAATAAATTGAAAATACTTCATAAATACTTCATTTTGAATACTTATATTCATGTCTTCAAAGCTCTTTTCTACCTATCAATGAGGATAATTATTTTTTCTGTATTTGACCAATAGTCAAGTTTTTGTTGGATTTAAGAGGTATGTATTTTTGTATTACAGAAGTATTGCAATGTTTTTGGAAAATAATAATCTTATGGCACTCTCAGTGGGCATTTCTACTTGGAATTTCTTTGAAAATTTGCCTTCTTATTTTCATTCCATCTAGATCTGTTCTTTGCAAGGAACTCTGTTAGGCACAAGGGATACAAAGATGAGTAATATAGACTTCCTACCATTAAGAAATGAAACATAAATTTGCAAGAAGATGAACTGTATTAGTTTAAATATAAATTTCATCCTGGTATTCTAACTTATCTTCCAGTCTCCTAAGGAAGAAATTTTCTATATATTTTAATAGATTTTACATCAAATCATAGTAATGAATCAAAGTAATCTAAGTACAAATTTTTTTCGTTCTTTTTCAGATTTTTAGGATTTTTGCTTAGTTTAAATCATAAAAAATAAACTCTTCTTCACAGAAATAAAAAACTACATCTTACAAAGTAAGAAAACATTTCCAAAAATTTTTCTTCAAAGTATTATGTGTATGAGATTTTTAGATTTTCTGTAAAAAAGAGTTTCAATCAAAATGAGTTTGTGAAATATTTTTTATTATTCCTTAATTCCTACTGTGAATAATCCCAATGTACATGAAATATCAAAATTTTTGAGAAGTCCTTTGATTTAAAAATTCTACTCAAGTTTGTTTAGTCTAAAATTTCCCACTTACTTAACCATAGATCCTCCCTTGTGAAATACACACACACACACACACACACACACACACACACAAATAATACATTATGGAAAACAATGGAATAAGTTAGAATTCACACAGCAAAGAAAATAATACCCAAGTTTTTATTCTGAGACCTGAGTGCTCTTGACTAACGATACTTGCCTAGCTAAGTAATGAAAAGAATATAAAGTTATTCTCACATTAAGCTTAAGTCCATGGCCCAGTAAGGCAAAAGATCAAAAGGTGGGACATTGACCTTTTTGCATAGGTCAAACAAAGTAGCTGTCAAAAAGAAAGCAACAAAAGTTTTTAGAAAAATTCTATGTAGTAGTCACAACAATGGCTGTGAATCTAGACTACTTGTGTTTCAATCAACTCCATTTACTAAAAGTGTGACCTTGAAAATTTTGCTTAATCTTTATGTGCCTAAATTTTGCTATATGTAAGTGGAAATAGTAATAGAGGTGCCCATAACCACATATCATAATCACTAAATTAGTTAATATTGTTAAAGTACTTGGAACAATATGTAGCACATAAGAAAAAGTACTTAAATGTATAAATAAATAATCCTCACGATTCTTTCTTTGTTGAGCCTCATAGTTGATGGATTATTTTCTTCCAATTAAGAAATCCATTTTTTATTTTTTTTAGAAATTCAAGCTCACTATCAAATATCATGTTTGGGAAATATACAAAATGTGTTTGTGGAGTGAATAAGTAAAAGGAGAAGAAGAAATATTTCTTAACTCAATCTTCAACCCGTGTTCATATTCAATATCTTGGGGCGTCTTCACTGGAGAAAACCAGCTAGCTTTATGTAATGAGAATAACAGATTATTTTCTATATTGGTCCCTGTTGCCTCTAAATGTTAGCTTGTGGACTTGGTTACACAATATTAATAATAGCAATATATTTACTGAGTGCTTACCATATGCCCTGTGCTCTTCTTATTGATTTTAGTGTAATTTTTTCACTGAATTCCTACAAGAATCCTATAAGTTGGGTATTATTGTTATACCTTTTATACAGAAGGAAGAAAAATGAGAAACGTCTTCCTACTACTAAGCATTTAGTCTTCCTACTCTTCCTACTACTTCTACTTCCTACTTCCTACTACTAAACATCTTCCTACTACTAAGCATTCCTACTACTAAGCAATATTTAGAGTTTTAAAATATTTTAAAATAGTGAAAATATTTTAGTTCTTTCATCATAGAAAATAATTCTTTAACAAGAGTCTTTCTAGGATGGGGCTGTTGGGAAGAATAATTCATAGGTTACAGATAGTGAATATTCACAACTTGTCAGTTTATACATCAAAAGTGGTATCTCTTTCGATACTCACCAAACCCACGAAGTTGCTTTTTATTTTTATTTATTTTTTTTTAATTTGCTTTTTATCATTCTGTGTTACAGAAGCAAATTGAGGGTCAGTGAGGTTAATTCACTTACCCATGTTCACAATGAAAATGGTCCACTTATCTCTTTAAAAATGGTCCAACGTATCATCTAAAGATGAAGTACACATACCTTTGCCACTGAGGCTAGAGAAAGAAATGTTAGCAGTAATGGTAGACACATATGAGGTTATCAAACACAGGAAGGTCTCTAGTGCTGAGCTAAAAAAACAAAACATAATTCAGAATAAATTTTAATGGGATTTTTTTCTTACTGCTCATTTTCACTGTGCAAAGGCTAATTATGGACTCATTTATCTCATCAAGAACAAAACATGGGGAAGTTGCTTTAGTATGTACTAAATAGGACAATTAGGAAATGAACATTTATATAATTTAGTATTTCCCATGCAGATACATGAACATCTTTAAATTAAGCATAGGCCTTTGAACCACTGCTGTAATCATAGGAATCAGAGGAAAATTTATAGTGATTTCTTATTGTATCTACTTACATCTGGTCTCCCTGTCAAAATGACACAGAGCAACCTCCAAACAGCATAAATATATACCTCCTAGCTATGTGCATATTTTCAAATCACTCCAACACCTTCAAGTTTTAACAGAAAATACATTATTTTTCTGTTTCTGTGTAAGAAGCTTGCAATGAGTCTGTCTCCACAGAGCAAAATAAATAAATGTCATGACTTTGTAATTATCATCTTGAAATCTTTCACACCTTAGTATTATTTAAGGAAAAAAATCTTTATAATGCATCAGGTACTGTTTATTTCATTGTAAAGGTTGAAAAACCATCAGCTAATTGTCAAGAAAAATCCAAGTTTATATTCAAAGTATCCAGCATTAATTATCATAAAAAGGACCTTCTAGTTCACTTCTCACTTGTTCTAGGATTTAGATCTACTGCCTAAAATTTGATAAATTATTGAGTGACAATTAAATTTCCTTTGAATATAAGCTATGCAAACTAAAAAGAAATGCAATTCAGCTTTCTCTTATTTATATAAATGCAAGGAAGCAGCAACCCAATGTAAATAATACCTGAATTAAAAACAGCACATTCAGAGCATTTCAAATATTTAGTTGTGGCCACTCTGTGGAATATAAAATCCTGAGCTCTAACAGTAGGCTGACTTGTATCTGAATTGTACTCAGCTATGTCACTAACTCATGGGACAATGAGCTAATAACTTCACTTTTTTTTTACTCAATTTATGTAAATTTATGTAAAATCATAGTGATTATAGTGATTATGAAATATACATTAAAATTATATATTATGATTCTATAAACATTACTTAGTTCCCCATATAAAGGACTGTTATAAAGCTAACATGAAATAATGAATTCAACCTCCACATTGTGCATTGTAAGTGGTAGATACTATTATTACTTTGATTAGATTAAAATCAGATTTAAACTGGAGGAGTCAGAGCACAGGTTGAAAAATGCTATGTAAGGACTTTAGATCCCATACTGTGGTAGACAAAAGAAAGCTACGGAAGAATTTTACCCAGAAGAGTACTGTGATACACTTTGCATTTAAAAAAAAAATTGCTTTCAATATAGAGGGTGAGTTGGAGGGAAAACAGTTACAAGACCTTTTCAATAGTCCATGAGAAAATAATAAAGGCTTGAAACAAGTCAACCACAGAAACAATGGAGGGAATAGAATCTGTATGAGATTATAAGGATCTGGAAATAATGGAACACTGTTACTAACATAACGTTGCCACATGGAAGAGGGAGGAGCCAAGAATGACACTCAGCTTCCAAAAAGATGGTCAGGATGGCAAATGCAAGAGAAAGTACAGGTTAGAAGGTGCGAGGGGAAAGGGTAGAACTAGATGCATAAGGTAAGGCTGGTTTTGAAGAAGCAGATTTCAAATTTCCTGTAGGACATAAAGCACAGAAGTCTATCACAAAATTGGTTACACTGGTTTCAGCTTGGAGTTCAGGACATATACTAGGTAAATGAAGTTACAAGAGCATAAGTAACTGCTTATAGAGATTAGATAGAGTGATGAGAAGAGAGCTAAGAGTTGAACTTTAGGAAATATCAAAATATAAAAGATAGGCAGAAGAAAAGGGACTTAAAATGGAGACTGAGAAGGGACATCCATATGTACCAAGGAGATCAGGAGATAGTGACACCAAGGAAACCAAGGTGGAAGTCTGCCAAGAAGGAAGTGGTCAACCCTGCTAAATGTTTTGGGCAAGTAAAGTAAGATAAGGAGAGAAGAAATACAATATAACTGGAAAATTATTGGGTTGCTTGTGATATTTGAAGAGGAGTTTTATTGCAGTAATGGGTACTGTAATCAGACTGTAGAAGGTTGAAGTATGAATGAAACATTCTGATAGATGCTTTTTTCCAAAATTGGGCACAGACATATTTCTGATACCAAATTTTCTTCCAGAATCTTGCGATACCGCATCAAAAGTGGAGTCTATTTCTTATTCCCTTGAATCAGAGTAGGACTTTGTGACTGTTTCAATAAGCAGGATGAACTAGAGGTGATGCTGCATGATTTCCAAGTTTAGATAATAAGGGAAATAAAGACCCCACCTCCTCCCCCCAGTCATTCTCTCCTTCTCGCTCTCTCTCTCATCCTTGGTTCTTAAAACCTACCAATTATGTTGTGAGGAAGTGTAGGTCACATGAAGATTCTACTTATCGGTATTCTGGCCAACAGACCACCTACTAACCCCAGCACCAACTGCTTGAGTAAGCAATCTTTTCAATGATTTTAGCCCCTAGGCTTTGTGCTGTTCCAGCTGATACATTTGAAGTAGAGATGAGCTATCCCCATTGAGCCTTTCTCAAGTTGTAGATAAAATGTTCTAAATGTTTTAGGGTACTAAGTTTTGGATAGTATTTTACACAGTCATAGTAAATTGTGTAGACATAAAGGGAAAGAAACCATAAATTTAAATTATTCTTTGGAAGTAGTTAGTATCAAAGAATTACATGAGAAAAATAAATTAACAACCAGATGAGGATAGAAGGTCAAGAATGTTTCAGTTTTGGGCGCCTGGGTGGCTCAGTTGGTTGAGTGACTGCCTTCGGCTCAGGTCATGATCCTGGAGTCCCGGGATCGAGTCCCATATCGGACTCCCGGCTCTGCGGGAAGTCTGCTTCTCCCTCTGATCTTCTCCCCTCTCATTCTCAGTCTCTCTCTCTCTAATAAATAAATAAAATCTTTAAAAAAAAAAAAAAGAATGTTTCAGTTTTTCATTCTTATTAAAATGGGATCACCATGAGCCATATAGGATGCAACATGATGCATGTTAAGAAGAGGAAAGAATGGTGTGCAAATTATGTATCCTGGTGAATAAAAAGGGTATCAGATAGAGAACATAAGGGATATGCTTAGTTTGAATAGGAAAACTGATATTTGTACATATATAGGTGCTCTTCCATGTGGGGAAAAGAATCTAAAGAAGATTATTCTCAATATTTTAAGTCATCTCTATACAATCAGAGGCAACATCATCTGCACTGAAGAAGAAGTGGTAAGATAGGTGATAGGGGAATGAGTAGAGTGAATAAAAGCATTAGAGCCACTAAATTGTTAGCCACTAAATTGTTCAGAGAGTAATATACATACATCTTTCTATTCCATAGACTTAACTATCAAACACCATTAAAGTTTCCTTATACTCAGTCCTTAACCCTAAGGTAATCAATATATAATCACCATTGATTAACTTTTTCTATTCTATTTTTGAAATGTATATAAACAATCATAGAGTAGATACTCTTTTGTGTTGGGCTTATTTTGTTCAACACTATGCACATTAAATGCTTACATGTTTTTCATATAGGAATAGTTTGTTCATTAACATTGCCAAATAATATTACATTACATGAACATAAATTTTTTTCATTTAATATATGTGGACGTTTTGGCTGTTTCAAGCTTGGAGCTATTAAAAATAAAGCTTCTATGAATATTTTTGTCCATGACTTTGCAGCAAATATGAATTAATTTCTGTTAGGGATTATACCTAAGAAAGGAATTACTAGGTATTCATGCTTTCAGCTGCTGAGCTTATCAAACAGTTTTCCCAAGTGATTTTACTAGTTTACATTTCCACAAGCAGTGTATTTGAGTGAACGTAAATTTGTGTTTCTTCACATTCTTGACAACACTTAGTGTTACTGATCACTTTCATTTTAATTGTGCTGGTGTATGTGTAATCCTTTTCATTTTTCTATCTGGCTTCTTACTCCTTTTAAACATTTGTAAGAACATTTTTATTTTTTTATTTTTTATTTTGTTCTTGTTTTGTTTTAATTCTGGGTCCAAGTCTTTTTCAGATATATGCACTACAATTTTTCCCCCACTCGACAGTTTGCTTTCTCTCTCTCAGTGATGTCCTTTGAAGAACAAAAGGTCTTAATTTTAATGTCATCTAATTTATCTGACTTTTCTTTTGTTGGTAGGGATCTGAATTCCATTTAAGAAATTTTTGCTTATCCATTCCATTTAAGAAATATTGCTTAAAGGCACAAAGATATTCCTAAAATATCTCATGGCTAGAACTTCAAGTTTTAAAGTTTGCTTTATAACAGCAGTACATTCTGAATGAATTTTTGTGTAAGATTTGAGGATGAGTTCAAGCTGCATTGTTTTCTATACAAATGGCCTAGCAGTATTTATTAAAAACAAAACAAAACAAAACACATTCTTTCTCCATGGTGTTAGTGTCATCTCTATAAGCATGTATATATCAATCAGCTTTTGGACTCTAATCTATGGGTCTAATCTATAGGTCCAAGATACAAGAGTACCTTTTTGGTACTCTATCTATGACTGTGCTTTTATATTAAACTGCGGTTGGTGGCAGACCTCAAGCTTTGTCCTAAGATTGTCTTGGCTAGAGCACCTGAGTGACTTGGTCAGTTAAGCACCTGACTCTTGATTCTGGCCCAGGTCATGATCTCAGGGTCATGAGACAGAGCCCTGCCTTGGGCTCAGCACTGAGCATGGAACCTGCTTAAGATACTCTCCTTCTGTTGCTCTCTCTCTCTCTCTGGAAAAAAATAATAATAATAAGATTGTGTTGTCTATTATTTAATCTTTGCACTTTCATTGTATTTTAGAATAACTTCACATTTCCACAAAAATAAAATCTTAGTGTGATTTTGATTGAGATTGCAGTAAACCTATGAATAATTTAGAGACAACTGATATTTTTATAATATTGAAACTTGTAATCCACGAAATTATGTGTTGTTTGGAGATTCATTCATTTCATTGCTGATATTGTTAATTTGTTCTTTTTTATTACTGAGTAATATTCTGTTGTTCAGGGTAGCACGAGGCCTGTGGAGAAGGCCCCTCACTCTGTCCGGCCCGCAGCTGAGTATTATTCATAATACCCAACAAATGGAAATAAACCAAATGTCCTTCACTAGGAAAATGGATAAACAAACAGAGCTCGTTCTCCAGACACACAGACACCCTGGCTTTGGGGGGCGTTCGGGTTGTGGGCCAGAGGGTGGGGGTTTGCTGGGCTTCTGTGGGGAGGGGCCGGGGCTGGGAAGTGCTGCTCTCCTTCCCGTGTGGACACGTGGAATCCTGCTCTCTCCACCTCCGGCTCTCGGCCCGTGCTCATCTTGTCCTGAAAGCCCTGGGTGCACAGCCCCGATGTTGGCTGGCGTGTGGGGTTCCTGAGTGTGTGACCACGGTCTCTGGCAGCTGGGGATGCCGTGTCCCAACTGTGACCAGGCCTGCAGATTGCTCAGCCTTACTTCTAACACATTTGTAACTGAATACAGTGTTTTCAATTTGTACAGAATAGTTAGAATATTTTATTAAAGTTGTGAAACATGAAAAAAAAAGTTTTTTTTAATTTAACTGATTTATATGAGAGGGAGAGAGACAAAGATAGCAAGAGAGAACACAAGTGGGGAGGAAAGGGAGAAGCAGACTCCCCACTGAGTGGGGAACCCAACAGGGGACTCAATCCTAGGATATGGGGCTCAATCCCAGACCCTGAGATCATGACCTGAGCCAAAGGCAGATGCTTGACTGATTGAGCCACCCAGAAGCCCTGTACTACAGTTTGTTTATCCATTTTCCTAGTGAAGGACATTTGGTTTATTTCCATTTGTTGGGTATTATGAATAAAGTATCTATAAATATTCTAGTACAGATATTTTCATAGACATGTTTTTTAATATCTATCTTGAGTAAATACTGAAAATAAGAATTATTGGCCATTTGTATATCTTTTGCAAAGTCTTCAATTCTTTACCAAAATTTTTAAATGGATGGTTTGCCATTCTGTTATTGAGTTGTAGAAGTTCTTTCTGTTCTTGGATACCACTTATTTGTTAGATATGATTTTAGAAATATTTTCTCTTAGTCTTTAGTTTGCCTATTTATTTTCTTTTTTTAAAAAATTTTTTATTAACATATAATGTATTATTTGCCCCAGGGTACATGTCTGAATCATCAGGCTTACACATTTCACAGCATTTGTCATAGTACATACCCTCCTAATGTCCATAACCCTACCCCCACCACCTCCCAGCCACCCTTAGTTTGTTTCGTGAGTTTAGGAGTCTGTTATGGTTTGTCTCCTTCCCCATCCCATCTTGTTTCATTTATCTTCCCCACCCCCCCACAACCCCCTGCCCTGCCTCTCAAATTCCTCATATCAGAGCGATTATGGGATAATTGTCTTTCTCTGGCTGACATATTTTGCTTAGCATAATACCCTCTAGTTCCATCCATGTCGTTGCAAATGGCAAGATTTCATTTCTCTTGATGGCTGCATAGTATTCCATTGTATATATTTACCACATCTTCTTTATCCATTCATCTGTTGATGGACATCTAGGTTCTTTACATAGTTTGGCTATTGTGGACATTGCTGCTATAAACATTCGGGTGCATGTGACCCCTTGGATCACTACATTTGTATCTTGAGGGTAAATACCCAGTAGTGCGATTGCTGGGTCGTAGGGTAGCTCTATTTTCAACTTTTTGAGGAAACTCCGTACTGT